>CM030370.1:126369955-126385448 GCA_003604175.2 Clonorchis sinensis | reverse complement strand
GATCTGTGTGGAATTCCGCCTAACAGTTTGGAACACGACGATTTGGGTTCGCGTCGTAACCCACTGAAACATTTCGAGCCGAACGTGAAGGGCATTCAGCAGAGCACTAGGCATCCAGGCAGTCCGACATTACACCAGCGCATACAATAAAAGTCATTCTTCAGAACGGCACGTAACTCAGCACGCCCGTTGCAATTCAAGGAGGCTGTGGAGTGATTTACGTACCTCGGCAGTTGTACCGACTCTGACAGAAATGTGCCTATTGAAGTGGGTCCACGAATCTCAAAGCCTCGAATCACGTCTGTTAATTTGCGTGATTTTCGGCGTCAAACAGGATATCACTGGGTCTCATGGGTTGCGTGTAATAGGTTACAGTGAAGGCTCTATTGTTGCATGGTTGCAAGATATGGCCCTTGTGGACAGACAATAATCTGAGGTTTCTTAAGGCTTTTGATGTCCAAGATGTGTTGCTGATGTCGGATGACGTCGAAGAATTAGTGAAGAGGTGATTGGGAAACAGATATTTGGCTGTACATCAGGTACATCAGTCGCAGAAAACATCCAGCATTATCAACTGCGTTGGCTCGGTCATGTGCTAAGCACGCCGAAACACGCTGAGAATTCTCTGAAGTTGTTGTGTGTATTACATGGAATAGTGTACGCACTTTCCTGCAGTCTTTCGTCTCGTCCATTTCTTCAGCTTTCTGGATACACAAGCTTCGAGCAGATGCCCTTTTTAACCTGAAGTCTGACAGTTCTTCGAATGATATTGTACTCTTGTCCAGGAGGAACAATTTTAGTGTTGCTCGAGATAGAGTAAAAAATCAAAAAAAAAGAATCGTTCAGACGTAACTCCCTCCGGCACCTAGCCTCCATGCCACCCGGAGGAAGCACGAGGTCTGGGATACTGCCAGGTTGCTCAAGCATAGACAGGATGCAGTGGTTGAACCATTCCTCAAACGCAGCGTCCAGCATCTTGCAGAGCTGCAGATAGTACCTTTCAGCAAGAGTTAACATCAGAAGACGACTTGTCCGAAATGGACCTCAGTAGGTGGCAGACTTTGTAGACTTGTTTGACATCAGGGATTGAGAGCTCCTCAATGGCCAGATGAAGTGTGCGCATCTCACGTCCCTTTGAAAAGCACAACAAGAAGCAGCAATGAAGCGCGGGATCCGAATCCACATAGGTAATCCAAATCGAGCGAGTCGGTAACTGACCAGGTCACTCATAGCTAATGACAATGTGGTCTATTGGTGTTGCAGATTGCTTTGAGTTGGGGATGTCAAGCGGCCTTGGAAGTCAGTACTGCACAGAAACGGTCTGTAGCCAGCACATAACTGCAACGGGCATTCACCACGTGCATCTAGATTTCAGTACAAGACGATCGCTCAACTAAGCCTCAGAAGCGCTAAGTGCACCAACTGGCGCATTTATATCCCTGGAAACCACAAAAATATCTTAGCTCTTAGCCCAACGCAGCAAGGCGGTCAAAGCACGGTAAAAACTGCCTTTCAGTGTATCAGAATTGCGGTCTTCTGAAGTGTAAGCAGACACAATGAACAGGCGGTGCGCTTATGGGACAATCTCACAGACGCTGCCAAACTAACCACACGGGGCAACTCTCAGCGGGCAGCCATTCAATCAGAGGCCCTTTAGCTCGGTGGCTTAGAACACCCACCTCAGCACAACCAGTGCCAGCAGCTTCCGGATCACTGGAGATGCCCAGCCAGAAGCGAGCGGAAACAGATGGGGAGGTCAGTTCCACATTTCAGACAGAGAGTACACAATAGAAAGCGCGTCCAGTGTACATACAAGAGCAGTCCAATAACCGGAAAACACGATTATTCGGCGGCTGTGACGGTGGAAATAACCAACCACTAACCATCAAATTAACAGACGAAAGCGGTTGGGACAAGTACCGCGCCTGCCCAGACAGTCTATCAAAAGTTGCTTACCTCATTTCGAACCCATTCTGGTGGAAGGGTCAAGTAGAACACGTAACGACATGGTCGCGCAAAATGAAAGTGGCTACGATTAACCTGAATGTGGCATGTTCGCGCCTTGGTGTCTGTGGTCCGTGTGAGTCAACTTGGGCGCAATTAAAAACACCAAACAGAAAATGACAATCAAAGGATCTCAGTGGCGATCAGGCCACCACTTTCTAGCTGGAAGGAGCAGCTGAAGTTGTGTACTGGGCTCTTATTGGGTGAGTTACTCGAAGGACTTTGTGTTAATCTCACTAATGGTGCCCAACATTTTGTTGAATGGTGTGGGCATCCCGTAATGCTACCAGGGCGCCAAGACCTAAACAGGAGGAAGATTAGGGTCTTTAGCCAAGGCGATCGGCTCGAAAGCCTAACTGCAAGGCAGTGGTGGTCAGCATAAGACTCTCAGAGTAGCCTCTCAGAGCCACCACATATGTTCCAACTCCCAACCTGGGGGACCAGGAGACTGTCAGTCAAAAATCCGCCCATTGACCAACCTGGTATGATAGGCGGATCATCACCATCAACACTGTCAGCTGTAACAACCGCTTACTTGTCGTACAGTGGTTGTAGCTGCCACAGACTCTTTCACCGATGATTTGGGAAGGTGGGGTAGGCAGCTGCGCATTTGAGGAGGGAACTGATAAGTTGGTGTGTAAATACACCACTCATCATCATCAGCTGTAAGAAACCGTTCAGTTCATCTATCGAGGGTGAGTTATTTCTCCCGAATACCATTCGGCGTACTTCAGCATTGGTGATCCGGTGCTCCCACCAGATTCGGGCAATGCTCCGAGTTTGCTGGTAATGGCTCTTATTCTTCACCGCCAGGTCATTTTTCGACCACTTCTGGTTCGTTTCCACCCTTCACGTGGTTGTGCGAAAAGAACCGTTCGAGGAATTCGGTCGATTGGCATGCGCAGCAGGTGGCCAAGCCAGCGCAACCTATACAGTGTGATCAGTTCATCTATCGAGGGTGAGTTATTTCTCCCGAATACCATTCGGCGTACTTCAGCATTGGTGATCCGGTGCTCCCACCAGATTCGGGCAATGCTCCGAGTTTGCTGGTAATGGCTCTTATTCTTCACCGCCAGGTCATTTTTCGACCACTTCTGGTTCGTTTCCACCCTTCACGTGGTTGTGCGAAAAGAACCGTTCGAGGAATTCGGTCGATTGGCATGCGCAGCAGGTGGCCAAGCCAGCGCAACCTATACAGTGTGATCAGTTCATCTATCGAGGGTGAGTTATTTCTCCCGAATACCATTCGGCGTACTTCAGCATTGGTGATCCGGTGCTCCCACCAGATTCGGGCAATGCTCCGAGTTTGCTGGTAATGGCTCTTATTCTTCACCGCCAGGTCATTTTTCGACCACTTCTGGTTCGTTTCCACCCTTCACGTGGTTGTGCGAAAAGAACGCTTCGAGGAAGTCACGCGTGCACTCCCGAGTATAGCTCAACGGGTTACAGAGGAGCACAAGCCGTCACGCCGGATCGAGACCCTGTCTCTTCGTAACGTTATTGCACATGTAAGTTGCTATAAGCTTTGCCGAGGATTCTATGGGTGTAGCTCCAGACAAATGGTTGCCCAATGAACACACTGTTTATTGGAAAGAGTTCCAATCCGCAGCTTTGAAGTTCAGTCACTCGGATAAGTTCATCCGACGATACGCAAACCAGAGATAATTTCTACTGCAGTGTGTCCGGTTTTCAATTGTCCATTTGCCTTTAGAAACATAGGACACCGTTGTCCTCACAACAACCAGCTGTAAAACCACGTACTTGCTGTGGTGGTTATAGCTGCCATAGTTTCATTCGCCGATGATTTGAGGGGGTATGTAGATAGCCAAGCATTGCAGGCGGTAGCTGATACAGTTCGTGCGTAGATGCAGAAATGTTGGTGGACTTGTTAGTAGGGAGATCGGGAGAGGGGCTGTGCACACTATGCTATGATCAACGCCATAGGTACTATGTGCCTCCGGGGCGGATCCAATCATACATTCCCGCCAGCGTTATTGGATCAGGCAGCGATGACTTGTCACTACTACATGTAATTTGATCGTGTTTACGTGTCCACAAAACTTTGCGTCAGATGCCACTGACGAACTCAAGGAGAAACAGCGGCTACGGAAGAAGTTCATATGTGGGAAGGAACTAGGGGGGTCTTTTTCCGTGAGTTGTAACTCCGTGATATGCATGGGAACGCCTCCACTTCGTTCCTGTTACCACCAGATATGGACGAAGTGTCGTCTGAGTTGACAAGGTTGTAGGGTGTAAGTTAGCGGCGGCGAATTTGTGCAGTAATTGAGTAGGGATTCCGCCCATGAGAATAGTTCGGGATCGTGAGACAAACGTCCAGTTCACTTGAGCCGCTTTTAAACGAAATTTCAGGTAAGCTGAGTGTTTTCCTAATTGTTTCAAGACTCATGACCACGTGATGGTCGTTCGGACACGCTAAATAATTGGAACCACACAGTAACTTTCAGCCGAGTTTGTGCACTTGCTTAATATGGTAGTAAAATTTAGACGAATTTAAAGGCACACAAAACCGGTCATCACTCAGTTAGGTTTACCCTCGTTTCAAAATGGGGCTCGATTTGTCCAGCTGTTTACGCTGATGGAGCGTTAGTTTACTCTTGGTTTCACCGCAGCCTAAACGCCGTTGCAGAATAACCCGTACATAACTGATGGCCTTGTCAAGTTTGCTCAAGTTTGCTCAGCACACTTTTGCCCACACTCATGTGCACTCAACAATTGCCCAGAATACCCTCAAGGTGTCAGTCTCTTTCCAAACGTTACGCTTGTGCTCTATTAGGTCAAATCGTAGGCTAAATTTACCTTAGCGCCAACAACTGGGCGCAACAACGGCGAACGAGCTCAATCCGCGCGGGATTGGTCAGACGACGGGCTGCGGCAGGACCGGCATTAAGGCGAGCATTGGTTATTCGAAAATGTTGATCAATCAGCCAAGCCGACCACCGAAATTAGTTTCGCCGAATCTATAGGGTGTTCGAAATTGAGACTTACGGCGAGTTAGCCTCATCCGTTTGTACTTGTAGGTGGTACGTTGCTCACATCACTTTGTTTAAGTGAGCGAAATTTCAAGCTCACATACCATCACCGATTCGCATTTCGTTACCGGTTTACGAATGATGAAACACGAACTCGCGCGTTGCGATATTTTGGCGTTCTTTAAGAATGAAAACAATACCTAAAGAATGTACAATGCAAATTCCAACTAGGAAACTCGGTCATTGACGTTTGTCTGCTTTATTTGAGAAATCAAGTTGTTGGAAGTCAGGTGATCTAGAATGGCTCGCTTCAGAATGCGTTCCATCACCTTGCATGGCACGCTAGTGAGGCTTATAGGCCTGTAGCTGCCAGGCGATAGTCGGTCACCAGTTTTGTAGATTGGCGTGACAATCGCTTCCTTCCAAACAGAGGGAAGGTGGCCTTCGTCAAGCGAGTGACGAAACAGCAGGTGGAAATGGGTTGCCAGTGTGTACGACGTTTCCTTCAGGATCCTTGGGTGGACTTCGTCGGGCCCCAACGCGCAGAATGGGTTGATCTTGTGCAGGAGTTGACGAATGTCCTCCACCGTGAATACCAAGTCGGTTAGAGGCCGTTCGTAGGTATGCCTTGACAAGGTTGGATGTGACGAGAACGCTGTGACTGAATACAGACCTGCATAGTGATCTCTGTAGAACTCAGATACCACTATTGGGTCACTCGTGGGTTCCCCGTTTCTGTCCCTCAGGGAGAACGCGGATGGTTTGTTTCTTCGGCGATGCCGCATGTGTTTGAACAGCACATTTCTGTTCTTCCGGGCGAGGTCTAGAATGGTGGCTTGTTTTCGTATGTTCCATTGGCGGATTTCCGATTTACAGCGGTTCCGCATTTTACGAAATGCCAGCTCATCTTCTGTGTCTCCTGTAGTCAACTTTTTGAGAAATAGTTGTGACCTCTTTTCCAGAAGACGCCGGATCCTTTTGGGTAGTTTACGGCTCATCCGACTGCGTGCTGGTTTTTTTGGGACGAACATCGCGTCAGCCTCGTGAACCTTCTGGGCAATGGTCCTATATAAGTCTTCCACTGAGGCTGGCCCCAGTTTAGCTTGGTTAAGAAAGATGCGCATTCCCGAAAAGTCTGCACGGTCGTTATGTCCCAGTGGAGCGTTAATTGTCACCTGATCAACGAAATGTCTTTCGTTGGTGATGACCAGATCCAGGAGGGACGGTTGTTGGCCCGCGCGGTATCTGGTGGGTGCAACGACATGTTGAGTCCAAGCGCTCTGTTGAACGACTTCGGTCAACGCCGCTGTAAAGGGTCCACTTGATCCGACGCACTGGAGCTCCGTCCAGGGGGCCTTTGGAGCGTTGAAGTCACCTACCAGCAGGAGATGAGTGAAGTGGTAGCTGGAGGAGAGTTGCCCAAGGGTTCGTATGAGGAAGTGGTCATCTTCCGGAGGACTCGAGGGGCTACGGTAGATCACACCGAGAAGGAGAGAATCGGGCCCGCGCAGCGGGACTTGAAGCCACAGTGCATCGCAAAAAGGTGCATGAGTGGTATCAGAGAGGACAATCGGGGTTGGCAGGGCCGCATGTAAGTATAAAGCAACCCCACCAGCTCTCCCTCGTTTTGATTCAGCTCGAAAAATAGAGTAGCCGTCTATTGAGATCTCCGCGTCAGAGACATCTGGTGTGAGCCAGGTCTCTGTGAGTGCGATAATGGACGGCTGTTCAAGACAAACTGACTGTTTAATATCACAAAGTTTGTTGAAGAGGCTAAGACAGTTTGTGGACAAGCATTTCAAGTCAAGTTTGCTCAAGTTTGCTCAGCACACTTTTGCCCACACTCATGTGCACTCAACAATTGCCCAGAATACCCTCAAGGTGTCAGTCTCTTTCCAAACGTTACGCTTGTGCTCTATTAGGTCAAATCGTAGGCTAAATTTACCTTAGCGCCAACAACTGGGCGCAACAACGGCGAACGAGCTCAATCCGCGCGGGATTGGTCAGACGACGGGCTGCGGCAGGACCGGCATTAAGGCGAGCATTGGTTATTCGAAAATGTTGATCAATCAGCCAAGCCGACCACCGAAATTAGTTTCGCCGAATCTATAGGGTGTTCGAAATTGAGAATTTTAGGCGAAGTTAGTCTATTGCGGCTGAACGTTTCGGTGATATATTCCTAGTAGCGTGTATGATAGAACACGAAACCAAATTGTAGCATTTTTAACGGTCCATTGTGTTTTCCGAAGGGGAGATACCAATTGCATGATTTCCTATGTAAACTCCAGTCAGATAGATAGTTGAACAAGGTTTGGATGCGTCATACCTGTCATACGTGACAAATTAGATGAGTTTGTTATCCGAACATCTGCGCAGCACTGGTTTGGGAGACCTGGCATTCGTGCAGTGTAATAGCCCGATAGCTTGATGCACTCCGTAGCACTAATGCCAACAGGCATCTCTGTGAACCACCCTCATCCTTACTTATGTGCAACTATTCAGGAGATAATGCAACGTTTTCACCTATCGGCATGTTAATCACTACCACCCCAGCGATGAGTCTTTCCAGTTGGAAAGCCTGACTGCGTCACAGAGAGCAGCCATATGCGCTGTCGGTCCGTCAACTCCGATCTATAAAATCGCAAAAAACACCAATGGCCAAATATATTTTTATTTATTAATTAAACTTAATCGGTTTACACCCCTGTTCATTTTCCGTGAAACAGTTTAACTCAATGACAAATCTGAAAGGAACAATGTTTATGCTATTTAATCTCGTTTACATCTTCGGTGAAATTGTCAAGGTGCCTTACTATAAAGAAAGCAAACTTACTACTTGCTCAGTTAGTCCCGTTGTCAATAATGAAGGAGCCGTATGTTCACTGGTGTTGCGCTCTAGAAATTCAATAATCATACGCATTTGGACATACTGAACTCAGTGAGGGGTGTATGCAAGATAGTCGTAAGGTTAATTGACGTAGACTTGAACCCTACGATTCAAGGACCTCGTGTGTCTTAAGACATGTACCCACTCATGTAGCCGTAGCAAAGAGTGAGTGAGCGGACTCTTGGCCTCAAATCTGTTCCTTTAGAGCATTAAATGACAATTTCACTTTACCCCTTCCCACCCCCCCCCAAACTGATGCTCTGTAGCTCAATAGCAACAACGGCTCAATTGCCCTTAACTCGGAACTCTCCCATACTCAACCTCACTAGATGTGTTGCCAACTAAGGGCTCCGCTCACGGACACCATGTATCAGCTTCCATTCTTACTTTTGTAAACGGAAACCTTAAAAATTTTAAGTGTCCTTTTATAACTAGAATGGCCTCCACCTCTCAGACACACGTAACACTCTGAAAGCCACCCGCTCTTTCA
This sequence comes from Clonorchis sinensis, assembly GCA_003604175.2. Taxonomy (NCBI): domain Eukaryota; kingdom Metazoa; phylum Platyhelminthes; class Trematoda; order Opisthorchiida; family Opisthorchiidae; genus Clonorchis; species Clonorchis sinensis. Next base: position 126,377,077 of record CM030370.1, on the reverse strand, counting down.
GCCCACCCTGATGATCTTTACCATATCTGTCATATGGGCTTGGGCTCATCTTACTGATTGTTCAGGTCGGCTTATTGCTACCCATGTTCACTTCCAAACTCGTGCCTAGACTATCCAAATACATAGGCAACGAAGACAGCCACTCCTGGCACAATGTAACTGTAGTGAGCTAACCGTCTCTTATGTCGTCTCCTCCAGTCCGCCCAGTTGGGTATCCGTGCGTTCCGCCCCCCGCGATGCGGTGATGAAGGCAATACAAGATAGATCCCCCTGCCAAGTTAGTGCCCATGCCATACGCTTTGATTTCTTCTTGCTTAAATACTTCACTAGTCGGTACATCCCGCGTGCCCCAAATCCCGCTGTCTTTCTAACTGTCGCATATGGTAACATCCTCTAATGCCATTGATAACATTGTTATAAGCGATTACTCAATCCAGCCCGTAACTCCTTGTCCATGGAGCCCCGCTATCTGCACGGCCGCCTAAACACTGTCTCCGCGCCCATCATGGTACGTAACAGTATCTTATTCTCACACATCTTTTACTGGTCCTGCCTCGCCTACCAATTCGAGAACTCCCGATTCCTCTGTCCTTATTCCATTTCATGTTGACCACCCCGGGCCTACCAGCTTTTTACTGGTTACCCTACCTACCTCCCCTGATCCCGCTAGTAATACTTTCGTTCTTCTAATCAACACCGGATCTCTTACCTGAATTGCACCACATCCAATCTAGCTCCGCCGTAGCTTGTCCAACCCTCATATGAATCACTGAGACATGGCTCTCTCCTAGCACGCCTGATACCCTTATCTCCCATTCGGGTTACACCATCTTTCGTTCCGGTCGTTCCAACCGCCCTGTTGGTGGCTGTCTCATATACTCCAGAACCGCAATGGACGTCTCCCCTATTGACAGTCCACTACTGGCGGACATTCCATACTCTGATTTGTTTCCTGCCTGTCGACTAACCCGCCGTTCATCCTCGAATGTTTATACATGCACCATCCACACTCCACTAGCTCGATTAACCAAGTATCCACGCTTATTTCTCACACCTAGGCTCTACCTCACCAAAACAAATTAATCGTTGGTGATCTCAACCTTCCTGAGATCTGGTCTCAGCACAACTCCCCTCCGCGCCTTTCGCCTCCGCTTGCCCAACTAGATGTCGAGGGCTGATCCCAGCTTTTAAGGCATCCCACGCGCGGTCCCCACGCCCTGGGCATTGCCCTTGCCAACGGTTTCCCGTTTCCCACCGCTTCAAATGACCCTAAATCCCCTGACAGCGAACGTCGTGCTGCCTCTTGTAGATGGACGAGTACTCACCCTTCTCCTATCCCCTCCCTTAAGCCTCCTTCATCCTTTCCCCTGGTACCCCTGATGCCTTTGCAATCTCGTTGCGTCACAAACATAGGACAAGTACTTTCTCTCTTGGGACACGCAGAGCGTGCCCAGCATTTTTTATGGCAATGTACTATCGTTACTTTGTCTAGCTGCTCCCACACGAGTTTGATATGATTCTGGTCGTCGTTCAACCGTACGATGACCCGACCTAAACCACTTACTTGGGAAGTATCGCAAGCTCTTCCATAGAAACCATGACTCTCCGTCCTTATTCTAATTAGAAAACTTATGACTTACATTACTACTGCCAAACTCGATTTAAAATTGCGAGGAACCTACTGCTGCATCCCATTTACTTCCGTCTAAGATGCTGGGGCGCCCCTTTCATAGGCGTTGCTTCTCTAATTCCTCTGCGATTCAAAGTATTGTGGTCGATTACAGGAGGCCTCTTTTCGACCCTGCTGGTACTGTAGAATCCTTAAACCCTTTCTTCGCCAGGTGCCATATTTCCTCCACATCGACCCTATCTACTCATTGTTCTGTACCTGGTTCCGAAGTGACCACATCTGTCGACGAGAGAAAACCTACCCTCTACACACTCTCAGTTACCTTGTTTAACTAAAATTCCTCACTCGTTTGCTTTAATGACTCCTAATTCCCAGGCATTGACGTTACCCCTTCGCTCATCCTAAAAGCTGGTGGCCCGGACACGCCTACCCTCACCCTCAATTTCAGTATCACTGGCAGAGTTCGAAGTAAGTGGGAGCACTCCACCGTTGTTCCAAGCTGTAAGTCAGGTCCACGAACTGCTCCAGCTAGCTACCGTAGCATTCACTATACCTGCTTGCTAACCCGTACACTAGAGTGCCTTATCTAAGTTCCTGTTATGGATTATCTGCTCACCACCAAAACCCTTACAATCGTCAGTATGAGTTTATGGCACGGCGGTCGGCTAACGCATGCCAGGTTGATTTCTCAAATCATACTTCATCCGCCCCAGATGCCGGGCTCTGTATACTTATCTATCTTGATATTCACCAGGCGTTTGACCAAGCATCCAACGATGCACTTCCCAACAATCTGCTGAACCTTCCATTGGATCTAAATATCTCGGTGCCCTTTACTTTGTCCTCCTCACCAACTCAGTCATTTTCCGCGCAGTTCGCGTCCCTTCTTGCGTCTGCGCAGTTTGCGTTCCTTCTCACGCCTTACCTGAACTCCTACTCGCAAAGAACTTTTACACCCGACCCTGCTTCAGCAGCAACACTAGTGAGTCTCTCCAGTTTCACTGCACACTGTGATTCTGAGTTTCCTAATACCATCTATCCTATCTACATATTTCCCCACTGCACCATCCCCACTTACACTTCTCTGTGACCCTGTCCATACGCCCAACGGCCCAAGTCCTCAGTGACTGTCCTAGGCGTTAGTTCAAATTGGCCAGTCAAGTCACGGGCGTCCTGCTGTCTCTCCAGATCCGTTATACTGATTCCATATTTTCCGCAGTTTGAATTCCTTATCACGTACCAGGCAGGGAGCCTCTTGCTACGCCCTCCCTCGTATTGTCCTTGCCCGCCACTTTCAGATCTTGACGATGGTATCTTGTCGTTTCTGATATGTTCCCCATAAGAAAGGGAGCGCCCTCGTGATTTTGGTTCCCTACCCATGTCGCCTCAGGCATGACCAGATCTACTTCGGATAATGCCCACTGTTTATGCGACCGTCCCTTTCCCACGAAATTCCCAGTACCCACAAACCACACCAGTCATGCTCTTATTTCACTGTAACAGTATGATCAGGTCTAAAGTTATGTCACCCACTAGTTGGGAATGAACTTTATTATTATTATGAAATCACGTTCTCTGGGGAGTGGTGGCCCGCTACTGAAATGTTTAAAATCTGACCTCACTGGGAGAACCCAGGTCATCAAGATCGGGGATATCTCCTCATCACCTCTTCCCACCACCAGCGGAGTCATTCAGGGTAGGGTGCTTGGCCCCTCACTTTCCTCACTATACATTAATAAGGACACTCATTTGATCACCTTTGGGTCCCCTTTTATGTTCGTCGATGATAATAAGATGGCTTGCTAAAGCCTGCAAGTTCTGCGCTCTCATCCGCCGATCCTTCCGCAATAAATCATATTCACTTGACAACTTTAAGCATTTTGTAAAACCCATTATTGACTCTAACCCTGATTTCGCCACACAGTACTCACAGGCTTGCATTGGTGCTGTAGAGAATTGGCAACGCTTGGTTAAAAAGTCCTTGTTTCCGGCGTCATCCACACTTCTATATCGTCTTCGATGTTTGTCACTTGAGCTGGATCCCTTATGGCTGAGACGCATTAGGTTGAACTTAGGCCTTCTGCGTCGCCTACTCTACTGGCTAGCTTACATAGCTGAGGGTCATCCTGGAGTTTCTTGCTGCCGTCGACAATCTTCGCAACTCTGGATATTTGTTTCCATTGTCGACCTGTCGAACAATATTTAGACAAACCTTTTTCTTTTGCTTGCATTTCAAACCATAGAACAAGCTCCCTTCCAATATCCGTACTATATCATCTCATGTAGGCATTCAAAAGATATTCGGTTCTAACCTTTTATTGAGAGAGGCGAGCGTCTTTTTGCGCCACAGGCTACACTAGACACTTTCTTTGAAATGTGCCCTAAGCCCTTCTATTTTCCGCTCTCAGCCCGGCTGTCCTGTTACTTGGTCCCTGCATGTACACTCACTAGTGTGAACCCTCTAGCGTTAACCCGCGCGTGAAACAGCTACCCATCCAACAGCTATCCATCCAAAGCACCCTCTTTTCTACCTTCGGTGCAGACGTTTTTTCTTCCTGGGACTACAGTTGTGCCTAAACGCCGAAGCGAAGCTGAACTGCAGCGCCTGCCATCATAATTGTTTTCATGCCCGTCTTCACTGATCCCGCTAGACTTCTTTACCCCTTGCCCTAAGCTTCTGTGCTCAGTCAACTTGTCCCTTGTTCCTTCGAACCTGGTCCCATCCCCGGATAACTCTGTTAGCTCTAGTTATTATTTGTTGCTTTGCTTTTAATAATAATGTGTATTCCCGACTGGTGGGTGGCATGCAGCCAGGCACGAACATAATGTTGCAGTGAGAATGAAAGCATGATTGGTGGGGTTTATGGATAGAGGGGATTGCGCGAAAAAAGACAGCGTCATAAACAGTGGACACTATCGGATGAAACGCATGAAGCTGAAGGTGGGGGCAGAAACAAAACGGAAGAGGGCAAAACAAGAGACGTCGTGCCTGACACATGATAAGAAAACTCCAAACTTCGAAAAATGAGAAACCAGAGCAACGGATTCGGAGAAGCAGCAGAGTTAATGGAAGCCATCCGGTCAATTTGAATTAAGGTCTAAAGCCATCGCTGAGGCCTCGTGGCCTTGGATTTTTGGGCTTACGGCCAGGGACAGGAAAAGCGTAAGTAAGGATGATGAAGTGAAAGGATTAGCTTAGGTTCAGCTGACCTTAACCAAATGGAAGCCTTATTTCCTCACTGTACACAACCATTTCGCATCCTGTGATCATGCGCAATGCACACGCATCAAATATAGGAACTGAAGATGCGCAATGACATGGTGGTCAACACTAACAATTCGTCGTCATCTACCCATCGTACACAGGCTCTGAACATCTCCATCCTACTCCCATGGCCCGGAAGGTAGCTGCCCTTTTTATTTGCCTCCGCGAATCGCCTCTTCCAGTAGCTGTTTGCCGTTCGTTTGTTCCAAAAATTACAGGGCTGTTTTAGTGGTTTGGCTCCCCCCAGATCGGATAAAACACCTGGTAGGTGGAGATATTTAATAATGCACAAGCCGCATATAAGACTGTTTGGTGGCTTGTCATCCTGCAGATCTGGTTGCATGCACGAGAGATGAAAACCCCAGGTGGTGGAAGGGTACACCCTGCAGAGAGGGTCGCCTTGTTGCGTTGAACCGTTGTGCGTTGCCTATCGACGGTGGTTCTGAGCCTGGCCTTTAACCCAGGAAATCCATAAAAGACCACCGCTGTTGTTTGTCTGTAGGTGGTTTGGACATGTCCCGGTTGTCTTCTGTCTGGCAAAACTAAGAAATGAGAACGAATGACAATTGTCTTTTTGCTCGATTTAAACAACTATGCATGGGTTTGACTGAAGGTACTCTGCTAACATCGACGTGCAAGGAGTTGCCACCTTCATCTTAGTTGGGGTTGCATCACCCCAAGTGATTTTTTTATCAGGAAGACACAACGCACACGTTCCTTCCTCTTCTTCTCTGAAGCGATCATGTCAATAATAAATGTAAAATACTCACTATTTGCTGAATACCAACAGTCACGGCCAGCGCCTGTTGGCTGTTTTTGCCATGTACCATTCGTTTCTTGGAGCTGACAGCAGCGGCTCGGTGACTGGCGACCCATACTTTTACCAGTTAATCCACAGTCGTTATCCATTATCTCGGAAGCTGTTTCTCAACCGTTTATCATTTGTTCGCTGTCTCTGTTCGAATTAACCCGACCTTAATGCAACAAGACCTCAAAGATTGGATTGTTTGACTGAGCTAAAAACTACCGACTCACCCTGTCTAACTCACCATATAATCGTCCGTTCCAACTATTCCAGCGGCTAGCCTCCCTGCTTGCTACCTCGGCGGCTATGCTCTCATCTTCGCAAATTCAGGCACCCATCCTTGCCCTGGTCGTACGCTTCTAGTCGGCGGTGCAAACGCGGGACAGAAGTTTTACCACAAAGGATGGTCTCCTGCATCGCTATCCGAAGGTACTGCATGCGTGCACCACCATCACCATTTTGCTCTTTGTGGCCCAGGTCATTTACACAACGGTCCAAGGTCACTCATGGCTAGCGATGATTTCCAGTTTAAGTTCATTTCAACCGGCTTGCCCCATGCTCATTGTCCATGATTTTGGGTTCCCACAATTGTGCTAACTTTTCACGTAATGAGCATTTCTCGTTGGTTGTACCTTCGTCCCCGGTGTGTTGTTGCCTGCCGCGTTCAGGTTATATCGACCGGATTGCCTCAATTGGCACGTTCCATGAAAGTTGGGAAATAAACCTACTACTATTATTTTTATTAACATGTTATTCTCGTTCTCTCCGTCACCGTTGCCAGAGTAAACCTGGAAAAGTCTCGGACCCTTTATTTCAAAGGAAACACCACAAACACCACATTTGCTACCATCCTACTTCGTCGAACCTCTAAAGAATCACCCTGCGTATCACGAATTTGCGAAGTAATAAAAAACTCTCACTCCCCTAATCATATATTCCTTGACATTCAATTTGGTATCGCCAACGCACTGCACGAAACCCACCTAATCAAAGCACACATAAATATCTCCAAAACACAACTTTATTGACCGTTGTCAACCACCCCTCAAGCATCTTCCAACTACCTTGCGTTGCCCGAAATCTCGCGCTGGCTGGTGAGGCCCCAACCAGTCCTTATTCTTGCAAGAACTCCGAACACCCACGACCCAGGTGGACTCCGCCGGCGAAATTACCCCCACATGCCCCAACGCCAAGTTCATCGGAATCTGAAGAGTATCTGCACTTATTGATCCTGTATCGCACATTTTCCCATATCCCATACTTATGAGTGAAAAATGCCTGATGCCTTGAGAAAACCTGAACTAAGATCTGTACGGGCACGTGGTCCATGGTTGTGATTCTTCACACCGTCAAACCGGCGTCGTATGCCGGTTTCCACCAAACTTCCGTGACACTGCATCCGCCTGACTCTCTGTGTCAATC
>CM030370.1:125820963-126369605 GCA_003604175.2 Clonorchis sinensis | reverse complement strand
CAAGGGAAGGAAGGGAAAGTAAGTACACTCAATGAGCCACATTTTCTGCCCCTAGACCGTCATCTGTATTGAGACAAAGTGTCCCCAACCACTGACGGCAGATCATCCGTCAAAGATGTCGAGCCTTGTTGCAGCAGCTTCTGTCCCAAACATTCCATCGCCTTATAAGGAGTACGGTCTTCCTGGGTTCCAGCTCCTGAACTGTATTCACTACATGTTTAAGTTGTTTACGCGGGCCATCGGAAGTGAATGAAGATGGACTCAGAACGATTGTAAGGAGTGCACCGGGTGCTGGTATGTTGTACTCAAACGGCTACCGCTGACAGATGGGAAACCAACACAAAGGGACATCTGGGAATAATGTTTCTTGCTGATTGAATATTATTGGTCTCAGATTACTGGGAACAATCAGATAGAGTGAATCCACTTCGCCTGGTGGAAATAGCGCGTAAATTTGCTAGCATACGTGTCAAACGCCTAGGAGCACGTGAGTGTTTCCACCAGGAACTATGAGATATAAACTTAGTTTGCCTCAACTTGCTAGTTCTAACAAGATACTAGTGGAGACCTCGTGGTCGTGGCCCAAATTGCTTCAAAGTGGGGAAAGACGCATACTTAGTCAGTCGTCAAACGTAGCTGTCCGTTCCAGGATTCCGCTACGGTCACGGTGGAACGACGGATGTATTCCTGCACGAGCCCCTCAGCTTCCCCGGTCATCTACTGTATGGCATACTCTGTAGTGTTCAAGTGATGCACCCACTTTTTGGCTACCGGTGGCGTTCTCCATCGGTCTTTAGTAACAATGCAAGAGTAGACCATCCCGGGTGGTGCGTATACCTCCCACTTGCGAGCGATGTACAGCCAGTGAGTTGTGAGGTAAGAAACGAAGCTAAGTTTCGTGCGACTCTGCAATTACAAGGCTTGCCGGGTCCTGTGTGTAAGTATTATGAAAGAAAGAATATTACTATATGCCAGCATCTAGGCCAGCCAACGGAAAAATATACGTCAGCTATTCGCAGTGTCTGTGACCAAAAACACACGGAAATCGCACAATATGATATCGCGGCCAAACATATTTCTCGCCGCCCGTATGACGAATTATTTACTTGGCACTTTTCGCTGCCAACTCCCTGAACAAGCCAAACATTTTGAGATGAGACCAAACGGTTCACTTTCCACAAATGCATGCATAATCCGACGCACGTTAACCAAGGCATCTGTCTCCAAGATCGTTCACAGCTTGTATCCACAGTCCGCACATTACTTATTTTAGAAAGATCCACCCAAATCATTTAGTAGCTTATGTATCGTCAACATTTGCTACATCTGGGAAGTGTCGGGTCAGCGCAATCTGCCGCCATCAGGCGAAGTACGTGTCGCTGCAGTGATATGCCTCTGACTGTAGCACAACCTTAGCCGGGACGGAACGCCTAGTAGCCGCAACGGTAGGACACAACTAGCAATCACTTACTCAACAGCAAGAGTCGGCAAGTCTGGGGGTAGCTGCGTATGCTCTGAGTGGCAAGGACCTTGCGGAATCCATCGACGGCATTCCATAGTTCAACAGGGCCCAGCAGGTAGACAACTCCTCTTCAGTTAGCGGTCTATTTGCCGGAAGTCGTTCGCAATCAAACTTGGCCACCTTTTGGTTGTGTTCACGATAATAACAGGTGACCAAGAGATGGTTTCTATGTCTCCTTAGACAAAAGCATACTGGACAAATGGTGCTTCGTGTACCGTTTGTTACTACCGAATGCGCTCAACTTACAAGCTTCTTCAAATTTCTCAGGTTTCCCTTGGTTTTGCTTGCCACCTGCCGCCTTTCTAGTACTGTTAACTCAAAACAGCGTTGATGTTTCTATTATCCCATACACGTACAGTATCACATAATTATTCCAAATGTATTCATTAACCGAATTCTCAAGCGCCATGAGGGAAGAAAACCGGACAGTTAATTTCTCGATAATAATATCTAGAGCCACAGCACTGCAAGTGTAAAGTTGGATGCGTACCAAAAAATTATGAAATGCGAATAAGCCAAATAAATTCAAACAAAATTGAAACAGGTTTGATGCTTTTCATTTTACGCATAAATGCAACCAAATACAAAGTTTTAAAGCAAAAATTCTCAGGGGACACAGAAAAGTTTTGGAGGAAAATACATCTGCCAGATAAGAAGCGGACTTTGTCTCATACTGGTACTAGCAAGCCTCGATTGGCATGTTCCATACAAGTTTGGAAATAAAACTATTATTATTTCTCTTAATCGGCGGTTGTTCGTGACCTTGGATGTTCACCGACCTAAACATAAAGTTACCAGCAACACATCACCGGAACGTGTAGCCGGAATGAACTAAATTCCCATAAAATCCCCAGCATCGAAAGCCCCATAGTTCCCGCGAAATTAATTTGGGGTTGCCTTTAGAGATCAACCCATTTGCCGCTCACGGACGCGATCGCAGTTCTTGCGGCGTCATTACTATTTTGATGGGAGCATGGATGAATGTATGTTTATGATTGACCCTCTTGAACGCACCAGGTAATCATCCTTGGGTTGTAGGTAGTGAAAATTTACATGAAGAACTAACTTCCTGATATAGTTGTCTCAGCAGTTTGGCATAGCCCGCTTCTGACTTATGCCACCGTCCATCTTATTCGTAAATATCCGTATTAGACAATCCCACGGTGATTAGTCGGTGTTATCTCGCTAATAAAGCACTGGGTAATCTGAATAACACAAACTTAGCGGTTATTCCCTCAGATTTGACTGGTTTCAGTTGTCTCCGATAAATGGACGCCAAGTGAGTAAGTGTAAGTTGTTCAGCGCCCAAAATACGCACTTCCAAGTCCTTTTAACGGACGGATTCGTTCCAGTAGATACGGGAGTCCGCATTTTTGCATGTTTTGTTGTATAAGTGATCGTCCAACTCTGGTTGACAATAACGCAACCATCGGTGCGTCGTTCGCGGCAAGCGGATCAACGGTAGTGTCTGCTGTTACGCCAGAGAAGTTCGTCTATTATTCCTATACAACCAGATGAACCAAACGTTGACCGCAAATTTCCGTTCGAGAAAAATAACGGTGATTTACTATTCATTGGAATACGACACAAATGGGGCCTAAGTCAACGGCCCACTTCTTGAGTGAAGCGACAGCAGGACCGAGAAACTGTCTAGCGTTGGTAGCCGATGTCTACTGTGCCCCGCTTTCTTACAGGCTTTGCAAGTTACTTCATTGCAGCACTCTTGGATACGTTGGAAGTACGAACAACCCTCACGCGTTACACACGAACTGAAATACCGGAGAAGCTTATTCAGTGCGTATGGCCCATGTGAACATACTTATAACCATATGCTTTGTTAACCGCTCAAGAGAGGCCACCCTCTTTCGGCCTGGAAGCTCTAGGTCGTCCGACTGATCTATGTATGCGGATCCGGTTGCTCTGTTTTGCTCGTTATTTGCCTACCTAATAGTCGCAGAAGGGGATGAAGTACCCGCCACCGATTCATCTAAAACATAATATTTAACAAATATGAACCTAGTTTACAGACAAAACATATCATTGTCCCCGTAAGCGACTTCACCTAGGGAACTCACTCTGAAATCCGGTTGTGTTGATCGCAAATAGGGCACAAAATTGTCGACCGGTCAAGCCGCCTTCAGGTTTCTTTTCTACCACAATCGTTGTAAAAACATACACCGGTGACATCATTCACACAAAATATTCTACAGCAATATCATGGCATCCTTGTAACTCAGTACGGATAAAGGAGTAATACGCACTTCGACTACCTCCATTGCAATCGGTGATCACCACACGCCACAGGTAGTAACCACCTCAGTCACACTGATACGTTTAATCAGCTTACACAATATCACAGTATTTCGCAAACAAGATTAACAGCAGCACCGACGTGAACGAAAAAATATTCAAACTGTAGTGACCACAAAAAGACATTGTCATGGGTCCAAATGTGCGCAAGACCTCTCGGATCACCTGCAGATCGCAAATCTGACCGTCCAAGCGGCGAAGTTTATTGCGCAGGAGCCGAACATCATCACCTGTCAGGTCAATTCTACAGTTTTTTCGGAAATGGTCACGCATCTCCATGGGTTACTTAAAACACCTAAACAAACAAAAAACTGCCTGTTCCTGTTTCTCACCATGATGGCGGTTGATATCGTTCACTTTCCAGTCAGACCTTTGCGGGTCGTCCAAATGTTGCACGTTAAAATTGATTAGTAAAAAGCAACCGTCCCGACGAACGACCCGCATGAATGACCTGCAGTCGAAATCGGTGTACCTGAACACAAGTGCATTGGGTGATTATGCGGACAAATATCCACATACTGGTGACCTCGCTTGCTAGAGTTTTATTGTGATCGGGCGTGTACGAACTTACAGAACGCGCAACCGACAGATTGCGCAAACACTTCTCCGGACTTCTGTTCATATTTAGACACCGATAAAATCTGTCGGAGGTAACATGTGCCCGTTCCCAAACTACAAGACAGTAAACGACAATAAAAGCTTTCTTGACAACATTCTAGACTGCGATGGCTTCGGCATAATAGGCGCACACACAATAGGAGCGCAGAAGAAACGATCAATGAATGAATAATTGGAGCTCCTTGCCTGCTTTTATACGAACTCGCTATGGCCCTAAAATGCTCGAAGCCGAGTCCAGACTGCAAGTTGCCGACTCTGCTCGTGGACAACTCCAAGTGACCTTCGCTGCTGATAAGATGGCAGATACTCTGTTCGCCCAGCTTGGTAAGTGGCTGGCAAAAGTTTCGTCACCAAGAGACGTTGTCAATGTTTGGTTAGGTGGGTTTTCCTACAAATCTATTTGCGTTTACATATTAGTAGTAGTCTGACGTATATACAGTTTCTCTGACTGAATTGTTCATGGGCGCTTCCTGATAAAGCCAACACTTCTGTTACTCAATTCCCTAATCACCACATAAAGGTCTCAACAAGGAATTCTGTGACTCTGAAGAATGAAATTCAGATAGCTGAACTAAGTAGGAATGAAGAACAAGCTTGAATGTCAGACCTGTCAGTTTTTAATAGAGCAGATTAAAGCAGACGTTTGCGGTCAAAACAGGAGTGTTGAACCTCGTGTGCAGGTTCAATAATTCGATCTAATAAACGTTATCTTAAGCAAAAGAATAAACTACAATATTCTATACACTCGGAGTGATTAGCTGGGATTAGTTGGGGGTTCGTTACTCATGACTGTGTGGCAGTTAAGCATGTATCACTGATGCATTGCTCTCACTGATGACGATAACCAAACTGTGTGAAAATCTGGTATAGTCTGGTTTCACTGGTTTTAACTTATATAGGTTGACTAAATACAGAAGGAGGCAATGTGTAAAAAAACGACTTCATTTCATCCCTCCTTTGGCTGATAGGCTATTATTTGCATTATTGTTGTGTGCAGATAATAATGGGTTTGACTTTCGATCACTTTGCTTAACAGCGCATTGCAAACACACTTCTCCCATGAACATACCAGACACCGATGTCCTTTCCCATCCAGTGTAGGCGCCTGAAAGGTTCAGTCACACTGTGCTTTCAATTCGAACTACAGTGGCAGCGACTTTAAGTGCCGGAATAATAGCTTCGAGAACGAAGAAGGCACCTGTGCTGTCCTGACACTCTATCCAACGATTATAATAGGAATCATATCAAAGAAAAGAGTTTCAAACTTTGGAATAGACAGAAAATCACATGACAACGGGGAAACCAGTGGGACCAAATATCAAGTGAAGGTGTATGCAATATCTTGGTCGTCAGAATTCACCACTTCAGTGGGGATAATATACTGGCATTGGTGATACAGTAGGGACGTCTAACAAGTGACCAGCTGAGGTAAAACATAATAAGAAACCACATGCTCAATGGGAGGTTGGGTCAAGTTATCCGAGCAGGATAACTGCGTGTTTTAACCAGGACCATTATGGATAACAATGGCACCACGGATAAGTTGCTCACCATAGTTCTTAATTGGTTGGATTGATTGTTTTGGTAGCGGGCTGTCGAAAGATTCCAGTAAAACCTGTGAGTAGTGTTGGGTCGGAAAAAAGTACATAAGTATCTTAAGTACCGTTTAACTGAAACAGGTGGCGGGCTTCATGTTACATATTCAATTGAAAAATGCTGTAGAAGGGATTTAGCTGGGATTCAGCTGAATCTTCTTTTGCTACCGAGTTAACTTGTAAATGAGTTTGTAGCTACACACACCTAAGAACTGGTGTGCGAGAAACGACCGATGAAAACTCGGGGAGTACAGTTATCGGACAACTCCCGAGAGGTGCGAAACCGGCAGTAGGCCGTCAAATAGAGCTAGCTGACCTTATAGGTAGTATTGTTTAGTGAGTGTGACGAAGATGACGTGCGGAATAGGCGGAACGAGAGCTGCACATTTATGGCTTCTTAGACAGTGGTGGGTATAGTGATTCGGTTTTTGTCACTTGTTATGTTGTTGCGCCCAAATGAATTGCACAGCAAGCAAATAATAAATATACCTTTAAAGGTCTCAAATGATTGTCAAATGATTGTGAGAAGGCTCATGCTACAAATATGGACGATATTTATTGCCGCTCTTTGGCTCCTGGCTCCTGCTGACCCACTTGAAGGGGCGTTCCATCTATGCTTTATTAACCTCACTCTCAAGGACTCCTGGGCCAAGTAGTTAGTGGCCTCCAAATCAATAGACGCAAAGCCTCTGTTGGAATAATTTATTATCGGAAGGCATGACAAAAATGAGTAAACATTCGTGCAGATATGTCACGTTGTACGTCCGGATGAAAATCGAAAATTTACACCAACCTGAAATAACCCGCTGCTCAATGTAGGATTCTTCTACATGTTTGTCCCAGCAGTTCAACTGCACAATACCGTTATGTTCATTATCAGAATACAGTGTTCCCTGCAGTGACTGAACTACCAAAAAGCAATAATCCTCACGAATAAAAACAACTTCCTCAGGTCGAGAAAAGTTACGATAATATATTGCCGACAAAAGAAGCCTTCTAGAATCTGATGATGTGATTCCTTTAAAGAACCAATGACAAATATGAGGCGATTTTTTAATATTACTTCCAAAAGACACATCTCTTGGTTGCATTTAAGTGGGAGGTTACAATGGCCCACCTACTGCAAACGGTCCACAAGTCCCCAAGCAAACTTGCAGGAAACCAGGTGACCAAAGCTCAGAACTAGGTAAAATTTGGCCGATCTACTAGGAATATAACTAAATGGGCTAATATGCCATAGCGGCTTCGTTACCCCCCATAGCTTTAACAGGTACCACATAAGCGCCAAAGACGTACTCAGTGTGACGATTTATAATCACAGGGGGACGTTTGGCTTTCATTGAGTGAACTAATGTGTTACTTTTGACTTCGTCCCTTCAATTAATATGGTGCAGCGGGATTTCACTGACTTCATGTCACAACTTATATAATCAAGATCGGCTTCAAATGTTCGGTCACCGTTTTTTCTTTATTCCTTCTCCAAAGCTTCTTTCGCATACCTGGGAAGAGAGCGTCCAGCTTCAGAACGCCGACACTGCGTCTTGATAAAAACTACATTTCTGGATCAGTATCTAAGATGTTGGTGCCAGGTGGTCTGTTTACAAATTATGGATGGGAAACTGGCTCAATGTCGAAGTTTATCCTGCTGTGGTATACTTCTTCAGTTGCTGAAAAAAGCACTTCTTGCCTGGCTCTGTTTACGCATTCGTTGGTTGTTCAGTCATTCATGTGGAATAAATCCGACATTCAAGTGCTTCCCGGATGAATGGCGCTTTTGTGTCTTTTCAAGGAATCCTCTAACGCAGTGGGCTACCCGTGGACTCAGTTTGTTTCATATTTGAATCTTCGTGGTGTTAACTCAAACTAACTCGGTTGTTCAAAAACCACTCTTTCGGGACGCGTATTTTGCAAGTCTGTTATGTGGCAGGTAATGCGTGACGAACGAATACTCATTGCTTTCGGTGAACAATGAATCTTATTCTAAAATGGCAACTTAAATAAAATTTCTTAAAAATCTTCCAAAATATGCCGACGTCTTAGCATCCAGACAAATGAGCTAGAAGCCTAAAGAAAATTGCTTTAATTGTAAGTAGAATTTCCAAGGATATGTCAATTCATAGCTCCCATTTTTAAGAAAGTATGCGCTTGTGACGTGTTTCAGAGTGAAAGAAAAGAACAGATCTTCTGAACTGGGTTGAGAAGACTAAGTTGAAACGAGGTATCAACCAAAAACGTCTGCTTTTTTAGAATTAAATACTTAGATTACACTGGAAAAACTAGCAAATGGTATTTCAGTTGAGATGAATGGTCTAGTTGGCAGCATAATTTCGTCAGGGGGGCTTGTTAACTGCTTAGTTCATGCGCAGAAACAATGCTATAAACTGACTGAGTGCAAATTTTTATGAATACAGGAATACACCAATCAGAAGACACGATATTTGACCCAAACAAGGCCACATTTGACGCGCATTCAATTGATTGTAGAAATCCCTGACAAAGATTGTTCATGGCAACCGAAACGCCGGATTACATCTTATTATTCTGCACTGCTTTTCACTTTACAAATTCCATAATAAGAGTAACTGTCATTCAAAAATGATTAGTTAAAAAACACACTGTTTCCTGGGCTGATAGAAGCAAACGCACTTTGAAAAATCGAAATTATTGATGAAATTTTAAAGGCAGGTGCTTTGGGTGGCCTGCAAACTGGTTAATAAATAAATAAAGCTGGCCAAGATTACTCGACGCAAAGTAGAATGTTTTGTCCAAAAATGTTGGTCACAAAGAGCAAGGATGGTAAAAGACAGAACTTATAACTGAAGTTACAATCATCTTGTTCATTGATACTTACTAGCTTTTCTCCAAAGGTGAGGAAGTTTCTGGAGATGGTTGAAATCATAGACCAAACAAAATTACACAGTCCTGTGAAATCGTTTAAGAAGCTGTTGACCAATCAACCGAGAACTTGGACCACCTACGGCGTTTGACTTTATGAAGCGGTGACAAAAAAGGTACCTGAGTGAACTCCAAGAATGAAACTGAAGTGATCATTCTTTGAGTATTAGTTGACCAAAAAATATAACGAAAATAGCCTGCTGGTCAGATTTCGGGAAGGATATCATTGGCGGTCTGTAAAATCAGTTAATACTCTGCTTCTGAGCTCAGCGTGCCAAAATATCAACGTAAGTAGTTGGATCATTTGAGTGGCGAAAAACCGCTCGTCCTCAAAATTTTTAGAAGTGTTTATCTAGGGACATACAGGGGGTGTCTTGAGGAATTCAGTCAGAACACTCTTCTGAGCAAATCGCCTGTTTGAACCTCACAAATGCCAAATTACACTCTATCACGGGTATCATCCCACACACACGGCACGATACAAGGAGACAAGTAAACAAACGTCAGAATGTCTTAATGGTGCTGAAAGTCACAGCGTTCGCTTTGTTTACGTTTTTTAACGAAACTATTTGTCAGATTGTTTAAACTCTCCATATTCTGCAAGGGTGGGCATTAAACGCCACGCTTCCGTTCAGCGTCATCATCCAGTTTTTACAGGCCAGTTCTTGTGTGAACACTGCAACCATAACAGTTCGTTCACATGCGTAACGTTTACAATCAAGTCTCATAAGTGATTGGAGACACCAGTTGAAGTTGTGAACCAGAACGAAAGTGGTGAACAAGGCTTGTTTTCTCTCATAGGTCCTCTTTCCTAACCGCCATAAACTTATATGGTACGAATAAGAAATCACAGGGAATGGTAGCATGTAAGTTATGAGTGGAAATTCAACAGGAAGGCACAAATGTCAAACGAAACGCATCAATGATATAAAAGCTAATGGAACAGAACTGTTCACAGGCCAAGCCAAATCCATAGGTTGCATGATGAATTTCACACGTTAGTGCACGTGATTTTTTATTGAAATCATATAGATTTGTGATACGTTAGCCAAGGGGACCAAGCAGAGGAAACAAGCTTGGTCTCCATTCTGTATTGGGAACGGAGATAAGCCCGATAAACCACATGGTAAGCACTCAGTGCTTCACCGTAGTTTGAAACTATATTTACTCCTTCGTTACGAGGAAGGAGTTGTCTCAGCGCGAAATGCTAACATACTTGTCTGAGGCAAGTCACGGACATATGAAAGGCATGTTGTCGTCCGGTAGTCCGAGGAGTGGATAAATCTGGACAGAATACTGCTTGGTCAAGCCTAATCGACTGCAATTTTACTTTGAATGATTCTTTCTTGTATCACAGTAAAGATATGGTGTTGGCGTGCTCTGCACTAGGAGAGAAGAAACACATACCACAATCAAAAGGCAGAATAGCGACTGTCCAGATTAACTGTACCAGACTCAGAAAAGAATTGCTCAGAGGGGGTGGTGTGCATGCGAACGTCTTACCTTCCTTCCGGTAGAGGGTTCAGGCTTCCTTCAAACGATATGAGAGATGGCGAGGTAGTCTTGCATGCTATTTAGTTCTGGACAGTGACCATTTGTGACCCGTATTTTTAAACCAGAGTCTTATCAGTTGTAGATTCATTTTAAAGGCTGTGCCAAGTGACTCAGATGTTAAACTAGGCTTCTGTGGCGTCATCATATTTGCGAATTTGTGAAGTTCGCACACAACACGTACGATGAATACGCCAC
Source organism: Clonorchis sinensis (assembly GCA_003604175.2). Lineage (NCBI taxonomy): Eukaryota > Metazoa > Platyhelminthes > Trematoda > Opisthorchiida > Opisthorchiidae > Clonorchis > Clonorchis sinensis. The sequence continues at coordinate 126,358,916 of CM030370.1, read as the reverse complement.
ACTAGGTTTCTGAGGCAGTCTATTCCAGACAGCTAACGAAATTGTTTTCTCACACAATCGGGTACCACGGCTCAGAAAACCGAGGAATTCTAAGTTTTGAGCACTTACCATTATTATGATTATTGAAAGTAATATCAGAGGACGCTAGTGCTTCGCTGTTGTGCAACCGTAAAATTTTATTTAAATAAAGCGTTATAGTGGGACGAGGAGAAATGTAACAGTGGGTGGGGTCCAGGGCTAACCTATGACGAAATACGTTAAGCCTATAGTATCAGCACTCGATCAGACCATTTGGATAGGTACTGGCAGCATAAACTCTACTGAATTCGGTTAGCTTGCATATCGTTCAATGTCTCTAGCCAAGCACAGAGAGTAACATGGACTGTATCCTGGAAGGCGAACAGCACCAAAACCTCTTAAACCTTTTACAGGATTCTCTGTGCCATTGTACTACGTCATATTCTGTTCACCGTCCCCCGTTTCCGCCACTCCAGATCATGCACAGAAAATAGAGCTGATCTTAGCAGACTGTAACTTGGCATGCTTAACATATGGCCTCGCCACCTATAACTGAATGCTTGATGTATTCTTTGAGTACAGCACGTCCGGCCTAAGTAGAAACCAGTTTCCTGTTCAACTTACACCGAATTCACTGGTCCCAGCCGATTCCATCGGTGGTTTTGGGACATTGGTGGTCAAAGGATTGAAGATGACTCCTATCCTCTGCCTGCCAAGTCTCGTAATCACACAGCAATACAGACCGAAGCACATGCCCTTGAAGACCCGGTGAATGACATTTTGACACCACAGGAGACGTGGTGTGGAACAAACAGTTCTGGCCCTTGAGATTCGTGCGTTGACCACTTGTGTCACAACATCATCGAGGATAATGGGACTTGCGAGTTATGTGATAGTATTCGACAACCTGCATAGTCGCTTCTTGAATTCTTAGAGGCATGTTTGAAGTCCGTATTGCGGACTCACACTCTGAGGGTGACAGGCACTTGCAGAAGGGCTGGATGAACTTCGCTGAGCAACTATCACGTCTAACCTGTAACAGCGGTCGAATGACCACTCTCAGATTTCGAGCTAAATACCGCTGACCTTGACGGCAAAATGTTCTGGTTTGATTCGGCTGCTGTTTTACAAACGACTACGCATCCTTCTGGCTGATTTTGCCTGGTGTTTTATATAGTGTTTAAAGGACTACGTGTTTTCTTTGTTAATGAGAGAAAAATCAAAATGTCGTGTTAGAGTGTTCTCTTTGGCATAAATTCAAGAGAGTTGTTTCCCACTAAAGACATTCCAAAATGCAGTGTTATCGGAGCACCTAGCGGGCGCAATCTAGTCATCAATCAAAATACCAAAGGAAGCCAATCAGTCTTCGTAAGAAAAATGAATGGGACGCGCATCAGTTATGAATTGTGACTTTTCCCAAACCTTAGAGGTATTTCAGCTCACCAACTTCCTTAATCTTAAAAAAAGTTGAAGTTGGATCCAATAGGGACGATTTTCACACCACGTTAATGGCACCATACAGTGTGTACACAACATCTCAGCCCACAAGACAGCGGCAACCCTAGCATGCAACTTATTCTGCCTTCGGACGTTGTTTGTCCTCAGTTCAGCTGCAGTGAGCTACAATTATCCTGATAACAGTGCATCACATACAACGGACAACATCACCACACAATGCCACAATACCATAAAGAATTCTTCAGCATTCGAAAGGAGAAAATCAAGGACCGGATACAAACTGAGTCTAAGGGAAGCACGAGTTGTCCCTTCACTTTTGGTTCGAGCATCGAGTCTGAATTTACCGTAAAAAATCTGAAGAGAGATTGAATACAAAAGTTTAACTTTACAAAATGGGTAACAGTGGATCACATATTTGTTGCAAAATCTTGCAGACATATACGAACCTTAAACCAACTGCCTTCTATGTTTGTTTTGATATATAAATGTCAGAACTGTTAAACTATGCACTTTCGGACAATATGTATAAAAATGCTTCGTTTTCTCAGGCATACGTTATGGAATTTTAATTTGTGGCTGGATTAGCATAACAGAAATACACTCATATCCCAAAGCTTGACTCCCAAGAGTTTCTAGAAAATACACACTGTAAGTTAAACAAAACGTTCACCGTGACGCACTTAAGTGACCACGTTTACTTGGGCGCTGGTGACCCAAAGACAATAATTTTTCATGTGAGTATTATATTCGGTTATTAGCTGAAGTGAAAAAGTGCCAATAACTTTGTGGCCTAATACGACTTCTTAACTGGGGGAAAACAGCAGGAAAACTTCTCCATTACAAAAAAGACATTTTCTCGCTCGAAAAATTGTGCTATGCTAACCAGTGTAAGACATGACATTTACCTAACTGGTAATCAGTTGGCGATCTGAAAAAATTGTAAACCTTCCTTTGGCATCTACCATTCCATTTTGCTGAGTAAACTGAATGAATTCTGGGCTTCTTGGCAGCTATTCAGTTTCCACATTTACTGCACAATCTTTTCAATGACCACACTTAGTCAGTGTAATGGCATAGCTATTAAATTCTGGAAGAAACACCAATACCTGATGAAAAGAACAAAGAACTAGATATAGGGCCTAGACAGCGCAATTTATCCTAATTTATTCATGGAGGATTTTTCCATTTTCTAAAACTAGGACGTAGCCCCATTATTGGAACATGTAAAAAGGTTGAAAATGTTACACTTATTATTTGCTGGTATGATTTCTTCAAGTTCTCAGTTTTTTCGAGATTCTACTTTTTCCGGAATATAGTATTTCACATTCCCCGAACTTTTGGATCCCATTCGCAGTTCTCCATGAGCGAAGATTAAATTCCCGAAGCATCAAGATTTTGTCCCCATTGTATCTGATACTCTATTTTGGCGTATTTCATTAACTTTACTAAAAGTACGGATGGACCACTTGGTCTTTCTTGATCGCAGTGTACATCACGGGTCTGCAACAGATTAACCTCAGACTACTTTTTAAGTGTGCTACCGGCAATGGGCACTACGAGAAGATTATGTGACATCTACAGTGAGCTAATATGTAGTTGGTGTGTCCTAGTAAAGAAAATTCAGTAAACGCCGTATCATTTTAATGGCTCAGATAAGTGCAGGTTTAACGTGAATTTCGGCTAGTATGTGAAATGACGTGAACCACTCTGTTTAGACTGAGGAATGCAAATAACTCAAGGCTTTGACATGGGAAGTCTTCTGTCTACCCAGTGCCGGGTACTACTAAATCTGGCCAACGATTCCGCATTTGGCGAGATTTTTCGGGATGTCAGCTTTCCTATCCGAGTCCATGGTGCATGCGTAAACATGAAGGAAGAGCTGATGACTGTTTGGGCTAATAGCCTGCAGAACAGCGTTGACGGTGGTGGTTTAACACAGTTGGTCGCTTCGCTTCTTTCGAATCGATAGCTTGTATTTCCAGAACGAGTGTTTCCTCGGATATTTATTCGCGATATCCAGCTCCGATGCAGCCTGTTTAGGACGAAAGTTAGAAGCACTGGGCGTGGACCTGGTGGCCAGATAATCTTCTGTCGCAGAACTTGTGCCTACCGGAGCGTTTGAGGCACATTTTACAGTCCTGATGGATCACATATGATGTCAGATACGCAAGTCATAATTAGGTTGCAAGGGAACTCGCGAAGCATCTCCAGCACCTGAGATACACCATCTTCAAGAATTTGAGAGCACCTACATCGACGACTCCCACCAAGTCTGACCTAATAGCTGTTCGGAAGCGCCGAGCAACTATGATAGACGTAAAAATAGTCTCGTATAGGCGCGGAGTGACTGTGTGGAATGAGAAAAAGCATAAAAATGGTGCTGATGAATATCCCTTCGACGTAATATCAGACCTACGTGCAATTGATTGTGATGTTGGCTTTTTGGTCCACCAGCTGATGATCATTTCTTAGCGAGAGATCTGTTTTCTTCAATCCCCCAAGTCTTTCATTAGACTGGGACTTCCTAAGGTCACAGTCAGTGGCTTGTCTGTCTGCGTACTTATGACACTTTTATGCGTGGTACATGGAGTTCAGTATACATTCTTGTCACCATACCAGTCTCATACCAGACCACGTATAACCGACACTTTGTGCTTGACGTACGAGTCTTGAAAATGCTAGTGCTTGCTGCACCTTAAAGAGCATTTAGCCTTGTTTGACCCTTCTTCGGTTGTTGATCATTACGCGCGTCTTCCCATACCAAACATTCTTACGTGCGTTTTGATTTATGTTGCCCGACCATAACTGTTGATGGCACGACTTCGAATGGGAAGCCTCTCTCTTTTTACCTACTATCCTCCTGTAACTCTTCCACATTCATTAGTTGCATTTACTTTTTACGTTTATGACCCTGCTCTTAAAAGATAAACGATAATGCTTTACGTACTCAACATTCTCACCTGTATCCACTCATAAGGTTGCCCACACAGACTAAATAGGAGCAGCTTAAAAATGAAGGCCGATTTTCTCATGGAAAGGTATTAGAAAACTTTATCCAAAATCACAAACTGAACTTGCCGCTAACATTACATTGGCCCGGGATAAAATACCCTCGTTTCAATACTCCAACCTTTGGTCTTACAGTGTTACCATCTTGACTTGACTGCTTTCCCCTTTATTTGCAAACACCACTCCTGTTCTTCTACAACGGAATAGCTATGGATGATGCAAAATTATCTGCTTGACGGCTCACAGCCTCCTAAGTTTAGAGAGGAATGATTAGTCTTACTTAGTCTTTTGCATTTAACCATAAATGTGAATACCTGAAAAATACGGGTAATTCAGCACGATGCGCTGACATACTTGTCATTGAAACATGCTGTCTAAAGTCGAAACAGTAAACATTCTACTGGCTGGCTAAGCGAAACCAACAGCCATGAAGAAAAATAACGGTGTTGGAGATGCTGTTTAGAGTTAGAACTAAGCAGTAAACACCACATGTTATGTGCTGCTTTAATTTACTGTCTAACTTGCGTAGATCTAATGCATATCGCAACTCCTGACAGACCAATTAGCGTGGCGTCCATAAAAGCTGGTTGTGTGACCGGATGAGATAGGAGATTTTAGAGTCCTCATGTGAGAGCGGAGTAGATACGAAAAAGCCGGTCGAAAATTTGTGACTGCCACTGAGATTTAATCTACGCCCGTTTGGTTTCACTGTTGTCTCATATTTATTCTGTATTCATTTCATTTTACAGCACTGTATTCTTTTGAATCCGACTTCATTTTATTTCGTTTCATGTATCCTAAATTTTCATGACCACAAATGACTGCATCAATGCTCTGGATATTTTCGAGTAATAAGCACTTCTCTTGGGACTTTCGTTGTACAGACAAAGCTGGCTACCAGCGGTTAGACATATGTTCCTTGACCAAATTTTCTGAGTGACACAGGTCAGTCGACCACCTTTCATGTACACTGCAGGCCTCGAGTATTCATGCATCTCCACCTGATTTGGGCACTCTGCTAGTTTTATATCTTCCGCCCTCGTGTTTATCTTCTGGTGACCCTACGTCGACGCAGCTAAGACCGCTTGTGGAATTAAGTATTGTGCTCGCGGATTCATCGGCATCGTTTGGAGGTAGAGGTGGACCCACAAACAGGTATAATTTTCTTACACCCATACAAATGGGAAAGCACATGACTATTGTGACATTCCCTCCTGGGCATAATTTTGTTATTTGTGAAGCCGCAACTCGTCTTCTGCCTGGTGTGATTATGGCAGATAAAGCAGTAAGCTCATTTTATTGACCAGTGGACCGGATAGTATGTGAGAAAGTGTCTTACTTGAAGTTATCCTGGAAGTTCATTTTTTTCTAATGAATCCATCCAGAATTGCACGTGGTCTCTGTTCCTTATTCATACTCTGTGATAATGGTTTTACAACAGCCTTGGTCAGGCCACCTTACAACTAAATGTAGTTCAAACTTATGTAAATGCTGACAATTAGAAACTGACAGATTTTCATCATCCACTTGAGTCCACCGCGTCCAGTGATATGAGAAAATTGAGTGCATGGACAAGTGAGTGCATGTGACTGGATAAGATTGGGGTATTCGAAGTAAATAAGGGCCTACAGGGACAGTGGTAAATGTGGCAGTCTTATGAAGACGGTATTCAAAGCTGGGAACCTTCGAAGGACGGCGCGTTCTCAAACAGCATACAGATAGACTATTCTAAATGAATGTTTCAGTAGCAATTTGACCGAAGCAGAGGGGGGGGGAATTAGTTGGAACTGGCAACAGGCAAAATTTTGAATCAAGCGAATACGGTTGGCCCGATCTTGAGAGACCACGCTTACTTGTGACATCTCTTGAGAAGATACCAATTTTGGTCAAACTTTTGAAACTGCTATGAAATTTCAGCTTTTTTGGAGAGCTTTTCCATCATGACCGAAATTTATTGCAACAATTAAAAATAAACTTAACACTGCATGGGTGCGTAATCTGCCGTTCAGTTATTTATTAAAAGGCGAAGTCACAGCTTGAACACACTAAAAAGGCAATGATGGTTATCATGTTATTTGGAGCATTGTATATTGGGTTGTTAACTGTGAAAAATCTCATACGACTGGTATGGAAATACTCTTATTTGTACATTCTTTCGTAATACACGTTACCATGTCGGAAATGAATCCTATCATCAATAACCGGGATTAACCAGTAATAGATAGAACGAAGTTAAGGGTTAGGGGATCGTTGTGTACTTAATTGAAAAACAACTGAAACAGCAGATTTCGAAAGATTGTTGTGCATTAACCACGTAACCGATGAATGTGTGACGCAGCAGGTGACATTTGTGAGGTCACCAAAAGATAAATTTGTATATTTTTTGGCGACAAGCTACAATGCGGCGTCAAAAACCTCGCCCACAAGCTTTACTTCGGGTTTGATAGAAGCATTCTTTTTGTTGGTCGGTGCTTTTTGGTGAAACTAGTCTATTTTTTCTATTATTTTTCTGTAACGTCCTGTGGAGAAACTCGCACGTCTAACCAGACAGACATCCCAACTAGTAGCTGTAAACTAAATTTAACCAAACGTAACACTGATGGTTGTACTATGTTCCGGTTTCTGAACCTGAATCCGTTGACCGAGAAAAGCAGAGCACAAAATTCAAGTGACGTTAGGTAATCTGGTTGGTCATTTATGATTCACGCTAGCGAGATTTTTATATGTAGCTTAGTCGATAATCCGTTTTCCGACACTTGTAAGCAGGAAGCGGCAAAGGTCTCGTAGGAACCTATGCCAATATAATGCCATACTGGGCTTAAAGCCATGTTCAAAAAGCAAGTCAGGATGCTCATTGTATGAAAAACATGTTTTTGCTGTCCTGTATTGTGCAACAGTAAATCGGGCGGTTTCCTAATGGAACGCCTTACAAAAGATTGCTGAAGAAACTGGGGACATCCGCAGCCATTTTCTTCCATCTTGGAGCTAATCAGGTAGGCACAGTCCGTCAACCTAACGTTTTGATTGAATACCAGTTTGTTGACAAGCCCCGATTCACTCGTTTGCAAACTGCGTTAATGTGAAAGGAAGGTTCACATTAATCCCAGACTAACCTCTTTCTGACATTCTTCCAATCAAACTGCTTGCCGTGCCTACAATATTGTGAACACCCCTAAATTCTCCGTTCAACAAAATACAAAAACAGCCAGTGCGCGCTCGACGCTTTGCAAACTGATGTCAGTGATATGAGTTGGAATGAAAGGCCTACGGTTAATTGATACATAGTTTTAAAGAAAAGTGTACGTTAGGTAAATACTGATATAGTCTTTATTTATATCCAAGTGTATCTTGCCTATAATTTCTGAAAGTTCACCCAACTCTCAACTAGATATGTTATTGTTTGCTGAACGGAAATTTATGTGGAAGTCTAGAACTTTGTGTTTGTAAACTTCTAGAGGAATAATTTCCTGTGCAGCGTGTCAGGCAGATCGAACCCAGAAAATGGTTTGCCCTGCGGCATTCACTTTAATTTGACCTGTACCAAAATGAATACATACCAGACCAACTAACTTGGAACGAATGAAGCCGCTTACAGGTAATGAGATGAACAAAGTGTTAATATGCGCCGTACAGAAGGGTAACGATGCCTTTTCACAAATTATTACGGTACAAACAGGCTCATTTTGAACAAAACGATCAGATATAACACAAAGCAGAAATCTCATCGTGCGTTTATTGGCATCTACTGAAGAGTAGCTGCTTAGTTATATCGTTTCTTGAGTATAGTAAGACTCAACAGGACGCCAGAATACAGGTGATAGGAATCAAGAGTCGTAACGCGGCATTGACCTGAAGTTCTCTTCCACATTACGCGCAAATCGCACCTGGTCCTTACCACAGTACTATGAGTGAGAAATTTGATAGGAGAAATGCCAATACTTCCAAAGGATAAAAAATGGAGCATTAAAACATTCAGCTCCAGTGAATATAACCTCGTCGAGCCGAAGCAATGCATGTGAAGTGCATTAGAATTGGGTTGTTTTCCACATTCAGATCTGCTTAGATCTAACTCCTAAATTCGGCGTTTACTACCACCGGAACATTTCAAGCCATTGACATACTGGTTAGGAAAATTTGCGCCCAAAACATAGCCATCAACGGACGTTTCGGATTTAAGTGTGTTCATTGTTTACGGACTATCAACTTCAGAATGGACCTCCACTATTATGCAGCGTATATTACATTCCAAAACCATGTGTAATCCACAGGTGATACACATGCGTTCACGGTAAAAAAAGATGGATTTTGATTATAGTTTACGTGTCATGCCTCAGCCCACATTGTAGCTACAATAAACAGGCATTTTTTTCATAAATACTGATGTCGGAACGAATCCGCCCTCTTTCACGAAACATTTGACGAAGTTTTAAAATTTGGAGGTAAAATTAAAAGGCAACAACGATGTAACAGCAAGTCTTTATGTCAAGGCACACTGATGACTGAGGTGACCGTATGTGTTGGAAAGCAAGTATGTCCACTCGGTCTGTAAGACCGACCATTGCTCTGATGTGTGAAACCAGATAACCAGTCTTTCAGTGGAATTACTCATGGCGACAGTAAAGCAGAAGGCGAAATGAGGAAAGTAAAGGTCACCTTTGAACAATCCGGCATATATTTTCCAAAAGTAGTTACCACAAGTAATGACAGCTTCGGATATGGCCGCGTCACTACTCAAAAGAGGCAAGTTGAAAATGCTCTCAGTATCCATGCGGCTATACAACAAATTGTCTACCAGTTAAAGGGAACCTACATTGTATGTTTTGTTTTCGTCATTCTTAAGATGTCAGCAGGAAATTACTGTAATCATCTCCAAGTTTCGCCTGCACGTATATTTGGCCAAACAAATAGGCTTCTTTCCTCATTGAGACAAGTACACTCATTTTGAAGATGCTGGATCGAAGGATGTGTAATCGGATCGCCTTTTAGTATGGTTCTGAGGCTGTGTTTATGGGCTATTGGCACTGCAGATAAATATTTCTGCTACAAGATTTCCAAGGGCAGAAATGTCTAGAAACTAACCCTCTTGGTATATCAGGACGTATTCGTGACGTCCTATAAATACAATTTCCTCAAAAAATGTTAGGTAAACTCTGTTGTTTTGGGAGCTACTTGCCTCTGTAAATAGTAAGGTGTTGTTCATTTGGCGTACTGCATACACTGAGCATTACTGCTGTTTCGCTTGTGAAGTGTACATAGAAGCAACGGAGGCAACAGTGGTGGCCTTCTCAACCTGCACTTAAACAATATCTTCTCATGAATTTAAGCGTTTTTCACCTGGCGGTGATTAGTTGCTTAATGTGAAGCAATGAATAGTTTTCCTGCTGAATTTCTTACGAAATTCCTCACGGCAGTAAGGCTTTGGCGACCAAGATGTGTTGTTTACTGATTCACGTTAAGGTTAAATACCACATAGAAACGTTAGCCTGCGGATCATCACATCATTTTTGGTTTGACAAAGCGTCATATTTCAGCGCCGCTCTTTCCTCTGCAACCTAATTTTCACATGGCCTGAAATCTAGAGCATTCAACAAACAGCCCATGACTAACCATACGTATCCAGCCTTTCTACTTCGATGGTGGCAAATGGTCATTCGCCAGAAAGATATCACCACCACCTTACGGGATTTTTCTTGTCTTGCATGGTAGGGTTAAATTTTGCAAGCAGACAGATGCCATACCTTCCTTCCATGAATTTGTCAACATATATTAACTTCGAATTACCTGCAAACTTTAACGGTATGCCAGTTCTATTATTACTGTGGGCTTTCTGGACTTCGTTTCACAACCCTTTTGTTGCAAGTTGTAAAAACTACACAGGCCCGCTGCATTTTCATGTAAGGATATTACGCAAGCATTAGAAAAGGATCTTGTATATAGTCACGAATGTTGGCATGCATGCTTTACCTTTCCATAAACCTTGGGGTCTACTTCCCAGAAGGTGGCTCCTAACAAACAGGCAGGTCGATTGTACAACTAATAGAGATATGTTAACCAATTAACTGGTGACGATTGGCATCTGAAAAACTTCCTTTCCCCCTAGGAATCTTCAGCAAGTTCAATCAGGTCCAAAGCTTAGCTCTTACAAACTCGTTAAAAAGCAGGTAACTATATGCCATTTCAAAAGTTTGACGACGACACCATTTTTATTCCAGATTTATCTGAAGTGTAATGTTAGGGTAGCTTTATTGATGCAGACATTTGGCGTAAACATATTGTCTAGCTCACCGATATACCACAAGTAGCTGCTGATTTTGTTTTTCCTATTTTTTCAGAAAAAAGAACAATGATAGTGATACGCACCCCAAAGGCCGCTACGAATTTTTAGATGCTACCTTACCAAATGTACAGGAGGCGAGCTCCCTGGCATTGAGAAGATCTCATGAAATAAACTCAGAAATTTTTCGACTGTGAGTGAATTTAGGCAACTCAAAGACAAAAAGGCGGCGTATACCTATTTTGTGTCCCAGATATTGTTTCCTAATGACAAATATAGGCACACACAAGATATTAGAGGGACAGTTTCTTCAACGCAGCTAAGACTATTCTTGTCTTCCGAGCTACAGGTTGCACTTCGGTCATAATCCATGATCGCCTTTGCATTTTGTAGGAAACTACAATGAAGAATACGCCTTAAAAATTATCAGACAATTAAGACAGAAAGCAAATCTCACTTAAACCGCGATGCAGTCAATCCAAACAGGTATAGCCAACAACACGTAAGTCCACAGTCACCCATTCCGATTATTCGTGCTCCCATAAAGCACCAGAGTGCTTAGTAAGCTTTGCCTTTGATTGAACGTCACTTTATGAGACATTATAACAGGGCCAAGTACAGATTCGCCAACAGAAGCTAAAAGTTCGTTGAGTGGGGACCCACCTTCATACAACGACTACTCATCAGGACTGAGAGACGTGCTCATATTTCATCCTAAAAATCTACAAGCTAAGCTTCCTTCTTGGCTGGAAGTCATTGGAGACTTGTGGTGGCAGGATAAAATGGAAAACTTACGGTGGCTGGATGTTTGGTTGAATGTCGTCTCCAACCGAAATTATGAAGTAAAAATTTGTGGATCCTAAGCCTCCCACATCAAAATGTCTTAATCAGTCATGTTCTAATTATGAGTCTACTGACGTCCCGAATGCACGAGTAAAACTATGCAACTCCTGAGCAACGGCTTTCCAATACATACCTTTTTCCATAGATCGATCAGGTCGAACGACAAGGAGAGTCCCCAATAGTAAATTCCACCTCACCCAACATGGAGCCAATGGCAGATGACCATTTGTTCCATCTTCCTGTTGCGAGAGCCATACGTACCATTTGACTACTCATGTTGCACCTCTTACTAGAAAATACATGGATCCGGAGAGTCATACATCTACATGCTTCGGGATCCTACCTCGGGACTCTCGTATATATACATTTGGTAGAACCGTGAATGCTACGGCCTCCAAAACATAGTAACTATATTTGACCAGCGGAAAAATTCACATCCTCATCAGCGATGGCAATGTCAGTGTGAACAACAGTGTTCTACTGTCGTACAAATACGAAGTTTATTTAATTATACCTCAAACCCTAAAATGAAGGGCAGAGAAAAAAGTGAGTGAGAGAACACCTGATGCTGCTCTATCTCAAGCTTTTTTGGGTGTCTACACACCCAAATCATTTATTTTGGAAAGAAACCAACAGCACAAACTCCACTGATATTTTGCAATGTGTCCAGTGAAATACAGTGGAGAGTCACTGGAAACGCATCCTGAAATGCGGACGTACTAGCAACACCTGAACTCTGAGTAATATCTTTCACAACTTCTGCCAAGTCACACGTTGTCCACCTCACAGCTGGCGCCACTCTGAAGGGATCAAGGAGAGCAAAACTCGTCCCTGTGGACGACGTTCCGGAATGCTGGACACATGACCGAGCCACCGTACTTTCGAAGTTTTCGAAAAGCCTCGTTACGAATTTGTTGACGCCATCCGATAACAACACTTCTCAGGCATCGGTGGTCAAAAACCTGAAGACGCCCAACATGAACTGTCCGCATACAACAATACAGCCCCTAATTCGGCCTGGTACGCGAGAATTCTGAAACTAGGTGACATGTTTTTCTGACGTCACAATTGATGCAAATCAGCAAACATGGTTCGAGCCTTCGAAATTCGTGCCCTCACTTCATCAGGCACTTTCGTCGAAGCTAATACAACTACCGAGGTGTGTCAAATTTTCCACAAACTGCAATGCTCCTCCTTCAGTTACAGTGGGCTCGTTCAAGGACGGAGTTTTCTGATGCATGACTTCGCACGTTGAAGTTGCAAAGTGCATGCCGAAGGACGGTATGATGGTGGCTAGTTTATTCAATAGGATCCCTGTCTCGCCTTCCTGATCAAAGATTAGGATGATATTGTCCGCCCACACCAGATGGACAAGGCTATCATAACAACAATTTGAACACCAGTGGTATGAAGATCTCCCAGCTTTTACTCCGTTCGTTCATCATTGACGAAGTTAAACAAGTAGAGTAGGTGTTCTTGTCGGGCATCACTTTTTGTAGAGAAGTCTACAAAGGCCTTACTGTACACTCTCGAATGGCCCAAAGCATGTTAGTATAAGGACAGAATTATGTCCACAAACGTATGGGTGACTCCCTCTTGAGCGGTAATCGACTGACTGAATCGAACGCACCAGTGACGTTAAGAAACAGCATTACTGTGTGCAGCCTTCACATATGGCATTGTTCTAACACTTGATGCAATGTGAAGATGTGGCCAACGCACAATCTGTCTTTTCAAAGTCCCACTTAACCTTCGCCAGTCAGATATTTGCATGCCGTCGTAAGATGACGAAGAATCAGTGATGCCGTCAGCCCTGTTAGGTCGGAGGTCAAACTGACACTCCTGTGGTTAAAACATTTACTATGGGTACACTTTTTAAGGTAAGCATTGTTACTGACTCACACCAGTCGTCTGAGACGGTCGCTTATTCACAGCTAGACGCAAGTAATCTAGACAGGCACTGGCTAAGGAATTTACCGCAGTCCTTGAACAGAACAAACAGGGTTCAACACGACCAAGAGGACGACGATGCTTGAGTAGAGATGTACACTAGGACGCTTCTGAGGTTGAAGCGGGCTTCATAGCAAAAGTTTAGCTTTTTGTTGAAGGTAGCAAGTAACCAATTGAATCGACGTTCGAAGCATTGTGCTCAACTGTTCAAAGGTTCTCTTCTGCTGGAAATCAGAGGTTCCTAATGACTTCACTGACAAGAGGAGTCCGAGAAAGTTCGAAAGTATCGTGTGGAATCACCTACGGGCGTTTCCATCATTTTCTGCATCGTCCATTTCTTCGGCCTTTCGGATGCACCGGGCTTTCCACTGTGCACTAAGTTTTACGATAGGTCCAGTTGTGTTGTGGCTGCGAATTGTGGACGGGCCTCAAGCAAAGCCAGAATTCTATCAGAGAGCCGGCTTTTGGATCAGGTTGGCCGGACAGCATTGCAGACAGAAGTTCCGGTGCTGAGTAGCGCTTTGCATACCTGTCTTCAGTGAAAATTAACATTCGATATTGGATAGGCCAGCGGGTGTTGGAGAAGCCTGTTATGATAGGTTTGTTTGGTTTCCGAGTCCACGGGCTCCTCAATGGCTAAGGAACATCTGCGTGTTTGAATAGACCCAAAAACACAATTAAATGCGGTGACAAGTGTACAGTTGGAGTCCGCGCTGATATTCCAGAAGGGGAGACAAGCAATGATCAATCCTCACCATCGGTAACCGATGGCAACATAGTGTACTTGGATTCGTGGCTGTTTTGTTAGTGGGTATCACGCAGTTAAACGATTTTCACTGTTCAGGAACTTGGCACTGTCGACTGACAGTCTCTGGTCGGCGCACATCTGTAGCTTACATTCTCCGGTGCCCAACCCATCACGACCACCGAGTTTGACCTCTGCAGCGCTTAGCCTATTGCCCGAGTGTTTACGTCAACGGCGGCTACAATGATGTCTGAACTTATGGCATCGTGGAAGCTCTCCTTGGCAGATTCAGAGCTACAGTGTGTAGGAATACAATAAACGGGGAGCGATGGATTTCAATTCCTCCATACTCTTTCACACAAATTGCCAAATCAACCGAATGTCAACGAGTATCCAATCAATTAGAGACGCTTGCTCAATAGATTACCATAATGCTTACCTCGGCAAATCCAGCTGCAGAGGCCTCGGCGTCACCGGAATTGCGGCAGCAAAGCGAAAGGGCAGTCAGTATCCTGGACCCTTTTTTTCTGTATCGGAGCATACATCCGTTCAGAAGGATCGCTTGTTTTCCTGCTTATTTTAGTTTGTAAGTAGTTGAGGCTGCTGAGTTAACCGGCTTGCGAGATTTGAACGCAGACTTCGAATTATTTGCGCTTGTTAGTGAAGTCGGTCAGGCATAAGCTGCACTGGCTTCACCAACAACCGTAACTAAGGCTACCCGGCTAATGACACTACACGACGGCCAATATGGCAAGATATTATTTTGGCTGCGACTTTCATGGCTGTACGTGGGCTGAGGTAATGTCAGGGGCTCACAGATAGACAAGAAGACAGCTGTGGCCTTTATCCGAAGCCTTCGAATCAAACACCTGACTGCAAGGTGGAGGATGGGTGCCGGCATACCTTTACAGTAATACAAGCTTTTAGGTGGACACTATTGCGTTTATTCCAGTCCAAAAACTGGGGGAGCAGGAGGCACTGATTCTGAGGCCTCTATCCACTGGTCTGTCTGGCATGAGAAATTCTGCAGATGTCAAAATGGGCCCCCCGGTACGAGTTGGATGCGGACCTCTGCCTGGAACAGTTTCTCTTCAACCAGTGTGCATGATTAATCCAAGCTGACATATCTGGGTATCAACAAAGTCTTGCAAGTCAATTTTGTAAGAACTGTAAGCTTCTGCCTGGACATGCCAGCCGATTGCGTTGCCCAATCGTCATCAGTTATCATCATCCTCATCGACAACATGACATCATTGTTTAACATTGGTGCTTCGCTGCCTTACAAACTTGGTTTATTTGAAAGATTTATTGTGAAGAAAAGAATAACGGTGAACGAAAAAGGGACTTGTTGCTAGCTTACCACAATCACTCCGAATTGCATACACCTCCAGACACTCACTCAGGCAATCTGGATAGAAACTGACAACAAGAGCACCACTGACATCAGTTGGCAGCCATATCTTGCAGCGTTTCCAATCAGGAGCAGTGGGGATCACGCGGTCCCTATCCTGGAAGGCGAGTAAGACTGACAGGACCCAAAGGTCTCGAAACCTCTTTCATACCCCTCTGTCAGGTCAAGGGGTTGGTCACCTCTCTGCTTCCGCCACTCCGAATTTGGCGCGGAAAATAACACTCTCTTGGGCAAACGACGGCTATGCAGACGCAACATATATCTCAACCAACGCAGCTTCTGGTGCTGGACACATTCTTCAATGGAAGTACCGGTTGCACAACCAAAAACTCGCTTTGCGGATTCGCCAACACTAACCTGCAAACTATGGTTCTGCGACAACGATTGTCGAACACCAGAAGATGTTTCAGTGCCGCTGCTCGAACAGGCAATTCTCACAGCCATACAACAAAACAGCTTGCACTCTAGCTTGATACACACGTCCTGTGAGATTCAGGTATACACCAATTTGACGCCATGGGTGTCTCCAATTAGCAGCTGCGAACCGGCCTTGCAGTTTCGTGCATTCACCTCATGGTACACTGCAATAAGAACTAATACAACTTCAAGGTACGCGAAATGCTCCATAACTTTCAGTGCCTCTCCCTGGATTGTGTTCTGTGACTGCATGCCCAGGAGTATGACCTTACATTTTGTGAGTGCAAAGTGCATTCCAAAGGACGGGATGACTTTAATTAGTCCATCCAAAAACACTTGCGCCTTCTCCTCCTGTTAGCAGATGAAAACGATGTCGTCTGCATATTCCAGATCGACAAGGTTTCCGTCAGAGGCTATTTGAACACCGGGGTTTTGGAGACCTTCTAGCGTTCGTCTCATGGTTTCATCGATCACGAGGTAAAATAGGAATGGGGAGAGTAGGCTTCTCTGACGGACACCGCTTTGTGTACGGACGCTATTGGAGAGCTCGTCTTATACTCTCACACGTCTGGAAGTCTTGGAATACAAAGAGCCTATTATGTTCACGAACTTCCAGAGCATTCCTTGGTGGGCAAGTGTGTCAAGCAGAACAGACCGGCCAACCGAGTCAAATGCCCCTTGGAAATGCAGGAGTACTAGAATTGTGGGTCGCTTATACGTATGGCGTTGTTCTAGCACCTGACGAAATGTGGAGATTTGGTCGACGCAACCCCTACCAGGCCAGAATCCCGCTTGTTGCTTTCGAGTCAGTGTTTCACGAGCCACCGCAGGGTAAGGAAGCACAAGTGACGCCAACAGTCTCGTTACGACTGTGGTCCCCTGTGTTTACCCCACGAGCCACTACGAGCCCCCATTTTGCAAACTGGCACTATCACCGAGTCTTCCTAGTTGTCTGGATCACATTCTTTTTCCCAAATGCAGGCAAACAGATCAGATAAGCGTCGACTGAGGACTTCACCCCTCATCTTTGAACAATTTGGGAGGGAGGTCATTCGGACCAGAGGCTCGGTGGTGCTTGAGAGATCATATGCAGTCGTAAACCTCCGAGGTCGTAGGCAGTTCCACATTCACCTTCCAGGGTTCTACGTCAACTGTGGGCTCCAGATGAGTGGCAGCTGGTCGCCATGACGATTGTTGTTCGAAGTGCTCTGCCCACCGGTTGTTCTTCTTTATTCAAGATGGTTGCTGGTTTCCGATCCTTGAT
This sequence comes from Clonorchis sinensis, assembly GCA_003604175.2. NCBI lineage: Eukaryota > Metazoa > Platyhelminthes > Trematoda > Opisthorchiida > Opisthorchiidae > Clonorchis > Clonorchis sinensis. The sequence goes on along the minus strand of CM030370.1, from coordinate 126,341,527 downwards.
GGTTTCGCTCACATGTGGTTTCCCGCTGTCGGTCGCACGGATCAACTGGAATAATCTTCAGGTATTACCGGCTTTCTGGGTCTCTTGACTTTCCTTGGCTTTTTATATCCACCAGACTTCCCGGTCCGCTCGCACGCTTATTTTCACTTGACGTCGGATAATTTGTCGCGTCAGGTTATGTTCGGGACGGGCTGGGATATTTCTCCGAAGTCTAAGCAGTGCCACCGTTCGGTTTGATATACAGTGCTTGAGTGCGCCCGGTGGTGCCGTGCCACACGAAAAATTCCCAGCTCAGTTCAAAGAGGTGACAATCTCGTTCCAGTATGAGTTGACATTTGGTGGTGGAGCATTTAGAAGAGACTGTAGAAGACGATTCCGGTAAGTTCGCCCAACATTCGGATCTGCCAGTCTTTCAGTACCAAGCGATTTGTCCGCCATTATGCGGCCTTGGAAAACGTAGGGAGAAGCGACCTCGGACGAGTTCGTGGTCGGAATCCAGAAATATGTGCCAAAACGACCGGCAGTCAGTTATTGTTTCGCGCCATCAGTAACTAATGGTAATGTGACGGATTTGAGTTTGTTGTTGACTTGCCGTTGGAAGACACTATGTGACCAGACGACTTCAGCTATTTTAGAAGTTAGTACTACATAAAAACATCCTGCAAACAGCACACAGTTAAAGCAGTCGTTCGCCGCCGTCCGTAAGTATTGAGTCCAATCCATATCGACTTCCTAACTGAGTCACAGATACGCTAAGCCTGCCCACTTGTGCATTCATATCTCCAAATTTTGCTACGATATCTTAGCTTTTAGGTAGCTGCAACAGGGCATTCAGTGCGTCGTGAAACTCTATGGTGGCGTCGGAGCTACAGTTAGTTTGGGCGCAAGCGGACACGATGAACAAACGTCGATCAATTTTCCCCTTATGAAACTCCTTCACAGACGTTGCCTGACGAACCGCACAGAGGCGACTATCAACAGGTATCCAATCAAGCAAGGATACTTCCGCCCGGTGACTTAAGACGATACCAACTCCTGCACACTCTCCCGCAGCAACCTCTGGATCAGCAGAGCTGCGTAACCGGAAGCGAATGGAGACTGATTGGGCGGTAAGCATCTTGCATCTTGAGTTAATTTTTCTGCTACACAGCACACATCAATGCCAAGCAAGTCCAGTATGAGAGCAAGAGCAGCTTCTTGTCCTGCTAGCTTCAGAGTGCGGACATTGGAGAAGGTGTCAAGGCTTGAATATTGATTTTGAGATATTTGAGCATGCAGGCGTTATGTGAGGAGCAGATATTGCAGGCAAAACCGATGCAGGACGAATGGAGTCAACAGTTCTAAGTGCCGGGTCTATAAGGGAAGAGTTATTAATGGGTGGTTAGATGGGAAGTAAAGGTATACGAAAGAGAGAGAAGGGAGGCTTCACCAGTAGCCTGTTTTTGCTTACCTACCCTGCTGTATGCAGCGAGTAAGTCGACCCGGCTGATGGGGCATACGAGTATTGTTAGTTGTAAGTGGTATGGTTGTACATAGACTTGGATACGGTCAGGGCGCCCAGACATGGACAGGAGAACGATAAGGGTCTTTAACCAAAGACTCTAACTCAAAAGCTTAGCCGCAAGAAGCGTCTTTTGGTGGGAAATGTAAACTCATTACCATTTCTACGAAACAAGTCGTCACATGTCACAAAGCCTAACCTGGGATACCAGGAGACTGTTTGTCGGAACTTTAAACATTGACCGACGTGGTATGGGAGACTGATTGTAACTAGGGGCACCCCTCAGTATTGCTAAGGGGGTTGCTGAGGTGCACAAACCGTCACCCCACGGCAAGGTTCAGTCTCTTCCTGACGGTGATCAAAGCTTATTGTTTCATCTTCGAACACTTTGAACTGAATGGCAATAACAACAGCTCCCCGGAGGCACTCAAAGCCAGAAATACATTGCAGTCTCGTGACACATCCTTGCATATAACGCATCTTACCTTATCGAGTTTCAGTACAGAGGCTGCAAGAACCGAATAGATCTCTTGATGTGGACAGCTTACATCTCAGAGTTCTTAAATCAGTGGCAGGAATGCCGATGAAACAAGAAAGCATTACATTCATTTTGAATTGTTGCGATGGATTAGACTCAAACAATTACTCACCAGAAATGTTCTTGTGAGCAGCACCAAAACCCTGAGATCCACAAAAGTTCACAAAACGATGGATTAATTCCAGATCGAGAACACCAAGCCTTCCGAAAACAGCCCTCACATATGCTTAAGGTGTTGATAGCCAAGGGTGCCTGAATCAAAGCTGCGGACGTTGGAACAGAAGTCAATAATTTATCGTGACGGGACACACTGTGTAACGTTGTTAAAAGTTCTTCGACAGTCTCTGACGTGTTTCATAACTTTGTAGGTTTATCAGGCTCGCGTGCTCCCCGAGTTCCATTCAGTTTAGCCTCCCGTTATGACCGAATCAATTTGCAAAAGAATGTATCCTTCCAAGGAGTTAATGCGATTTACTTATTTTCACAAAAAAGACTACTCACAAGGTTGCTGAAAACTCTTCGACAGCCCACGACAGGTTTCGCTCCACTTCGGGCTAATCAAGTAGACGCAGTCCCAGAGGTTCCGTCCATCTTATGTTCTAGTTGGACCCGAATTGGACAGATCGCAACAACTGCACTCATTTGCAAAACAATTTGGTTTACTTCGATATCTCGAATATCGTACCAACTGAAATATGAGTCGGCCTTCGTGCAGCAAGTTCTGTTGAAGAGTATCATACACGAGGCATTCATTAGAGTTTCTCGTGAAAACCCAGTGGATTTGCAAACGGGTGTATTTATCTCCAGTTATTTGTATTTTTACAAATGCTAGATCATGTAAACTCCTTTATTCTCCAGTCGAAATTTCCGCGAAAACTAAATCAAGTGAAATGTTATGTACCTAAGAGATTGTTCCAGTCTGTTTGTCATTCCACTGGAATATCTAGATTTTGCATTTACACCGAAATGTCCACTGCTGACCGAGGATGTTTAGATTTGGGAATCAGTTCCTCACTGACGAAAACGCATTGTCATTCTTATCTGCCAGCGAATAAAATGCCACTTTCTGTTGAGCACAAAAGTAAAATGTTATTTGTACACTATTTTGAAAACTCTTCGGATATGCAGTCACACGGCGTATTTCTGGAGGATACCCATCAGGAGTTTTTACACAGGAATCTCTGGGCTGTTCAATCTCGTCCGCAAAACTTTCATCTAAAAAACCGCTTCCTTAGGCATATTAACCAAACACCTGAACAGCTTAAGTTAAAAATTTTTCCTTGGTCTAGTATAGCATTCATTCGTCCTCGGAGCCAGTATGGTGTTCAAGTTCGGTAACTCTGGATAAGAGATGTTCAATCAAAACCTTACTTGTTTGGACGAAAAGGCAACAAAGCTAATTATGAAATCCAAGAGTAGAAGCTAACACCGGACGATTCATTCTCCTGAAGAGAGTGTAATTACTGAATAATTAAAGCAACTCTTGGGATAAAATTCTATTGTTTTGATACAACTATTGTCTTTCAGGCCACCATCTGATGTTAACCCACCAGCCCGACTGAATGAACTACTGAGGGTACTTCTCGCCATAGACGTGTCAATTTGGGAGCGCCCCTTATTCCTTCGTAGTATCAACTTCGTTGACCATCGTATTTGTGAAGCCCACATTATCCTCCAATAAGAAGCACCGGGAGAAGCCACAGGCGAGTAATATGGCATCAATGGAAAATAGCAAGTCTATTGGAGCCTTCCGGCCCACGCTTCTTCATCTGTATTTCATCTTTGATCTGCCAATAAAATATCATTAAAATTAAAGTTATGTTATTCGAAATCAAGTGGGCATGAACGTTTTACTGCGCGTGCACAAGTTTCTTCCGAGAAGCTATAATTCTGAAGGTGTTTAGTTTGTGTTTACTTCACTGTCGGATGTATTGTGAACCATAAAGGTATTTGCGAAATAGAAGACGTAGAAAAGGCAACTTTGATAGTCAAGTTTTGAGATCACAGCAAACATTATCACAGCAACTTACACGAAGAAGAACCATGCCCTAGGATTATCTAAACAGATAGGGAGGAAAGTGCATTTGTGGTTAATCACAAAGTCAGTCCTCCGAATCCGAAGTTATAGCACGTTGATGTAAAACAGCGCTTTTCGTTAAGTTCTTATCCCCAATTTCTAACATTCAAGGCCATTTGTTCGGTCCAAGTTTAGGGGTTCGGTGCTCTGACTACCGAAAAATATGAGCCCTGATTTGCCATGTGACACGATGCATCCTTTTCCAGAACAGCACATGCAACACTTGAGCTGATTTGGACGTGTGCACAGTAAAACAAGGATGCATATGCACTAGTACCGCCGTAGCTGTATCAGTACTTCTTTTTCCGGCCATCTATGACGCAAACTATGATAGTAAACAAACCATCATATCAGCTAAATGCGAATCAGATTATATCTACAATTTCACAAACCAGATGAAGAAAGCCTCTGCAGTTGTTCTTTGTATGCATGGCGTAGCTATATATATGAATATAAATGTCGGAGATTACAAAGTTTCCAAATAGAAAAGGGTAGAGCGTGAATATAATTAAAAGGGTAAGTTTCAAGTGGTTTCTCTAGGTTAAAGTGGAAAATTTATAGGAGAAGTTTCGAGCTGAAATTCTCATTTGCCGTTCTACTGATGAAGAAATAACTGTAAGTTTAAATTAGCCTCAAGATAAATTTAGATTTTATAAATCCGACTCGGATTAAGAGGGAAAGAAAGTTTGCGTTTGATGAGAGTTTAAGCGATTTTGACTGAGAGACCCTACTTTGTTGAAACCAATGTTGCTCAGTAGTTGATACGTGAAACTGCTAACCGGAAGTTCTGTGGTTAAAAGTTAAAGCTAGCCTTTGAATTGCTTCTGTCTAGGTTTCCAAATCCCGGCTGTGTCCCAAGAATGGTGCTATCACTTATTTCGCGGTTATTAGTTATGTTTGCTTATATTATTTGGTTTATTGTCATATTGCTTATGATTAGTGTGGTTGAAATAAATGAGGACTGAAAGAGTTTATGTGGTATGAATGCACACTATGGAACAAGTTTACAGAAGACAGTTATTGCAGCATTTATTTTCGGGGATTTGGTATTTGTAGTATTCTTAATATTCTTAACAGCGTAATACCACGGCAACGTGAGTGATCTAGAAACGTGATATAGCTGTTTTCAGGGTTTCCGGCTAGTGCCCACTTTAGTCCAGGTCGGTTGAGTCAACTTCAATCCTTTTACACTTAGCAGCCCAAAAATTACAATCAGAAAACTAAGAATGCCTTCACAGAAGACAATCCGGTGGGAGTCTTGTTGTTTAATCAAGCTATGCTAGCAAAGATCAAGCAAGCTAAGGATCAAACAATATGTCTCGGCTAATAATTTTAATCCGTGTTTCATCCTAAAAGCAATCCGCAATGGACAGACGAATTGGGATGAGTAGGTGTTTATCCATTGTGACTAATCTCGGGAAACCGTCCCCCCTTACCGAGCCTACCTAGTAATATTCTGGTTCTTCAAATGAATGATTCGACCTACAGAAGAAAGTGGAACAAATTGACTCTCCCAGAACAATGAAACTACCACTATTTGGACAACTTATTACGTACACTCAGTTGGCACACTTTCTCCCCGTACGAACAAAATGCCATTGACTGAAACTACACTAATACAGTTGACTTGTTATTTCTGGATACGCACAGAGTTCCGTTTTTCTGTTTTATTGTAATCGCGGTAACAGTGAAAGTAGAGTTTCCATAGAAGTAGTGAAATTGCAAAGAAGCAACACCCTGCTATGACAATTTGTTATGAAAACTTAACCTGCCTCGTGCCTCTTATAATCTATCCTAGCAGGATGGATGAACCGACAGACTCGTAATGACTTAGGTGATTGATATTGAAAAGGATGATCTGAAGTCACAATTATGTGCAAGGATGTATCCCTTAAAACATACAACGGTAATAAATAGCTATTTCATTTGCTCAGAACAACACGAAGCCGTTCATCTTATGCCAAAGGATGTCAATTAAAACACTCGAGGCTGAGTGAAAGTTTGCGATCCGGGCGCTGAATTGGTGATAAATAACGCCTTCCAAGAAGAAGTATTTCTACGGATGGGACATTTTCGAACCCATCGTAGATGCCTGCTTGGAGTTTGGAATAATATTCTGCTTTATATCTTCCATAGGGTGGAAATGATAAGTCCGCTTTGGGCAAAGTTGGTTGGTGAGATCACATAACATCCAAAGCTGCTAGATGAAAGGCAATAAGGGAAATATGAAATAGTGTTCTTAACGAGGGAACCAATAAAATGCAATAAGTAAGCGAGCAACCAAGCTTATGATTTTGGAACTTAAAAGAACAAGTCATACCGCTCCTCTGCAAACCATATCTAATCTTACTGTTTACTTATAGACTAATCAGTGCTTAAAACTGAAAGTACAGCGCATAGTTGATCTTATGACATCCTAAGTAAATCGACCAAAAGAAGACCCATCGGTAACAGCTATCTGTCAACATGATCACTATTTGGTGCGCCCGCCTACGGTGTAAAATGAACTATAACAATCTAAAGATTATATTTCTAATTCGGATTCAAATGACTTATGAATCGATAAGTTTGATGGTATATTATCCGAACGAATTTCCACAGATTTCGGGTGTACTTTGGGCTATGACTAAAGCATGGACTCCCTGTGATAACCTAGATGGATGGGAAGATCTTAAGGTAAAAATTGAAGGACAAGACAATCAAAGACACATCGCAGCTGCTAAGATTCCACGATTCCTATGAGGGCCAAGCATTACGGATTTTTAGCGGATTTTGATTTTCTTCGAAATCTCTCACGATAGTGGTGCCTTACTTGCGTGCTGGAAAACGAACAAAGCTGGGCTTAAACTCCAGGTAGTTGTTTTGAAGTTGTAATTGTTGGACTGAGGAACATTTGGTTGTTACTGCTGGATATCCTCAGTCGGCCTGACGTAAACTGTCCTATTTTACTAATATGTGTTTCGAATCATGTGTACCCATTATTAGGAAAAGTTCTTCCGTGGTAGACATGAAGACTACTGCCTTTTCCGAGTTTTCGTACCTACGCTTTTCAGTATTTAATCTGTTCCCAGTTTTTTGTCTCAGTAGGTTAGTCAGATGAGCAAAATTGCCAAGGCTGATTTGGTCAATATCTGAAAATCGAAACCGCTTTCATAAATTCATCCAGAGTTTCGAGTTAGGACAATAGTGAAGCTTGTACGAAGCTTGTTTTTCATCTCCTGGGTGATTAGTTTATCCATCCATCCACATGGTACATAGGAAGTTACTTGTGTCATGGTCATCGATTTATCTGAGAGAGGATATATGTATGGGCGACCATTAGAACTGTCAAACATTGTGGGCACATATCACTGCTTGTGAAAGCTCCATAACTAACTTGCTAATCGAAAGTGCATGTGCTAAGTTGAAATACAGTATAATTAGTACAACAAACGTATGAAATGAATATGAACATATGAATATGAAAACGTATGAAAATGATGGGTAAAGCAGGCCATATATTTCCTGTATCTTGTTCGGCAGCAGCAGGTTTGGTAGGTCTTACCTGAAAATTTTGAGAAAACCCCATTGAGTGACGAAGGCGAGCAGTAAAATATACTCACCTGCAGATTAAGTTGGGGACCACGCCTACCTCTTGAGTTCTAACACAAGGAAAACCAATAGTGGGCCATTGAAACATTGTTAGAAACGTTAAAAGCAGTGTGGTGTGCCAAAGAGAGTAAAAACTGAACGTTTTCAGCAATGAAAGCTCAGCCTACATACATCTAGTGAATGGTGTGACAACTGTGATCAAGGCCAATTATCATATCGCGCAAACGTTTGAGGCTAGGGGTTGGGGCTAGAAACCTCGAATCCAGCGCACAGTGAGCACAGTGTGGCTTACCTAATCGCAGGGGTACTGCGGGCACAATGTAAATCTTATTCATGATTGACCAGAGAATACCTAAAGGGATTTGGTAGATTCGTACCACCAACAAACGCAGTTGATCAACCTGTCTGTGAAGCATAGTATACTTTATTCGTATCGGGCACTTTGAAGTGAATCACTATCGTCTTTGAACTACTAAAAACATGAAAAGTTAGAATAACCCTCAACGAAAAGATACCTGGAATCCAGTTGGTAATGTGCGGTTTTCGCCAAAAATCAATGTATATTTAGATTTCTCATTCGTGTTAGATAGCACCTTCAACACAACTACTGGAACGATGCAACGCGAAAGAATTCATATTTGACATCTGGGTTGGAATTATGCTTTACGCAGTATATCGTTTGCTAACACGGCACAATGTACTATATGGGTTGACAAAACTGTTAAAACGCTCTGTGATCTATGTTCTTTTGCCCGCATTTTCGAGATTCCTCATACTATTTTTCTCTAACAGGCAATCCATGATTCTGGCACTCTGGCAAAGAAGCCATGGCGGCTGTTCCAGAATTACGTGAAAACTGTCCGTGTGAGTTATCTACTGTCATCACCTTCAGTGGCAATTTATTTCCGAATTAGTAACCGACTTGCCATTCAGGAATAGTAAGGAATGGATTGGGACCTCACTTACCAAACTCTTAAAAGTAACGGTTTGTCTTCACACATTTCACTTATCAGAAGAGGTACTGCTCCCGCACGATAAACCGCACAACTAAGGTGACCAGAATGCAGCAGGACCATCAGAATCGGTTGAAGAGCTGTGTCATTGTACAAACTACAGAGAGTTTTAAAAAAAGAATTTTGAACATTTTAGTCTTTAGCCATCTGCTGATAGGATAAAGGTGTTTATTATGAACTATCAAATTTTCATGCTGCGAAGCAGAGCCTAAACGTAGCCCGGAGTTTCAGAATGGTTGGGCATAAAATCGGTAGTTTTTATCTGGGCGAAAGCTTTATCTAACACAAAAGTTTCCTCAGGCCAAGTGAGCAGGTTGCTCCGTTGGCCAGGTTTGAAGGCAGGCGAAAAACTAGCCTGTAAGACCTCAACAGTAGATCAGTGTTGAAAGTCAATTAAAGGGTCTTGTCGGTTAGTGTGGTTGTTTAAGTCTTGCGGTTGGTGGGTTGGGGGAAGTTCAAATTATTTTGATCGGGTTTGCTTCCTTAATCTTCCACTTCAAGATGCTTCAACTGAAGATTCACTTTGGGTGCCACTGGTCGACTTCGTTGGTTTTGTGTGTACTTATGAGTGCTACGACAATCTAGTTGGAGGTTGGGAGAGATTAGGTGCAATTCAGATTTAAGCTACGTGATAACTGATAGTTGCACACCGACATGTATCAGCTCGGCTTATCCAAAACCGTTGTCCACATGCTTGCCAGTTCTTTGTTTCCTATTCTATTTACACTGGGATGCTTGGTGATTTCAACTACCATGGAAATCAGCCTCTGTGGCATAGATCGCAGTCCTCGCCTCAAAACCTCAACATTTTCTTAATCTATTTTGTGTCGCGTGTCAAGTGCATGTTCCCCCATTGTCGAGTCCGTCAGTAACGATCGATATTCATCTGCGTTTCTCGGTGGCCTGTTTATTGTTCTCCTGTGCTGTCCGATTCTTGTGCAAAGTTCCCTGTCCGTCTATCTTATATGGACTTTAGTTCAGTCGTTACACTTAATCTTGTACACAGTCCCTAGTTCTGTGCGCTTGGAGACGGTCTTTTAATTGCACCAGTGTAGAAGGCGGTTTCCCTCCTGGAAAACTACTCTTATGTTAGCCCTGTCTAGAATCTTTTGAATGACCTCAGATGTCCCTGGTTTATATGGAATAACGACATTCCCAATCCATTCCCTGTTGTGTTTCGCCACCGACACCACCACCCTCCGCAAGTGACGGCAGGTCAAAATAGCCGGACATCCACCACCGCAAAGCTTGTTCTTTACTTCGGTTTGGGTTTTCGTCCGACCAACTTGTTTTGTGCCGACTTCGGGCGGGCAGAGGAGTAGTTCAAAATTGTCCCAGTGTCTATTTGCTTCTTGTCCACTGTAGTCTTTCGCTTCCACAGACCTTATGTGTCATACAGTCTAAGAAGGCCAACGTATCCGAAGTTGACTCTACCACCATACTAAATTTGGTGTGTGAATTCAGGTCATGTAGATATTGGTAAAATTCACTAACCTCGTCTCGTTTCATCGAGACGAATGTGTCATCCACATAACGCCAGAATATCTAGGATATAGAATATAAAGAATACAGAGAATGTAGGGAAGGACTAGCGGACAGAGAATATGCAGAAGACATCCTCTTGTTATCTAGCGTTTATCCCTGCGCAGAGTTTTCTTCGAACCGAATTTCCAAAAGAACCTCTAGTTCCTATATGCGTTTTGCTCCTTCAAATTTCAGAATACTGCTTCAGGGTTGTCAGTCATTCTGTTCCTCCCTGAAGCTTCAGGTTTGCATATCGGTTTACCTATCTGGGCAGCTGCGTAAACTGTGGATTTACCGTGACAGAAGTCAGCGCACACAGTATCAGGGTACGAGTAGATTTTGCAAACGTGCACAATGCATGGCTTTGGAGAAGAATTTCACTGAAGCAGAGTAGCCATACGTATAGGGCAAACGAAGGGGAAGTTTTACTCTATATTTGTGGAAATTCGCTTATCCTATCTGAGGACGTTTTATCGGGTTCGAATGACTGATCATCTGCCTCTGTATTAGCTAGCTGTAGCATGTTTCGAAAGAACTAGTGTGTAAGTCAGTACTTAGTTGGGAATCAGCACCTCCAAGGCACCAAATAAAACTCATCAGGCGTAGTAGTTTAGGCACATACTACGCCTGACTCTCCACCATTTATCTAAGAAAGCAACATTTTTAACTTTGAACTCTTGTTCCTGAGGGGCTCGCAAATAATAGACCGTGACTTGACAAATCGGAACAAAATCAGTTACTATGTCATCGAGTGGACCATGATGGAGTTCGCAAATAAAATTGAATTGATTCCACTGATATGACGCTTAGATTTTTCCGTACGTATTTCAGGGTGCGATCTTCATTTTTACTTTCATAACACTAGTGACTTAAGGTTGTTTGTAAGAAGTCTTCACCCTTCCTCTTCTTCCCCGCTCTTTAATGGGACAGCTTTCTTCATGATGTTATAGCATTTTAGCGGCGGCGTTTACTACTACACTATTGATGTCAGTGATGATGATGATGAAGATGATGATGATGATGAAGATGATGATGATGATGAAGATGATGATGATGATGAAGATGATGATGATGATGAAGATGATGATGATGATGAAGATGATGATGATGATGAAGATGATGATGATGATGAAGATGATGATGATGATGAAGATGATGATGATGATGAAGATGATGATGATGATGAAGATGATGATGATGATGAAGATGATGATGATGATGAAGATGATGATGATGATGAAGATGATGATGATGATGAAGATGATGATGATGATGAAGATGATGATGATGATAAGATGAGGCGGTTGATACTGCATATACCAGAAGAAGGAGCTGGCTTGCTTTGCAAAATTACACACTCGAGGTTGTACAAGTTATCTTGTTAAATAATGAGGTTTGTAACACATTTTCAGATGATACGACGCTGTTATTGCCTCTGTAGCTCACTGCAGCAATTAGAATCCGTCAAACGTGTACTGGTGACCAGGGAGAATTATGACATCCGAAAAGAGCTGCGGAGTAGATAGTACTATGACTGCATCTCCGTGCACCAAGACTAGTCGCATCTCTTTTGTCAGACTTTCATTGGACTTTCCGTTGCACAGAGCTTAAGCAACAATCTGAAAGCTGATCTTAACTATGAACTTCGGGGCTCAACCAGTAAGGCAATACTAAACCACGCTATTTCGTCGTTTCGTTTTGTTGGGAAACGCTTCAGGGAGGCGAGACTGTTTGGATAAGAGCTTCTACGGATTAAAAATAGTTTCAGTTAACCTATATAGAGGGTCTGGCACTAAATCTTATAAGAATGATTCACAAATGTGCGATTTGGTGTTGGCTAACACCCACGTTTTTTCATCCAAATGTTGCGCGCAATATAGTATGATATAACTAGTTATCGTTTGACAATAGGCAAATGGATTAAGAAGGCAATAATAGTCGTAATTTTGCAGCTAAGCTCCGAAACTTGGTAGTTACTTTCTGGGACAACTTTATAGGACCACTGGACTGGCTATCTGGGGCACCGAGCAAATCAGTGTGCCTGAAACACCTTTTTCAACCTATTAACAGAGAACGTGTGCCACCAGCTGAAGGGTGCAGATACGTCTTACATATGTCTATTCCACCCCCGACCATTCAACTTGTCGCTGTGGTACTAGAAAGGTTGAGGATACAGAAGCTAACATTCATAGGGGTTTCCTGATTACAACGCATGGAACATGAATTCACATTTGTTATCGCAGAGGCATTTGACGGCAGATCTCTCCCCAGCATCCCAGTGAAAAAACCTAACGTTACCCGATACAGGATTATCGTTCTTAACTCCGAACTACTTAGAGTAGTGTGTTGATGTCTACTGATCATACAAGCTTACCGAGGCATGCATCAAGAAGATTCGAATAGAAAACATGGAAGAAAGATGAACGCTCAGTTAGACAAACTGCTGAGATTATTAATCTTCCGAAGTACTATTTGAATGAGGGAAGAATATGTACCCACCGCCAAAGAATGCATGTTAGGATAATGGCAAAATATGGGTATTGAGGACAGTTTAGTGGAAAAATTAGCTGATATTTTGATGAGCAGAAAATACTTTTTCACAGGAAAATTTGACTAAGCCACACAGGTTACATCCCTCGCGGAGGTTACGAGGTTTTTGTAACTCAGTTTATGCCCTCAAAATGGAATGAATGCATCATGAGATTTACGTTTGCATTTTGATTTCATAGGGATGAATGATTTAGGCATTTAGTCGTCAGCTGTTTTGCAGCTAGAAACTTGCGTGATAGCAGTGTATGGATAATGCAAAGATACAAAACGGGTTAGAAATACTATTCCTACGCTTCTTGACGAAATAAAAAGTAAACCGCTTATCAAAGCGGAATGTGGGGCCCAAGTTCCACATACTGATGGACATAAAAGCCTCGGTCTATCAGATTAATATCAGGAGCGTTATGCTGTGTGTGGCCTCAGCCCACAGCCTTAGTGCCAGGCACTCAGAGGATTGCCTGACATGCATTCAGTGTTTCCTTGTGATGAAAGCAGATTAGGCGAATGAGGTAAAATCCCGCCTAATCTAATCTAATCAACAATTGCATCATTTAGGTAGAAATCAGGGTCCCTAGATTAGGCACACTTTTAATATGTTTATATACGAAAAATTGATCTGGAGAGAAGAGTGTGAATCGCCCAACGAAACTGGTGAATATGGAAATTGATGAAACACCATGATTATTCATTTGTCCATGGCTGAAAGACCGGTGAAGTTTCGTGGCAGTTGTTTGAAGATTTGTTTGAAGAACTGAATTAACTGAAACCCAGATGAATCACTCATTTACAGTACTATTCAACCGAGTGTGATGCACAAAGGCCGCCTCATATTTGAGGCTCTGCAATAATAGACATATCGCGGCATATTTTCATCAGTTTTACACGAGTTTACTTAATACCTTTCGATACAGTGCAATCGGTCTCGGTCTTTTAGGCGCCTTCTCCTGGTTTCTGTTAGCCTCATGTTTTACTTTAATCCAAACTGCATGAAATTTGTGACCTGCATTCGTTTGCATTTCAATTTCGTTGCAAGTGGAGACTATACAGAACCACAGCTAACCACTTCGCTAATAAATATCATAGCAAATGAAAAATGGGGCCCTCACTTTTAGGACATTCTTTCGAAAGGTGTCATTAAAGAAGAATCCAGATGGAATTAAGTTCAGTTTCCTGTAAAAAAGTATTTTGCGAATAAGCGCATTTTACGAAATGTGTAATATATAGGCTAAAATAGAACATGAAAGTGAGAGAAACTCAGGGAATACACCTGTTTGATAAAACCCAAGAACAGAAAAACCTTTCGTAGATTATCGAACTGCTTTCAGAAGAATATACTACGATATCGTGAATATAGTTCGAGTGGAAACATGAGGCGGATTTTGTGCTGCACATCTTGTTGAAGAATATCATAAATAAGAGAATCAGCTTGGGTTCTGTCTAGCCTTTCGATAATGCCATGAGTTCTTCGCAAACAGCCGACTTGCTATTTTACAAAACAAAGTGGTCATCATTTTTATTCAACAGAGCCAGGCTGTCAAAAAAGACAAAACAGATTGCTCATATGGATTTTTATAGCATGAGCAATAATGGTGACGACTGAACTATCAAGAAAATGAATTTTTTAGGATGCAATTCCTGGGGCTATGCGGGAAATTATTTGGGTTTTCATGTCAAGTGCATTACGGAGATTATATCCGGTTGATCGCATTATTTTTTAAACGGCCCCACTGTAAGTATCGTCTGTTTTGATGACGTCAAACGCTTATGACAATCACCACCCTTGTTCGGATCATCGCATCGGCCGTTTGATTAAATTTGTTACGTCAAAGGCATTAGAGAATACAAATGGACCAGTTCGTTTGATACGCGCTTTGTCGTTTCCGTTTGATCATGCTGTTCTACAGGTGAGTTGTAGGTTTTGAACAGATCTGTTTACAGACACCACAAACGTAATTTGTGGCACAAAACTAGAGGATTACGAGGATGGAAAGATGACTGGAAGAATAAATTTCTTGTAAAGGTTTCTCTTCACAAATGTAATTGTCATAGTTGTTCACTGGATCCTTCCTCATTTGGAAGAGTGGCCGTACACTTTCGTAATTAAATGTTTCATAACTGAGTGAGCTATTACCTCACCGTGTGTTCTCCTGATTTTTGTTTTTGTAGGTGCATTCGGTTTGCACAGTAAGGTAACCTGTCTTGTATATCAGCGAGTGCTGACACATCAGAATACAACAATTCATAAGTACAGTATGCCCTCGGTCTGGTATGTGTACTCATGAGATTAGAGGTAATGACTGGCTAACCATATACAACGAGCTGGCAGTTCATACTCTCAGATCGCCTTATTCAGTTGTTAATTTACCACTCTTCCAATACTTTACTATAGAGAGAATAATTTTAGCCGGTTTTCGTAGCCACCACTGACAAGACGTTTCAGGTTACTGACAGTGTCAAGCACTTTTAAGTGCATTTTAAAGTCTTGATTGCTCTGTAGCTGGTAAAGCAGCGGTATATCAATTTTTGTCATAGCAAATAAAAATACTCTCGTTGCATCTAGTTTCATCTCTACTGAAGTAACCCAATAAGACAGAAGAATCTAATTATTTGGCTTTTGCTGAGGTTTTACACATTTGCCGTGCTGCAAACGAACTTTTGCCCGGCGGAATAAATTGTCTTGCATTCTCCAGCGGGGAAGAAAAGTCTCTGTCGAGGCTTGGCTGTGTGTTGCTACTTTGCCTTGAAGGTTCAACGAAAATCACCTGCGCATATCACCGACTGGAAATCGAAAGGTACCTGTCGGTTAAAGGTGGTCATTCTATTGCTCCTCTCGAAAGACGGTGGAGGATACATTAGCAATTTGTGTGGAGTTGAATGAGGTGTCAATTGTAAGCCACAATTTTAAGGCCATCGTAAGGCCATTTTAACAAACAAACAAGCAGGGGAACCTTGGAAGTCGAAGAGATCGTTTTGTCGACAGAAGGACTACAAAGATCACGATACCTAACTGATACTCAAAGTTCTACTAGTCAAATTCCTGAGTAAATTTTATCCCGGGACAACGCACCAGTCTGAAACTGTGTCAAGCAGCTGGCCAGGAGAGTTAATAACCCGGACTTTGACTGCACTCATGGAAAACACATCCCATGGTCACACATGTACTGACTTTTGGAGGAACGACTTCACTCATCTTGTGAAACGTCCGTGGCCAAACGGCAGTGTTCTAAATACGAACTTGAACATCGCGAGACTCCTTATTGAATTTTCTTGAAACGCGCACTGCTGCTAATCTCCAATAAAAATGAAACAGCCGCACAGTGCCTCTGCTTTTCAGTATACATTGGCCTTACTTGCAGGACGAAATCTCCGATTTTGCATTATTATCTCTGTAGAGCCTCCTAGCTAGTAAGGTACTGAGATATATAAGCAAGACATTGCCTTTTACTGAGTATTTATAGATACCGCGTGTACCGCGTGAACCTCAAGGAGACATCGACCATTGCCTTCTCTGAATATTGTTTTGCTGGTCTGCCAAATAATCCAATAATTTGCTCAGCGATATGGCAGGAAAGTTAATAAACTGATAATGACCATCTTCCGCAAGACTGACTGAAACCGCCCTTCTATCATAAGGGATCTTCTGATGAATTATCCAACGTAGGTATCTGCCTGAATGGCCCTCGTTCACAATTGGTTCATATGCAGCTCGCGTTCTTAGTTTGGTTTTTCTAAGATAGATGAATGAACACCTCAGTAAACGTACGCTCTGTAGACACTTTCTATCAAATGAGGACATTAAAAATTCTAAGATCTCAATTTATCAAAACCTAATCAAAAGTAATATGCAGCACATACATTAGTCGACGGGTGGTATTTGGATGCTGGATTAACAGCAGCTGATAGAGAACGCATCCAGAAGACCGCCTTACTTGTAGCCAATAAACCCCATACATTTTAATCAAAACTCACGCACCAAATACGTTTATGTCTGCAGACAAGTTTGATCAACTTAAATGAACAACCTGTCCAAATTTTCTGAGTCATTCGGGAAGCTACTCTGGGTGTGTGACTATTTTATCATTGACTTGGGGGCATGCAAGAGCTTTAATTGTAAGTAAACCGACTGCATACGCAATCCACCGTCTTTCTGAATTATGACTCACTGTGAGCGTATCGAGGTTTGTGTTTCCGATATTTTACTTCGGGATTTAGCTCACAAACCGGACTTGGCATCCTCCATTATTTTCCTGTGTAATAACAGTAATGAACTCTGCTCCTGGTATTTTTTCGCAGGCGTTTGCTAGGGTTCGCTTTTTAATGCTTTACTTTTCCGTTGTAAATTACGTGCTACAGCGCAACTGGGATAAAGTAATAGCTGTTATGTTTATATAAAACCAAAAAGGTTGAAATCACTTAGACATACGTCGGTCCGCTTGGCTACGCGTACTGATGACAAAAATAGCACTGCACCAAAATGCTTCAACAGAAATTTCATCTGTGGTTAACTGGCATTCGTAAACAGTCCACGGACTTTAGTGCAAAAAAACTAAATGGTCCAGAGGACAACCAAATCTTTGCAGCGATGGTTGCAAAGCCGAAATAGAGGTCATTGGAAGCTGGTACTTTGAACGGAGTGCCGAAATTATAGCTGGATTTGCAGATGAACAGTATTCCATCTAGTTAAAGATCTTCAAGGTAATAAGTCTCTACATGAGACCAACTTTATGGTCTATTTTTGGTTCCCCTTTTATTCGCTTTCTTAACGAACACATACGTGTTTACTGCATAAGCAATGCAATCTGAGAAACAACAACTATAAACTTCAGCGATTACATCTCATTTAATTGTGACCACTAAAATGCGAGCATGGAAATTCACATGCATACACGGACAATGTTCAAGCAGCTAGGTATCTGAGTTCATTGATTCATTTAATGTGCCGAGACTAAAATATATATAAACTTGGTTAACACCCAGGCACAGTGATATTGTTTTTTGCAGGGACAGCATTATGAAGCAATAGCGCTGTAGCGACTATTCATTAGCTTAAGAGTCCCTAACTCCCGAATTCACTGTAGAGATTTCCTCGTCTGTTCTGTTTCGGGTGATCAAATCAGTCGCTTGTTAAGTCAACGTCTTCTATTATTCAAACCTAATGAAATTTACTGACCATATCCATCCCACTCAAAGGGCTGTCGAAAACGAAGCAACTGTACCTAATGCCTGGATAAGTAAGAAGAAATCATGTGACTGTAGACAACGTTATGGATATTAATTTGGTCAATTTCCAGAATTTGCCTGGTCTAATAACGTGACATTTCAATTTCGAGCGCAAGATAAATTAAGTGAAATATATGGGTACCGAACCGTCTTTCATTATGGAACTAAATCCAACCGTCATGTTAATGCACCAGCATATCTTCCCGCCTGTTAGAAACTCTTGACCAGTCGCTTCATTGCTGTCTCCGAATAATTACCTAATGCGACAACACTGAGAAAATCATTTAGCAGTGGTCAGAAACCAGTAAGCAACAGTCGTTTAGTCCTCAACAAGCCGTTGAGTAATATTTAAAAGTTTGGTGGGCCACGAGAACCGTATGATTCAGCGTTTACTTGATACATATCTGACAATGAATGCTGGCATTTTTGGAAATTCCACCAGTCAGCTAAACGAATAAAGGCTGTTGATTCTGTTGGAGTTTTAAACGTTCCGTGGAGATCTACGTGTAGGTAAATCCAGCCTCTACTGAAAAGCAGAGAGGCACTTCCTGGGAATCGTCAGCAGTGATAGGCTTAGGAAAATTGAGGGAGTTTCAAACCCATGACCTTGCGGCTAGTAGGACATTCTGCCAGGATAGACTGATCAAAATTATGATTAGCCATCACTTGGAGACGGTATATGGCACCACTCACCCTTTAATCAAGACAAGGGTGTTTTTATCACAGAAGCTGATTTGGACTATCGCATGGGGGGAAGAAAAGTTGTGAGAAGAGTAGATGAGTTTTTTACTTACTATATAACGCGAACTCGTGAATATTGCACTGTCGCTAGTGCGTCCATCCCTAAATTATAACCTTTCTCCAATACTACAGAAACAACAGTTTCTTAACTCTATTGAATGAGAAATATACATGTTTTTAATTCACCAGGACATTTTTCTGGTTTTCTTTCTCAGTGTAGGTGCAGCCCATCCTACTAATGTCTAACAGAAATTCGTCTTGTTTACTCAACTTGCCTCATAAGAGACATTTTGATTTGGCCGATTTATTACACTAGGCCCTCTGTTTTGAAAACCGATAGCATTTGAACAACAACATTCAATCTTGTTTATGTAGGCCAAAAAGAGATAAAATGTTCTGGTACAGTCACAACGGGACGTATATATTTGCTTAGAAGAATATTCCCATATAAGCTAACCCAAATAAGAATGATAGGGATCTTTTCTTTTTTTATACAAATCCAAGAAAGCTGGTAGTTGTGAGGCTGTTGTCTAACGCCCGCGATAAAACACTTGGCGCAGCAACAGCTTAACACTGATCTACTAATCACATTCACCGAATCTATTGACGATAGGGCTTGTTCGTATCCGAATACCTAATTATTCACAGAAGTAGGGGGCAACTTTATTCATCACATTTACTGTGTACACATAAACACGCCCGAATGCATACACACAGGCACTCTACGCGCCCTACGAGAAGGAGCTTCCAAAGAAAATACATTCCACATCAATGCGGGAGCAAGCAGACTGAGTTTCATTATGCTAACAAGACTGTACCATTCCATTTGAATTCAGCTCAACTCAATTACAGCGCTTTGGGTGTGTGGCCACGGATGCGTATGTATGTGCACACACACGAATGGGCGTGAGTGTGACGAAGGGCACAAACAACCTAGGCCGTAACAATCTTTGTGATTGTTAACCCCGGGTAACAATTGTTTTGAAATCTACTGAAGACAAATCAAATTAGTCACTCCATTTATTCACCATGGTGTGGCTAAGGCATTCCACAAAAACAGACTTATCAGAATGCAACGCAACAATCGAGGAGAAAACTAGCAGCGCAAAAGGCCTTCGAAAAGTAAATACTTTTCTAGATGGCTTCTGGAGTTCCCTTGGAAAAATTGAGCGATGACAGATCTCACTAAACTTAATTTTAGAAAAACCAGTGGTCATCTGTCTTCCTTAGGATGTGTTTTCGCAAACTGTAACATAAGCAGGAGACCCGTCTTTCGTACCAACTAAAGGGTCAATTAGATCTTGCTGGGACTGAGCGGAGTATTTCTGAATAAGCTACTTTTGTAAATATGTCTTAGGTTTTCTGACTGTGTGAACTCGGGGCTTGGTAGAGTTGGAAATTTAATGTTTCATAGAAGAAACTCACACGCTTAAAAAAGAAAGTATAGGGATACTTGAGGTTTAGCGATAAATGGTAGACAATCCGATGGCTTGTTCTGTCTGCGGAGTGTTTGCCTACCTGGTTTTACCAAAAATGAACAGTAAGAAACCATTATCGCAAAATTTTTGATGCGAGAATGATCCTGTGGTTTGAATTCTGAACGCTGCTTTAGTTAAATTAGCTTTTGAAGCGGCAGTTAGAAAACACAAACTTCTTCAAATCCGAGAGTAATGTGGAGTTAAAAATAACCAACCAATGGCTCAATAATTTATCCTACGTACAACAAAAGGTATGCTTTTCAAGATAACTAATTCGAACGGTAGGTGAAATTAGCACATTTTTTCGGAGTGAATTCATTTCTATGTAAGGTAGCTCTGACTCAATTCAGGAAATATGTAACAAAATTTCGCATCTTTGTGCAACTATTTCATTTACGAAGTCTCCAATAATCTTATCATACGAATATGCCAGCATCTGGTAATCACTGACTAGGTCTGCCTTAAGAGAAAGCCATACGTAGAACTATTTGCTCTGCTAAAAACAAACTCTACCAAGTGACAACCCTGAGGTGCTTTATATGATCTATTCGAATAAAAATATGAAGCTGCCGACAAAACACACATTTGTCATTTTCATTTAAACTATGCCAAGAATCACCTTAAATGCCCTCGAAAAACCATTGCACTAAAAACTCACTACACATGATCCAATAACTTTGAGAAATTTTTACAAGTCCAGCCTTTGCTGGACCGCATGAATTTAGTTGTCGGACTGTTACACAAATGAGCACATGAGTGTGAACAAATGAACTGTCTTATTCGGTCGACTAGCAAACCATGATGGTTAGGGTTGCACGGATTGCACATCTAATGGGTTAACCCTTTGTGGTTCGTTGATAGCAGCCCATGAGAAATTAGAATCACTTGTTCCAGGACCATGAGGTCGTAGGATGACGTATCCAATCTACGTGATCTGCTTTGATTTTGATGCGACTCAAAATATTCTACTCTAGCATCAGGATAACTCTGTATGGTGTTACCATCATATAAACAAATTTGGATATCCTGTGTGTAGACCGCAAGCGGTTTTCTTGTAGTGGATACTGCCATATTGGCAATCGGAACAACCCAGATGTCGTTTGGCATGAGTCCGTTGAAAATAATCAGGAGATAATTAGGCTTATTAGAAATCAGGTTATTTTAAATGGGCCTTAAATTCAGTGGATAATGTATTCCACCTTCAGGCCACAAATCGGTTACATTCGGATAGCTTGGTTGGTGTACTTTACAAATTCCTAGGTGGTTGTGCATTCTTTACAGAAGCCAATAGTCGCAGTAATTCTTCCGTAGGTGTCGAACTGCCAAGCAGATCCCAAAATTTTTAGCCTGTCGAATTATTTCCCCGTAGCTTAGCTTACCAGCTGAATAGGGATCTAATGATCATATGATCCTGCCTGCAGCTTCAGGAGGCAATCTTCGAAAGCACGCCTCTGCCAATGGATTGTGTTTGAATTAATCTACTTGAGACTGAACGCTGAAGTATTATGCGCAAAAATTATGCACTAAGAGGACTTAGGGGAATTGGTGAGAGTATTATAGTTACTCATGAGCAAACTCATTTTTTAGTAATATTTTCAAGTGATTAGTACATAATACGCAGCATCAAACATGTTCAACTTTACTGTGTGACAAATCCACAGTATGACAAAACACTCCTTGGCTACAAATGATTCATTGAATCACGCCTCTCACTGATTAAATTTTCAACATTAAAATGACCTAATTCTCTATACTTTAAAATGATAGCTCTTTCAGTACATCTATCTGCACACCACTTCAACGAGAGAGGAAGCGAATACGCACAGCAAATTGGTGCAAAGCCTTGGCAATCGGGAGCTTAATCCTAGTGTGGGGATTCGTTATGTATCGAAGTGTTGACCAACCTGAATAATTAGTGTTTCCTCTCCATGTCAAAATTGGAAAATTTAGGGGCACAGTAGCGATCTTTGAAACACGGGGTTAAATAGCCATGATGTAACAGCCTTTAGATGACAGCTCAGCAAAGGACTCCCTGTAAATGCAGAGGATATCTGTAGCTGTTTACCTAACAAGTAAACGAAAAAATTGGAAGCATATATATATTAAGGTGGACGCGGCCTGTACTATATTAGTTTGCACATACGGAGGTAGAGTTGCATTCCAGTTATTCTCGATCTTTCCAGCTGATGGCTACCATAGTTCAAGTTCCTCATTTCTCGCGGGTTATTTGAACAGTGAAATTTACTCACTTCCACAGAGATGGTCCTAGAGAGGAACCTTTCTACGGGAGAGTACAGAAGGGCTTGGTATAACGTACTGTCTCATCTGGGATGGGCCTCTGCGTGAAGGAGGTGGGGTCTGAGTGTCTCCTGCTCCACTGGGGTCTGTGATTACTATGCAAAAAAAACAGTAATTCATGCGCTGACCGGTTTAATCTATTTATGTTGGGCCGTTGGTTACCTAGGAGAGGATTTTTAGGTTAGATATGTGGAGAAGAACGTTTCAAAATTTAGCAAGCAGCATTTTGATACGCAGAGTTTGGTTTGTAAAGCGCAACTGGCACCTCAGAAGAGCAAACAGTGAAGTCTGTGTATTCCTTAACACTGATGTTGGTACCAACGTGTTCAGTAAGAATTTGTTGCAAAAACACTACAAACTTGACCAGGCGTTGTTGATGATATACTTTTCAAAGCGATATCAGAACAGCTAACCTACTAGGAAACCCGCGTTGGGCAACCAGGCTTTGTAATAATGATTAATGTGTAGGTGACATAAGTGCATGTACAACAGTCGTTCTTATAAAAGCGTAAATAAATAGACTTAAACCATCCAAGTTCTTCAATGTACACGTCTTACAACTTGTAGGTTCACTGCGATATTCAAGTATGCATGTGCCTGGTGTCAGAGTGATGAGACGAGAAACGGAAGTGAAGTATAACGTTTACAGGTTGGATAATAAGCGCATTCGAATTCTTTTTTCACTTGACTTCACTGGACTTCACAGACCGGAAGAGTTGTCAGCGCGTGCGCAAAGTAAGCTACATTATGCGTTCACAACGAGCCTGGCATGCGACGTTACCTGGAGTGATGCGGTATATTAGTATGGAATATTTGAATAGCAGCCGCAGATATTCATGGTTTCGCTTAACTAATCCGCCCCTCAAAGTATTCACGACCCTACACACCTAACTCTTGAAAAGATATATATTCGTCGGATGCACGAGTTAATGGAGAGACTGACAAGGTAGCACCATGACACTAAGGGAAAGCTATGGTTTTCTACATTTTCGAAGGTTGCCCTACTTGACAGCTTTTGTTTCCTTTGACTGAATCCAGGTCGACCGTTCATCGCCTGTATCAAATTTGAGTCCTTCATGGCTGACCCATAGTAACCAACTTTGGGCGTTAGCAGGGTTGTGAAAATCAATAACATTGTAAGATGGTTGTCAGTGATGGCATGACGTTAATCCCTTGACGTTCCACTTTTTACTGGATTTTTAACTATATTGCATGATCAACGTCGGACGGCTACGTGTGATTTATTACGAATGCTTTGATTAGTACTTTGCCTGAATGACCGGAATATAAGTCCTATGGTCAGATGTGACCGAATCTATGGAAAACCACGTCTGATCCCTATTAGATGTGTCCATCCTGGACAACCATTCTATTTCTACGAAACTGGAGGTCTACTGAGATTGTTATAGTTCGCGGCTATCCCTTTAGGGTAAATGTAAAAAACAAATAAATATTGGAATAGTCCATCCTGGTCTTACTCGTGTCTCAATTGCGGTAACTGCGGAGTTACCCATCTAAGTGAACAAATTTGTTTTGTAGGACCACCTCCGGGTGTGGCTCTGGATCCCTCTCAACAGTGGATGAGAAAGTGCATTAACACTGTGTTTTTTCCCTGAGGAGCATGGTAGGCGATAATGAGGGTTCAAAGGTTAGAGCGCGGCCGTGTTGCATTTGGGGTGAAGCCATTTGCAGAGCACTCGTCTCTTTGCGGGTGGATGTACTTTACATCCATAATGTTGAAAAATTTAGCGACACGGGCAAAGACAATGACTGAAATAAGCATCTGGTGCAGTTACAACCGGTCGACTCCTTTTTCGTTAATCTGGAACAGTATAAACCGGATCCCTGATAGGATGAATGGTTAGTCAACGGTTAGTCCAAAACCTGTGATCTGGTGAGCGCTAGCTCAAACATCGTGGAAAGATGTTTGGATATTTGATCATCTTGCCGTACGGCGGGATATTTCATTCGGTTGCCATTGCAAGATGGCACATTAAGGACTGACTCCTATATGGAGGTCAAGCAAGCCTATATCTCGTTCACACCATATCTACAAAACACAGCGTCGGACTTAATCTTGCTAAAAGTGGTATAACCTTTAGAGAGCGATGAAATAAACACCTCAAAATAGACCGCTATCAGCCGGGGCGATTTAACGGTATTTCTGAACCTTAACCAAGAGAAAGACAGTGCACGCCGTTGGATGAATTTTAGCTAAACTGCACACGGGGCGGTTGACAGCAGGCTTTTACTTGAATCGGGCATATATCGTGTATCCCGTAGGGTTTTTAAGCATTTGTAAAACGAATCCAACAAATCCCAACCTGGATTATCTCAGAACACTCATTTTATTTCACATTACCAGGTCACAACTTGTTCTCCGCGAACTTTTCCCATCAAGCTTTTGCAATGGGAAACAACACTTCTTTCGGTTGTAGACGAATCAGCTTGCCCTGTACATATTCCTTCGTTTTGACATTAGACGTCTCCATATAGTTAAACTAAATCCAACAGCTTTTTTCGAGGTCGCGTTTCCATTGACTGAACAAGGTAAAACTCATTGGAGAAAAATTTGGCAGTTCAGTATAGGCGATCAGGAATAATGGACAACGGGGCAAGAAGCAGTTTTACTAACAATCGGGATATTCTACGAAGTAGATTGGCGCTGTTTAATGGATACGTATTAAGAGCATGGGGTTGATTGTGAAACCAAAGCTGCACATATACCTTTCGGAACCAGAACAACTCTTTCTGGCTGGTGATGGTTGCATCGGCAACTGCAGGATGAAACTAGTCCATCATTAGATACTGGATTATCTGTGGCGGGTTATCGTGGTATCAGGTGGTCGTCTCGAACCGTTCTATATTAGCTTAGCAAAACCTTTCTCGAAGAGAATATGCCCACTTTTTTTCGAGGGTGGTTTTCAAAGTGATGATTATATGCTTGCAACCGACTGGTATCTCACAGGTGGGCAAAACTTACCCATGCCTTTGGTGGAGGTTACATATACAGAAAGCTCCTTTCTTTATCCTTCTAACTATAAAAAGAGCCATAGTCACCGGGAAGGAAGTATGAAATTGCGCCAAGCTGTTGTACACACAAATGAGGTAGGTGCTTTGGTTCAGCCAATGACTTTTGGTGTGCGATAAAAAGCTGAATTGTGTATACTCTTTTTTCTAAGTCGCTAAACTATTAAATCAAGTTTATTGTTATGCAATATTTTTAATTGAGAATCTCTAGGGGTGCATTTAGATCTGACTTAGATTATTGGTTCTGGGAAACACGCAGCTGTGTGGCTAAAATTCTCGAAATTTTACCTGGTTTGTCAGACTTTAAAAGGGAGTATAGACCACACTGGAAGCTTTTTGTGCAGTTGACGGTACCTTCCAAAGAGGGTTTTCTGTAATCAGGGAAAGAATTGATGGCAGTAAACGTTGATTCCCATTCCATATCCACAACCGGCCCTTTTGAACATGACTTTGTAATGCTCACAAATCATGTACTTGAACTGTTCTGCTTAAATTTTTTCGTTAAACCTAAACCTGGGGCAAGGGAAATCAAATTAATATTGTTGCTTATTCCGTATTTAAACTAAATGAGTCCGATCCACGTTATCTGAGTACTTCGGCAAAGATCGGCTGATATCTACGGATGATTTGATATTCATATTTCGTGCACCTCATGTGCGACCCGATAGGTCCACAGTAAGACTGTTTGCGCTTCAGACATCGATTTTTATCCCTGGTATCCACATGGTTTAACTAGTGACCGGGTGTTTCATACATATTTATTTACATGATGAAACCCCAGAATGATGGAACCCTTGTTGGTAGTTACATTTTGTGAGGATATACACTGTTTACGTTTAGCCTGAATGTTAGGCTGTTACCTTCCTAGCTGCAAACAATATAGGACCACTTTATCATACGAATCCTTGGTCTTTGGTAAACCCATCCAGTTTGCTGAGAAGGGTTTTATCTAACCTTCGAGAATAAAATGTGTATCGTCAGTGTATTATTCTATGAAAAATGTGTTTGATGGTTGGAGGCAGGAAAAATATTATCGTAAAATACCGATTGTCTGAGCGGGGATCACACGGATTGTAAGCGCAGCGCTGTTTGTGGAGTTGCTGTTCCCGAAAACTGCAATCACGCCAGAGGAAAAGGTTACCTGCAGTTAGAGTGACGAAACAATAATCGTCGTCCAGTGATCGAACAGTTACCCCTGCTTCTGGTTAATGATTCCTCGTCTTGTGTTGTTGCAGACATTGCCTGCTATGGGGTGCAGAGATTTTGTGCGTACGACAATCCTATCAAGAGGCCAGGTTACAACGTGTCGTTTTTCCGCAATTGCTACGTAAATTGGTTGTGTATAGCTCCCATCCGCGGTTGTGTTCGCGTGTGTGTGCGCGCATGCAAACCAGGATTTCTCTCCAGTCTACACCCATACACGATTGGGATGGAGTTGGTGATTTCGTGACCATCACAGATAGTGTGTGACAGATCACAACTGCTTGGTCGACCACCGCGTACTAGGAGTGAAGAACAACGTACACACCAACTCAACGGCGTCGGCGTTTTCGTGTCATTCGTTTGTGAAAATAAAGATGATGGGGGTGTTGCCAGTTTGTCCGTCACAGAAAACAGGCAACTGTGAAATGCCGGATTATTGGCACCGTCAGAGAAAGCGAGGTAGGGGACGAGGGTGTTGTCCCATTTACACGCTCACTTTTACGTCAAGGATCCTCGTCACAATCTTTTCGATTATTTCAGTAAGTACTTGATCTGGTTGTATGATATAATGCATGCGAAAACTTACCTTTTTCTGTGAAGAAAATATCAAGTTCGGGTGCATTTTACTATAGTAAAACATCTTGCTTTCTTTTTTAGAACAGCTTTCAGCTGTTTAGGTATGGCAACTGTTTTCCAATGTCTTCGCATTAAGTACGAATGACATTACATGGGGAACGCGACCAAGCAAAGTAAAACCCGAGTAAAGCGAGATCTGAAGTCTCTGTCTGGGATAGGCAGAGCTCAGGGGAAATTGACTGAAGTCCAGGATTGTCAGACATCGTAAGCTGAAACCGGAAAACGTTAGGTTTGCTAAGACCAGAGAAAGTGTCGAAGGTGAGAGATGTCAGCTCTCTGTACGGTGATGTCCACGCTTCGACAGAGAAAGTTAAATGTCAGAACCGCTTGGCTTGTTGTACTTGGACGCTTCAGTATAAAGCGGCGAATGACAGAACGTACTTCTTTTTACTAAACTGGAGTACAAGCCGTACAACCTGAAGGTAGCATTAAACCTTAACGCAAGTTGTTTCCTTCACAAAGGTTTTGCATTAGGTTTGTTTTAGGAAGTTTACACTAGTTTTGCCAACTGCCCACTAGGGCGGATTTTTATTTTTTATCCTCATGTACTTCAACTTGTAAGTCGTAGTGGTATATACAATTCAAGTCCATTCACGTCGTTTCGTTAGAACGTTGTCAACATGCCAGAATTTTAAGTAAATTTGAGGTTATCCTTTCGTATTGAAGCTAATTCCGTTCTGAGCAAGGGCGACGTGTAATGTTTCTTTCTACATCTACTTTCTGTTTTACAATTTCAAAGTGTGTAAGTCCGGTTGAGATGAGCTGTAGGCATTTTTGTGGCTTAATGAGAAGAGCTATTAACAGGATGCACCAATAGGATAAATGATCTAATATATTTGTACACTTCGAATTGACTGATGATAAAAGTGAACTTATCTACTCACCAGCATATTAAAATGACTGCATTTTTTTTAATAGTTTTATTCAAAGGCAGATGGTGAGCCTAGTGAAGTCGCCAATGGTGGGTAAAAGTATTGGGTCAACAGGTAGCACGATTTTTTCAGAACTCTTGCAGTGCGAAGCACTCAGCTGCTTTAACTTGCAAAAAGTTATTTTCGTCTATGACAGACAGACGCTTAACACAGACATCAACACCATGAACTACTAGCAAAGATACTCTCGCGGCCATTTACTGAGTTTTGTTCCAAGCATTGTCTGTTTTAACCCATAAATACGCATATTTATTCCCATCCAGCCCACTTCTCCGACTTTGCCGCAGCCTGCATAGTACTGTCAGTTTTGGTCCTGGCAACGATTGTTTATTTTGTCGTGACACTGTTCACCTTGTGATCTCAGATTGTTTTCTCACAAAACATAGCCCATCAACTGCATTGTTTCGAGGCTTGATTTGTCCAGGTTTTAGCCCAACCCAGGTCGGTGGGCACGAAATAAGCGCAGCACTGACAGGGAAGTTACAATAACACGTGGAATCTTTGTTTGTTTTGGATAGAGAAGTAGGAATAATTTGTAATCTTGCACAAAATCTCCGGAGGAAGATTTAAGAAGTTGCGTCACTCATGTTTAGCGAGGCCCAGAGAGAAAATCCTTTACGGCAAACGTAACAGGCGTTTATTGGAATTTCAAAACTGGCCGATGTTTTGTTGCTGCAGTTTGTAATCGGAAACGGAACAGTGAACTGCTAACTTGCTGCTGGCTTTAGAAAGTGGTTTTTGAAAACGGATTCGCAGGGGTTTAATAGTTTTTCAAGCTTACAGTTGTTTCCACTCTCAAGGACGAACCAACCTGAAATAAGACCTAATTCTCGAAATACACTCGTTTACTGAATCCCTCATTTACTATACTGTCTAGCTGAATTTGCTGCACGATAGCCACCGCGCGTTTGTGTTGGAAGGATATTAGAGATATCGAATTCCATTTTATCACAATACATCGTAGCAGCCAAAAAATCGAAGAATATCGCAGCGAAGAGATTCAGCAGGGATTCAACTGATACCTCTTTAAAACAAAAATAGTTCAGAAATGAGGTATTTGGCGAACTGTGTCCGATTTGGATTCTAGTATACAGTAAACTTGACAGAAACCCTTGGGGTTCGCTTGTGTGATGATCTTCAAGAGGGACGAAATCCATTGTAGACTGCTCAGAACTTTTGAGCAATTTTTTGAGTAGTTTCCCATCAAGAATAACAAAGCTGATTGAACAATAAGGCGAACACAATTATTTGTTGGGGTCTTGACTCACCAGTGGAGGTGGTTATCGTGAATGTTTGAAGGAAGTACCCTAGGCATCAGAAGATAGGTGTAGTCCCAAGACGATTAGAACCAGTAGTACGCTACCGAAAATTTTTCAGCAACGGTATAGTTCATATGTCCAGCGAATATAGTGCCATAGCGCAAACATCTTGCAAAATGGAACATGAGGCGGACTTTGTTCATCACGTTCAGTTGAAGAATACCGTAAACGAAAGATCTAGTTGAGATTGTCGTCAATCCCAATGTAGTTAACAAAGGAGCTTACTTTGTCGATATGTTGCGATAACATTACTTGATATATATTCATGAGCAAATAGAGATATTAAAGATGTGCTTCATATTTTCAAATATACCAGGCTTTCACAAGAACGGGTCGCCTTTTTTTGAGTGCAACTCGATGCCAATCTTACCCGCTTTCTTATTATTTTCATTAGGCTTCCTAAACCGTTGCCTATATCTGCTGGGACCACATGGTTAAGCCTGCAAGGGGTGTGGTTGTGATTAGTCATTTGACCGGGGATATGAGAATGCTGGTACTACTGACCGGTGTATGCGCGAAACCTGTGTGCGTGCTCAGCACCCATTTGTTACTGCAGCAAATCAGCTTACCGTATGGGTGTCGTATAGGCATGCCTTGCGAGAAGGATGGGGTCGCCTTCACCCACCACGGTTCAGTTAACGGTGGCAAATTTCCCTTTGCAATGTAGGAGTTTCGCACCGCTTTACTAACGGCAATTTATCCTAGACTGAGGCTACTCCCTTCACTGGTAAGCTTTTGGTTCACTCTAGGTCGACTCTACTCATGATTGTTCCGCATGCTTTTGAAAAATGTAAAAATGGCAACAAGTAAGTGGAAGAACTAACCTTCGGGAAAAGCTCATAATTATTGATCCCTTGTCTATGACAGTTATCAAATAAATATGCTGCGTAAAGACCGCCTCGCGTTTAGGATGGGAGGGTACTTAAGATACCGAAGTTCGTTTAATGGTTCTCATATGGTCAAATTGGTGTACAGTTGTGAGAATCTGCCAGCACCACTCCTATTGCAGTCAGCTCAAACTTGCGTGCCGCTGTAATCAATGCGAAATTCCGTTGTAGCAAACTGATTTCTGAGTATCGCCATCCGGCGTTCAGATCATGCGAGGAGCTGTTATCGTTAGAACCATCACTTTATAGCACAGTTACATAGCGAAACGCAGTTCGGGGGCCTTGAGGGAACTTATTACTGGTAGAATAGACAAACCACCATCTGAGTCCTGTTGTTAGTTTACGAGTGATAGGACTGACTATAAGAAAGTGGATGGTAGCACGAAGGAATGAACCAAAATAACATGATAATGAAGGTCCAGGAACATTGCTGTTTCAGGCAATATACCTGAATCATGCCGACAGATTTCGAGTTGTTCATATGAAACACTCCATCTTTGTAACCAGTCCACTTCTGGCGGTTAGGGCTGGGTAACAGACTGCGTTGGCCACTTAAACTAGTGTGGATTTGTGCTCAGTTTTGTTCGAATTTGTTCTCCGCTATTTCATGTTAATGGCTCAGCAGTACAGCAAATGTTCCCACAAGGCCGAATGTCGAATTGCTCGTTAGACAAAGTATAGCAGCTTCTCTTTTCATTTTAGTTGACGTCAAGCGAACGGTCCAAATCTGCCTTTCGATTTGACAATTGGGTTTTCTTATAGTTAGGTGGTGGCAGTGGTTCATTGTTATGTCACGAACTTTTATTAATTATGCCGAAATCTCCTACAAATTGCCTAACATAATTATGCGAACCGTTATTTGGGAACTTTAACTGCTTGGTCTGCTCAAACAAAATGCAAAAGCACTAATAACAAATGAACTGTAATCTAAAGAAGAACGGAAGTAATCGCTTCCTAAACGTACTATTCCACAATCATTAGATGTTGTGTTTTCGGAAATTGAAAGACTATCCTATCGAAGGTGTTGTCATATCTGGAACAACAGGCTTCATAATAATGAAGAGAGGTGAATTAGCTGGCAGTTCTTTGTTCTCTGTCTTGGTTAATCTGTATGAATCCCAGTGTTAGAGATACGCTGCGTTAAATAATCACCCAAAATCGTTCTGCGGAACAAGATTTATCCTGAATAAAACGGATATTTTCTTCTAACTTCAGCAATATTTAAACGACACTGTGTTTTGTTTGGGTAGGGTTTGGTTTGTGCCGGGGACTTCCCATACCTTAATGTTATTTTAGACTTCACTGAGTCTCTAAATCCCCCGGTGATCTTCTCCGGGATCAGACTCCTATATGAATGATAAATTGAACTAATAATAACGGAGACAATATGTGCTGGGTTACACGCATAACTGAGTAGTTATGGTGAATGTGTTGGTCAACAAAGCCGGACTGGCTCAGCGGGATGTTCACTGCAGCGAGTAAGGTAACCAGAGACTTGTTTGACGGGAGACTTACGCCCATTAACTTTAGATAATCCGGCCTGAATAATAGATTTTATATATCACTGAAACCTTGTAAATGTGACGGTGAGAGGGGTTAGTTCGACAGAAACCAGACATAACAGTCCATCTTTCGGGCAATCTACCTTTCTCTCCTGGACCGGTCACTACTAGTACAAGTAAATTTAACTCCACAGACGATTCTCTGGCCAAAATATTTGCTCTGATTGCCAAAAGAACTGTCTGCGCTGCTCACTGTCATCACTAATAGTTGGAATTTACTTTATTGGCGTATCATTCCAATCGGTAAGGTAGATTGGTATGCTCTGAGGAGACCTGTGTTAATCAGATCATGCCGGTCATCATACGTCTCTCTGCAAGGTAATCTTTCCGGTGCAAGAACTACGACGTCCAGGTGCTTACCACTGCGGTCAGTAAAGTAGCATAGCTTCCGGTTTCTTTGCTTCAGGTGATTTTGTGCTCTTCTCCTATACTGTATGAGAGCAGCGAATTTTTGTGACAAAATATCTGATATGTGAACAATTTAGTGACGTCATATTGAACTTTCTTACATGGCGTTATAGTAATATTATTGACAATAGTATTGTTGATGAAAAAGGTGGCAAACCAATAAGGTCAGCTCAAGGAAGACCAGTGAAGCAGCCAGTGGAATAACACTAAAAATATGGCTACACTCAAAAAGGATTTTTTGCTGTTATCTTTCCATAACATAAAATAAGCAGAAAGAGAGGCTCGTTTTGTCATTGAAGATGCAGCGGTTGTTCCATTCTGGAAAACCAGACTCACTGGGTAACGTTCAAAAAATCTGCTTAAGTGGCTTACGAAAACCTGTAACTAATCTGTGATTTTGAGAGTTTTGTCGTTAATTTGGAACACCAGATGGTTTTACCTCCACCTATCTTTGCAGCTAACATTTAAAATTTCATTTGGAATAACGCTAAATTTATAATGAGTTCAGAATTAAAGGTGTAAAATTGCCTGCATTGAAGTATTTAATCGCTAATTTCGACAGCGTTTTACCCCTGAGGCCGCAAAATTTGTTGTATGAACAATAGCTACGAAAGATGCTGCATACCTGCTACGAGGTAATACGTCTAGAAGTGTCCCAAAGATGGACCCGTGTGTGACGTTGCCCACCCAAATCAGTTTCAACAGTTGAAAGGAAGTGGTCGCAAAATAAGAATATTTCTGAATCCTGTGCGTTTTTACGGTGTTTACATTTTGGAGCTTAAAAATAGAGCACACAGTCATAAATAATATCACAGATGTATTTTTATTCAGGGTTACTTTTCATATTGCAGTCGTAAATTACTCTGTTTATTATATTCTAGCACTCATATCACTTCACGGTTGGAACCTCGTTTGACCACCTAAAGGTTTGATGTTCACCACTAACGAGCCAACGTTAAACTGTCAACTGAAGAGTATTCCCCACGTTAGGTTTGAAGACAATATTGTTTTCAATCTTCAAGCTCAAAATGAATTGGCGGAAAAGGCTGAATTACGTGCAATTTGGTGGAAAAATTTCTCTCACTTGGTGGGTGAGAAACACGAAGGCCACGTGAGTCAACATATACCAAACGGATTTCGCCCAATTTTGGGACACACCTGTCCGTTGAACACCTCATCTACCAATCCATTTTCTACGAAATTGCCGATTACACCAAGTGAACACTCGGATACTGTACTTCCGATTCAAAATGCGGATTTAGACCCCTTGACTGATGTAATGGCTACACACCATTCCTGCGCACCTACCGAGCCCATCAGTGCAAGAAACCAGTTGCCCACTGATCCACTTGCTTTCAGAAGACATTTTGCTATGGAATATTTTCCCTCATCAATCAATCCAAACTTTCCTTTCCTATCCGCCTACTGGCAAATTCTTAGTCAAACTCGTCGACACAAACTGTTTGAAGATAGCCCTATCGACGAATCAGAGGCTTATAGTACTTCAAAACGGGGATGCAGTGAATCATTTGTTAACAACACTCTACCTTTTCCTCAGATGACAATGAACCAGTCTAACGCGGTACAGAATATTCTCTCAGGGGACTGGATTAAAGATTTGCAAACTCAGTCTACTAGAACGTATATAGACGCCAGCAGAGTTGCACCGTTCCATCTTAGTTTGACAAAACCTTATTTGCCTCGTTCCGTTCCTTCATCCAACTGCGAGGATAGCTGCGCTATGTCAGAAAGACTTCAGAAGCCTTCCGAATCTGCTCCTAAATGTGAGCAAGACCGACAAGCAGCCCCTGTCTTACCTCCTCAAACCCCATTCATCACAAATTTTCTCAACTCCGTCCTGCAGTATAAGCAAGCATATTGTAATTCAGAAGTTTCCAGCCATACATTGCTTGAGGTAGCCTCACCCAAACAGGTACACCGAAATACAAAATGCACCGCAAATAAGAACAGAAATCCGGTCCACACATACCTCGTTCATTTGAGCGGTGGAGAGTACAAACCGATGGAACACCTCAGTGTGGCCGACTTCGTTACGAGTGCATTGCAACCAAATGCCTTTCAAGACATGTCAAAGTGGATGAAGTTCTCAAAATGCATTTCACAGGAGATGAAAATTACAGAGCTAAGCTGGGCCAGGCTGATTGAGATCAGTGACAACCCAGATAACAAAATCAGAATGCTGTTTACTGTTCCCACCAAACGACACCGCTTGTCCGTGGGTTGTGGTGTACAACCAACCAGAAAACAAATCTCCCGAATGCTATGGCCAAATTTCAGTGCGAAAAGTTTCAAAGTAAGTCTCCAAGATCGTTATTGTACGCGGTATATTTTTGAAAATATAGACTGGTAATGCTGTCGTTTCACTGATGTCATCTTTAAGAACGATTATTAATTCTTCTGATCTTCGTCACGAAAATTACTACTATTTCGAACACAGTTGTGACAATCCAGTTGTTCTTTTTGTGTTTCATACTCTGTGTCCAGTGTGCACACCACTGAAAACCAGTGAGCTCAAAATCGTCAGTATAATCTTTCACACCGTGAGCTTTCAGACAAATCGGAAAATGGAATGATCCGAGAACCAAATTTCAGCATTAGAGCGAAGGACATACTGGTCGCCCATCAGGGAACAATGGCTTTGATTGCTTGGCAAGTTGAACACATTATGTTATTAAAACTTTTAGGAAAAAAGAATTGCAAAGCAACTTCGAAATTAAGCGTTTCAGTTAATGTATAATGTATCTAAAAGCTTACCTTATCTCAGATGCGTGATCATTTCACTGAAGCTGGTGTGATGGTTGCAATAAAATATAGGCAACTTTATTCAATATCGAGTAAATTCTTAACTGCTTAAATAATAGCACTGGAGTATCAACTTCTTAGGAGCATAACTATCGACAGATTGGTATAGCTTGAGGCAAACTTAATATGCGTATTAGTCTGTAGACGGAATTATGGCCTAACCTCTCTGTGTTTGCTTTCACTATCATATCATTAGGGTGACAGCTGCCTTGAGGCGTTGATTAACGTTGCCTGGTCTCCCGAGATTTGCCTACATAGAATGGGGAGTGAGTAAGATTAGACCCACAATTTTCAACCCATCCGATTTATCAGGTTTAGAGTCACGAAGGCAATCCAAAGCAAGTGAATGATTCCATCCCCAATCCTCATCCCTAATCTTTGTTGAACAGTTAATACACACAACTGGAACTTGTTTACTCTCTGCACAATTGGTTTAACCTGACATTAATTACTCATCCTCAGGCTCATCGGATTTGAGGAGTTCTTGAGCAGGTCTTTTCTCAGCCACTCAAATGAACTTCAGGTTAATTGGTTTCCGGGTAATTAGAATAAAAGTGGACAGATTGAATACACCTTACGCTAAAGCGTATGACTTCGAAGTGTCTTCCAGATAAATGCAGGAATCCAGTCACATAACCAAACTCAGTGTGCAGAAATGTGATTCACGAAATGCGCTTCACAGATGATTAGTATGCTCGTGAAATCACCGTAGTAAAGGGTAAAAAGCAACCAAACTTCGTTTTGCTGCTTACATAGGAGATATATATACTCTCAGTAAATCATACAACTAATTAGATCGACAGACTAATACGATCGACGGTACAATAACCATATGTTGAATTAAATACCACAATTACCTATCAATCAATCACTTATTACTGGATTGTGTCCCACTTTGAGGTCTTGCAGAACATAGGTGGGCCCTGTACTGAGGAAATTAAGGCATTATGTTGAACGTTAAAGTGGTTAACAGATGATCCAGATATCAAAATAGTAAGCAAGGCTAAATCCAACCTTGGAGCAGCGGCCAGGTAAGTAACTACCAATGAACCCCCCGGGCTACTGATATAACGGAACACATACATCGAAAACCTTCACTAAACCATGCTTTTTTGCGTCATGCTGAGTGGGGTGTTTGTGTCGACGAGTTGGCTAAAACTGATCTTCATTGGAAACAGGAGGCTGTAATCAGCATAGTCCAAGTGGATGACCACCTTAATGCCAAATCTTCCGTAGATCTGAATTCGACAGTGGACTACCAAGCCAGCCCTCGATTAGCAGCACCGAGTTGTTGTCCAGTTAAGCGCTGAATGAGCTCATATTAAACTCATATTAAACTTACATCATGCTGCAATATAGGTACTATTGCATCATTTCACGTTAGCCGTTTTCAACGTAGTTTCGCAGAGTCGATTAGGACGTTTCATGGAAATCGTAAGTTTAAAGTTATTGCTGAAGAATGAATGTACGGGTGCGTTTTCCTCACAGAAGCTCTCTAGGTCATAAAACCCACTGAGCATTTATGCTAAGAGGACTGCGGCGTCCTCTTTGGAACTGTTTCTGCATTCATTTGTCTAGATCATAATCAAGCTCAGTCTGTAGTGTTGGTGATACCGCAGTGAGCTGTTTTTTTGTAGCGAAGTAGCTTCCACTTGCTATCGTCACAAATACTTTTGTCTCTTCAAGTAGCACGATGCTGCCCACAAAAAATCACTGTTACTGAGAGGATTTCGTCAGTTTGATCTTGATTCATCCTTACCTGCTTATCTTTAGCTATCCTTCGAAGAGTATTCGATATTTCCAAATGTGACTAACTAATCGGTGAGCAACCTCCTCGTACTTCCACTAGTCCGTCTGCGATTGGAATTGCTTCATGGTCTGCTCTGTTTATAATAACGAGGAAGCTTATTCTTTACTGACACTTTTCTCTCATCTTGTGTTCATGTCTTTTTTCAGCACGACAGGAGGCTCAGTCTGGAAGCGACTCCCGAACAACCGTTTTATGTGAATGAATTTGGTTGGTCATCCATGGATCCCAGCATGACCGAACAAAAGTGGGGTCTGGCCTGCAGACAGCTAGCCGCCAATGATATTTGTCTTGTAATTATACAGCAGTCGGGACCCGTGAGCAAGCGTGGCAAGATCAAGGTTGAAGTGCCGTGTGACTATTCGACGAAAAAAATGCCAGATGACCAACACAGCCCGAAGACTGCGCACTGTAAACCAGATTTGGTTGAAAAGGGCGGAGTGTTAAAGTGAGAAATTACCCTGCCTCTACATGTTAAGTCCAAATAGCAAAATTCCGTTTAGTATCTTTACAGGCTGAGACACGTCTCTAAGGCAATAACACATACGTGCCCTGTATATAGTTACCTTATTTATTTCATCCAATAAGGTCAATCAAGGTTAGAAATAAAGTACTCCCATCCGAGACATGGAGGTTTAAAAGGGAAATCCACACTTGTCCGAAAGATGTTCTAAGGTCTCGATTTTTTTACCAAAATTTTAGCTGACCAGTACAGCCTGCACGAACGGCTGATCCACGCTAGAGTAAACCGGAAGATCTCGCTCAGAGTCCCGTTGAATTTCGACTTTCTTGCTGATTGCTAGACTCCATCGACGGTGAGATGAATAAGTTGGACAAACGGTCTGATTACCGATTGTTATGTGATTGAGTTCCAAATGTTTGCACTTGCAACAGAGTACCAAAAATGGACGGTTCTAGACCAGCTGTTAACTCCCATTGAAACTTTACTGGATGCCGTCCTTTCAGATTACCAGCTCATGCGATTCTGTACATTTCAAATACGGTTCATTTAAGTATAGGAATCTTCAAAGTGGATATAAGATTTCCTTTTCTGTGACCGGTGCAAAATACACACATGAAAACTACTAATGATGTCTGGGTTGTTAAAGTTGGCGGAGTTTATCCTCTCGATTACGTATGTTATACTCAGTACCTCAGAAATGTTATTTTCCTGATGACGGGAACTTCCAGTGCGTAGTAGGGGATAGATCAGTTCACAGGATGGAAGCACATGTAACCCGTAAGCAAGAACCCCATCCACCACACTGACTGAGGCTGGCTTAACTAGTGCATCAAATCCACAAGATACGCGCACTGAAATCGGAAATCCGGAGGTGATACAAAACATAATATCTGCCAGGTTAACTAACTTCCAAATTTGCGAGGATATGTTGAACTTGAAGTCATTTGTCCATTCAGTAATAGTTCTGTGCCGTATGCTTTAGTGCTGAGCAAAGCGTATCCTTGAGAGACTGACTAAGGTACGCTTGTTTTCGATAAATGCTTGAACGTTATGGATTGAATCACAGGCTGCAAAATGAATATCCGAGCGAAACAAAGTGATTGGTTCGTCTTGATTTTCGAGGGTCGTTTTTCCAATATCTTCATTCTTGTACATCCCGTGCCTAGTTTACAGTGTAATCATTTCCACAACGATCATGCAGCTATTCACTTAAAAGTTGGACACGTGATTGGAACAAACCAATCACCCACAAATTCCAGCCTTCAGCTCCTTCTCTGTATCCGTTCTACAGGCTACAGCTTGGCAGTCCTTATTAGTCCGGCATTCATAGCCCCGAAGTGGCTGCACCACTGGCCGCACTATCGCAGAAACATCAGTCCATAATCCGCAATTTTTCATTGTTAGGTCTTCAGGCTTAAAGTACCACTCATTATTCGCTGATCTTCAGTTAGCATACGATCAGCTATTTACCTTCTGTGTATAAAATAACATTTCTTCTATGACCAATTAAACATGACTTATGTGCTACTGTAACCTGACATCAATCAGTTTTGAGGTCACTGGCTAAGAGACTCCACAGGGACAGTTTTGCTTGTTTGCAGCAGCAAGGATGCAACATACTTTCACGTGGTTTATAACGTACTTCGTACTTGCGGGAACGAATAAGGAAATCTTTCGTTTTAAGAACACTTAAGGGTCCCTAATTCCAAAAGAGTACATTGGACAGAAGGTTTCGTCTCAGATCCTCCCCAGAATCTCCTGGCCATCCCACCCTCTCTGCTTTTGATTCCTTTTATTGTTGGTCAGCCTCAGCAAAACTGAGGGTTTGTCAATTTTGAAAAATCTTTCGAGATATACAAGTCAAGAAACTCACCTTTCTCTGTCAAAGGATTTATTCCAACGAAGATTACTCCTTAAGATAATACCAAACAGCCAAGTAATAAAGCAAGACATCTTTATCTGTATGAAGAAACACTTGGAAGCTCTCACCAAACGCATGTTATTTCATTAAAACTACACTGTTTCTATATAGGATACATCATGGAGTGATGCTCAAACGGAATGGTGAATACAACTCGGCCTGTGCTGATGGGAATATTGAGGTGAAAACCAGACTGGAGGAAGTGGTGCCGTATGAAGTTTCTTTCTACTCCAAGAAAATGCGTTGTGAGCCAATATCGTACAATACCGGAAGAGAAACTGGCAGAACACCAATCCCATCTGCTGGAGCACCAGTCAAATTCAGTGCTGTCAACCTGGCGCAATCTTCTTCCGTGTCTTGAATCTCACAATAGCACTAAAGTGACGCCCCAACCGAAATTGCTTGAACCACGCAAACCACCATAGGATGGAGTTGAATTTTTCATTGTCATGCTGACTCTCTAGTCATCAAATAGGAAGAATAAAGAAGAAAAAGTGAAGAAGCGTTGATATCCCGCCTATGCAAACAGTATGCATTTTTCGGGGGAAATTTAGACCATTACAACGGTCAAAAGATTGAGGTCATTCTTTCCCTCAGTGAACTGAAAATGAAGCTAACCAAAGACGTCTTTTTAAGGCAACTCTAACTGCACTCTAACTGCACACGTCAAATGGACTGTAAATAGCAAGGGATGAAGAGATGCGGTTCCATTTAGTTTCTCGTCAACCTGCCGATTCTTACCATATACCGCAAAACCGGGGGTATATGTTGGACTTTTTATGGTCTTCTCAAAAGACCTCGAAGTATTACTGTGGATAACAAGTAACCTGTAGTACTCATCAGAAATAGGTTCATAAGAGGACGTCCGTAATAAATACATGGGTGCGAGACGAACATTCTGTTTACTTTACGTCCTCCCTTCACTGGTGGCCTTTTACTATCGTGTCAACACAAACAACGTGAATATTCACTTTACGGTGAATCCAAAAAGAGGTCGAACATACACCTTAATAATTGTAAGCATGTATTGTAGCAAGACAACCAAACACACTCAAGCCGAATGTAGGCGTTATACCCATCTCAAAGAAAGATATAAAACGGGCTTGGATGTAAATGCCCCTGGCCTGTTTCGCTAATGGAATCACCCGTTAGACATGGCGTTGTGCGAGTACTTCTGATCGCAAACTTCCTTTCCTTGGTGCTCATCTAGCACCCTTCCAACCTGCTGCCTTCTCGGGGTGTTTAAAACATCCACACACGGACCCCTGTCACATTAGTCGTTT
The DNA here is from genome assembly GCA_003604175.2 of Clonorchis sinensis. Lineage (NCBI taxonomy): Eukaryota > Metazoa > Platyhelminthes > Trematoda > Opisthorchiida > Opisthorchiidae > Clonorchis > Clonorchis sinensis. The sequence goes on along the minus strand of CM030370.1, from coordinate 126,300,722 downwards.
TTTGACTCTGCTATGACGGATTGCGATGCTCAGTTTGGTACTAAGGTAATTTTGCACCATCTATGTGTAGGGGACTATGCAAGAAACTCGAATGGGAGGCCTCAGGTCCATCTATGCAAAGTAGTAAAGGGGGTGAGATGCCGTGGTCAACTGCAATCGGTTTGTTTATCAAAATGCCGAATTGTGTTGTCACGTCTGTAACTTCAAGATGGGCGTTTTTGATTCGCATTGTAAGACACTGTTAATGTGCGTATTAGTTCACTACAACAAATCTTCGGACCTCGCTAATTAAGCGTGTAAACAAATCGGGATTATCTAAGTCCGTTCGTTGCCAATGAACTTGTGCTGCACACTCCTTTGTCACTGTGCGTTATACTGTGTGCAGATATGCTCTTCGTGATTACTGCTACCTCGTTAGTCTCGAGTAGATCTTGATAAAACTGTTGACTACACTGTCCCAGTATATTGGAAAGTAGTCAACATGGGCTGTACAGAAAATAAAGCAGCGAGAGAATGCTGTACTAGGGTATGAAGAGGGATGATCTATGGGCTTTTGGAAATCCAGAAAACTTCCCCTATATGGAACGAATGTATTTGATCGCCAAACTGCTACTGTACTCTCCTTAAGATATTAACCCCCTTTTAGAGGTGTCCGTTTTGAGTGATAACTGAGGTAGTTGAGGTTTATGAGCTAAATGTCATGCTTAGAAACCTCAACCAATATGGAAAAAGACGTGTGTACGCCAGTAGCGAGGTATCTACTGGAAAAACTCAACACGAATTCTTCATTCTGGTATTTATTGGGACTTTTTTCCCGGGGGATAAGAAAGCTCGTTTTTGTTCTTTTGGATGTGATTTCTCCGAGGGCATCATATCACAAACAACTGGACTGGTAGTGGTAAGGAAATCCTAACCGGAGGACTGCTTTCTCTGGGAGAATACTTTTATATGTACATAAGGGTGGCGTTAGTTGGAACACTAATAATGGTGGGATAATTATTTTATACACTTGTTTTTATATACTTGCTTCCCAGCCTCGTCCTTATCTGATAAAGTTCCACATAATTAAGCGATGTCACATTCCGTTACTGAAGCAGGTGTAGTAGTGAATCGATACCAAATATTACATTAAGACCTGCCAGCCTTGTGGGACTCGCATTTGGTTTCCATTTGTGTCCTTCTGACTGGCTTCATTAAACAAGGTCTAATATAGGCAATGGTATCTACGCATACAGAAATCCAGAATATTTACTGGCATTCATAAAAGCTTAACAATATGACAAACGAGCATTCTCAAACTACAGAACAATCCTCCACCTAAAGGGGGATAAGCTCAAGTTTGAAAACAGAGTAATTTGGGAGAGCAGGAACTCAAGACGAAAACAGTCGAAGGCTGCTATTGGAATACCATCAAAGAAGCTGAAGCACGAGGTTTCGTGAGCTTGTGGGATAGTCAAAGAAGAACCGTGTGCTGATTGCTGACAACTGTAGAAACTTCATTTCCAACCTCGAAAGTGAGATGCTTCAAAGTAGAGAGTAGCGGTGTTATGTACAACTCATTCTGTGTGATCAACAACAGGAAGACACACGGTATTCTGCAAAGGAAAAGCATTGAGCAACCTACACGCACTGGAAGCAACAGAAGCAGCGCAAAGTTGAACAAAACTAAACGTTCGGAGAATTTCAATTAGGGCATGTTCGCCTCCGCAGTTACTATCTAGTAAAATGCAAAACAACGCATTTTAGGATTTTGTCCTTGAATAGATTCATGAAAGCCGCTCTGATCACTGATCAGTTAAGTGCGTTAATCTAATGCGGCATTTTGAATCAAGAAGTTGGACAGCAATAAAAATGACGAATTCAGAAAACGGAGTGATAAATGAACATAGAAATGGACAGTTTGGCTGCGAAAGCTTCACGGGTGACGGTTTCTTGATGCGGTCATCAAGTCTGATGACGAAAGGGTGGTAATCGAATGGCGAACTCAACAAACCAACGCCTGACTTAGTACAATCAATTGATCGAAGTTACTCGAGAGCTCATCTTAAGCCTCGTCGTATTTTAAAGCACTTCTTCACCAAGGGAAATATCGTCGTCTCTGTCAATTCTTACTCACATTATCAAGGTTAACAGTGGTTTAACAAAGCAGATAAAAATTGGGGCTTTATCATTTGCCCCCACATTTTAACTCAAACAATCTTCTCCACATTTCTGTCATGTCGCAGCGGTCGCCTCAGATTTCACACGTCGCCAGATGTTATCCTATCTTTCCTATCTTCCCTATGGTGTGTGACCCTGTGAGAGCAATTAACGAGATAGGGGGATGTAGGTCGTACGCCTTAGACAAGGGGGGATTCATTCCATAAAATAGGAACTCTTACTTCTAAGCGTGCTCTGAAGAGTTTGTAATTCTATCGGCCGACCAGGCGTGTATTCCCACACACGTAGGACAACTACACGCAAGTAGGAGAGCAAAAAGTTGCGACGCAAGTGGCTAGTACGAACAGCTAACACGCGTCTGCTCTAGTTAAATTTGAGCAGCTTTCTTTTAGGGTAGGTAATACACACACTCAAAGACGTTTGTGTATCGGACGTCCACTGTCCGCTTAAGTATCGCTTCGTTTGGCTCTTGCGGGCATGCACGCGCCACAAACGTTTGAGTCAAGTGGCATTAAGTTGCAATGCTCTCCACTCAAAATGCGATGTGTGACAAATTAGAATGTTACTGAGTGCGTGAAATTCCGTGCTATGAAATGGAAAACAAAACCTTTCTGATACAACCACGAGTGTCAATATCAAAGTAATTTTTAGTCTTTCTGACGATCTTTCTTTGGAGGCTGAGAATTTTCAGTACACAAAAAAATTAGGAGTTGAGACTAGGAATGTTTAGAGGCATGATTCTGATTCACAAGGGCCTTGTTCGGTTGATTTAGCTGAACCCAGCACGTGATGAACACCGCCTTCCTTGCTGATTATAAGTTTTAGTTCTCAAATTCTTTACCCTTGGATATTAGTTCCAGGCATCATTGTTAACGGAGCAATAATGGATTGGTTTTTTTCTCTGCACATCAAGATCATCGGGTGAACTATCCCATTTGACTTGTAAGCTGAGGTCACGGTTGGAACAACATATCCGCCTTTGACGTTTGATGGAGTGTAGTCTGACTCCACACTATATCAAGGGCTTGAGTAGGTCTCTCCGTTTGTCGTCGTGGTTGAAGTGAACACTGTGGTGGTCCTGAGGGCTATTTCGACCGGGCTACCTATGCGTCTGGGTAACCACAGTTTAAAGCGGCCAGCGAGGAAAAGACATGAGACATCTGTTGCGGAATGTATGAGAGAGCAGTAAGTTATGTTGTACCCAAAATTAACACATTACAGTCTCCAAACGTTTGACCTTAAGGGCCGGCCTATTACTGAGAACGTGGTGCTCTATATTCCTGAAAGCCATAGGGCTGTCAAAAACCTTGGGAATAACCACACCCAGCGGAGAATACACTGAAAATGATCTTGCCTGCGGCAGGGAGACATTCGAAGTTTAGAATGTCAGAGTATCCAAACCAGAACGAATCAATTGTGTGCTATTTGTTGCGACCTTTTAGCAGAAGTAGACTTATGATTATGGCTGACGTGAACAGAATCAGCCTTGCGGAAATACACCGCACACTTGCTAGTCAGTCTAAAAGCACTAAAGGAATAGCCGGGAAACGTTTTCTCTAATTTTATGCGTACACGGTATCTGTACTGCTTATTTGTCAGATGCAGCTTGGATCCATCAGTGAGTATTGGGCACAGGAATTTATGCTCAGGAGCGTAAGCTTAATGCTCATGCCTAAAGATTTTGCCAAAAGCCACAAATAGTGCATCATCAATGAGATCATAGGGCACCGAAAATATTGGTGTGGCTGTTGAGGACAAACGTGGGACGTTTAACAGATCGGGTTGGTCCTTGTGAGTGTGGTAGCAGATGGTTTGTGGGTACAAGTGCTCGACAAGATGGTAAATTTGCATCATGGAGTGTAGGAATAGGAGGGTTCTCTGTGGTGTATTAGAATAACTTTTAATCCGCCCAACTTTTCAGATGTCCGCTGACACATTTTTCAGACCACCACTAGTCATTCTGTTTTGGAAGTTGTAACAGAGTTCCTCCGTGAACAGTTATTATGGTTTTTCCTTATTCAAGACAAACAACAAACCAGAACATACGTAATGCACTACTCGTAAGGTTGCTGAAATTTCTTCGACAGCCCACGACCGGTTTCGCCCTTCTTGGGGCTGATCAGGTATGCGCAGTCCCTGAGTTTCCATCAACCTTATGTTCTACTTGAACCCAAATCGATCTCGAGAAATACTCTCATCTGCAAATCAATTTGGTTTTGCGAGAGACTCACCTGGAACCCAGTTGAATCTGCTGAATCTGTTACAACAGACGATGCATGGATAAGTGTATACATTAAAAAATGCTTAGTTCAATTATCTCACTTTGCACTACATAGTAACAATCCGTTTCTCCCCTCAGTTTTACTGAACTAACTGATGCAGGTGCTGCACACAGGTAAGAAAAACTCGAGTTGCCATTTCTGTTTTATTGGAGGTTTGTCTGTGTAAACCCACGTGCAAGTAAACCCCACTAAGTACTCTGATTGCATTTGATCCGATAGCCTCAGCCGGTATTGAGCGTTTTTGTTAGAATTGTCCTTGCCTGGTTTCGAGATACTGGGTAGAGTAATTGATGAGAAATGGCGTTCCTCCATTCAGTCTCAACCTTTTACGTTTCCTTAGCAAGCATTTCAACTTTATATATTCAGCTTGCACGGGTACTTCAGGGCGAATGAGAGGTACACATGAATGGCTGCTTCTGCTGTGTTCATAAAGCGCGGCTTCCTGATTTTGTTCCCTCGAAACGCAATTTTTCGAAGGAACCAGATGACACAGTTACAAGCTATAAAGCTCTGTGAAGTTGGTAGTGGCTGAGGTCATCAAGGCAAGTGTCATAGGGAGGAGAATTTTGGCTTTCGTTTTTATTTAGTGGTCCAGTTGGCGGTTTTGCTGAATACCTTTTACCACCGACCGCCGTGGTATCATCTATGCATTGTTGTGTGGCGGTGACTTGCATTGCTGAGTGTGTCGAATAGTTGTATTTGCGAACTTGACGGTGGGAAAGAACTTTACAACTGATTGTTTGGTTAGACAATCCTCCATCTGTGTAATGAGTGATCGATGGACGACGACAGTTGAGATTTTGGTCGAAGCTCAGCCGGCAGCTGGACAACCACTCTCATATTGTTCACAGCTGGAGTTGGTGGTAGTTCTCAAAGGCTCTTGATAACGGGCATATAATTTACTGCCAGCTAATGACTACGAATGTGACAAACGCATCAACCTAGAGTTTGATGCAAAATTATTAACCCTTTAGCATCACTACGACCAATAACTGAACACCATTCGAGAAGGAAGAAGAAAGTGCATCTGATGCACTTAACTTCCTACGTAACAGTGAACTGGTTGTCATAGGAACCTGCAGGTCATGACTTGTGTGTAAAGTAAAAAAGACAGCTTACATGCACCGGCCAGATCATGTATTGCCTAATAAAGCGTTCATAGTGCCTCTAGTACTTCGTGTTTTGTGGCGATGAAAGGCATGTTTGTACGTTATCTCTCAATCGATCCAACCTCAATTTGACTCCCTCTATATATGTTTCTATTTGTTGGAAATTCAAAGGAAAGTACTTCTAAGAAGGAAGTAAAATTTTTCCTTCGTTGACTGTATAATCTAGATCTTGTTACCACAACGGGATCTGGTGATGCTGTGCTGCTTATCCTGCCCCGGCTTGTTGTTATTTTCACTCATCATCGAGGACTCATCGTTAATATGCTCAAAAGCTGCTCCGTTTAGTCAGTACATAATGAATTTACAGACCTACTACTAGCTCCCATAAATTTTAACATGTTTTAGCCCCAAATAGTTAGTGAAAGACAGGCAGGTCGGTTAAGGACTTTTGGAACAATTCAGCTCAGTTTTTTCTGACAAGTCATTCAGTTGAAGGTGAACTTGCATTTTATGCACTTAGTTGCTTAAAATATGTTTACATCACTGAAATATATGTCTATAATTTCCCTAGAAATAAATCTGTGGCAAGGAAGTTAGTCAGTTCTGTTGCGTTCTGCAACCCACTGTGAATTTTAGCAGTGTGCTGTTTTTTAACGTCGCATATGAAATTAAATCCTGCAACTGACTTTCGGAAATGATATGTGGTTTGTCTGGATCAAATGCCACGCATCTCATTTCATCGGTATGGTAAATAAATGATGAGCGCCTATTAGTAATTATTCGTTCGCGATATTAGTTGGGCCATTCGGATACTGTTGATTTACACTATAGCCCTTGTGCACTGTTAGTCTTGCGCACGCATTTTTGTCTGCTTTCGGCGAATGTTCTTTACATATTCGTGTGCGGTTCTGTTCTGCCGGGTGGGTGTAGCGTGCGCTGGTACGCACCACTGTTGCACGCAGCACTACGCGCTCGAAGGTTCTTGACAAATCGGTGTTGGTACTTTACGTGTCTTCATGCCAGGCTGTATGAAAGCAACAAAAATGGGAAGATTGAATAAATCACACGTCGAAATCTCCACCCGACTCCACTGTTTGTACCTAAATGATGCAGTTGGTTAGTTAGACCAGATACACAGTCTGACGTGCGTGATAAACACACTGAGCAATTCTGTCGTCGCTAGCAATTCCCTCCACAATTAGGTGCATGACGATAGCGACAAGAGAGATGAACAACTTACTTTTGTGAAATGTTAACTGGTGGCCATTGCAAGCAGACATCCACATTGACCTAAACCCCTTTCGGTATATATAAACAGCTAATAAGTAACTGAATGACCTGGAGACTGAAGGACTGTTTGTTAGTGCACGGGTAAATTTGGTTGGTTTTTGAAATGTCATCAAATAACCAGCAGCGCTAGCGGTTAGACGCATCACACTCCGACATGAAAAGTGAAAAGCAGTTCGCGTCTATTTTCATGGCCATAAAAACACCTTGACTGATTGAAGTGTAAAGCAGTGTAGTGTGCTTGGGCATTATTTTTTGAGGGATTTGGCCATTGGAAATGATCGTACTGGACAAAGGAGTTTTCAGTGAATGGACTCTGTTCTTAGTCAAGTTACATAAAGGTAAGTCCCACAGTGTTCACTGCTAAAGGATGCCCGTTTTAAATTTACTCGGTATTCCAGAGAATCTAGTTAGCATTCATGACATTCCTTTACAATGTGACTACATTCCCTTAAGGAGCTGACGATGGCTGAGCGGTCAGTTTCCAAACTTCCTGACCGGAACGTCTGTGGGATTTAGCCAAGGGGAAGTAACTAACTCAGTAAAGCACGCCAATTTCCTTACAAAACAACATACGTTAGGTAAAGAATGTAGGTAGTGAGCCTATCTTTATGCCACAGACTGCAAGTAATTAGAATTCACCTTCGTACAATCAGTCTATTAGCAATCTGTACTTTACTGATCAACCAAGTGTTCATATACTTGGCAGCAATATAAGCGTGGAAAGAATGTGGCGGCAAATTTAGCTTTAGGATAAGGGCGGTATTATTCAACGTGAATATCAAGCAGCCGATTACCGAAGAGCTTCAACTTATGTAAAATACACTGTCGATAATTTTATACTTTGTACTTCACAAATATGCTACAATAATCAGTCTCTAGTAACCATTTGTGCAGAATATCTTAACTTATATTTTGGCTCCAAGATAGATCCAGACTCTATGACAAAAGGCCCTTTTGAGACATCCACACTGCCAAAAGCGTTACTTAACTCGTTTTGCCTGATGTGAATTCTGTAAAAAAAGAATTCGAAACTTTAGAAGACGCTTCAGAAAATCCCAGACAGGTAATATCCCAGTCATTAATAAAGTTGAAGTATCTCTCTCGTTTATTCGAATTTGTTTGAATTAAGCATTGTGGTAATACGGATAATTCAAGGCTCCACCGCAAGCAGACTTTCTGATACATTACCAGTGTGCAAACTGCAACAGTGTAAACGCGAGACTAGAATCACTCTGTCATTCATGGTGCTCACCAGTTGGATATGCGGCGTAAATGCTACTTCAGAGAGGAAATTTCCATCTCCAGAATTTTGACGTATTAGTCGGCATAATAGGGCTAAGTCTAGGTTTGATGAAATGTCTCCTACGACTTTCCGCAGGGTGCATCCGATTTCCGTTTCATCATGCAGACAATACTACTTTATGTTTGTTTCAAATGAGACACTCATTTGAAGTGTTTCGATGCAGACAAGAGAAGAATAAATCTATCTTCAAATGAATATTCAACATACGAGGTCTCCACTGACCTAGTTAAGCCAATATTTGACAAATCGATCTTTCATCTTCTTACGTTTTCTCTTGCTAGTGGGAATGTTTTGTCAACCTTTGATACAACGTATGTTTAGGAAAAAAATTACTTAGAGATCCAAGTAACCTTGCCCCGTGAATGATTATGCACCTACGGTTGATTCAAAAGTCAGTATTGTGTGTGAAGTTCTAGAGAATTTTATAGGCGGTTTAACTTAAGCAGATGTATTCTACGCTTGGGATATAATTTTTGCATAATCTTATCAAGCCATTTCTATTTCGTGGTGAGTGACCTTCAGTTATCCGTTCAGACCAGATAGAGGATCAAGTGAGATTTTCAGCCTGCAGATGATCTGCACACACCAACTTCAGAAGATCAATTCAGATGTTCTCAGTGTCATCTCCTTCATTTCAGGCTAGGCCCCAGCAAACTCCGTGAGCTACCAAAGGATACCTCACTGTGGTGCGTGAATGCACTGTATCATTCACAGAACCCGGATGGTGAGGATTGGCTTTGACCGCAGTGCTTCTTTATTACGTGACAAGGGAAGAATAAATTATCGGTCACAAAAACGCTGAACACAATGCTGCTGTCGAAACGCAGGTTGAGAGGAGAATGATCAGGTCCACTGGATGATACTGCTCTTATCTGCGACATAATTTCTTCATATGTGGTCTAACAGGGCCGTGTAGAGTAAATAGCAATAAAGAGACCTGTAAAATAGACGAAGTTGGTTACTTTGTAGAGGACTACCCCAGAGGAAGCTGCCAAAATTGCAAGTGAAAATTGAAATTCACTTACAGACTCAAAAAAATACCCACTAACTACAAACGAGAGCTTCAGCTGAGTCGTTGGTTAAACTCAGGGTATTTTGCATCTCATGGTATTTCTTCCTGCTCTTTTATCAGTGGACACAAAAATTTCTTCTCAATTACAACCATTGTGATTTAAGTAGCAAACTAATCGTTGTACATGACACCTAAAATTATGGAACTCAAATAAGGCCATTAGGTGATACCGGAAGCAAGATCATAGCAAATTTCAGACCGTGCCATTTTTAAAATATCTCGCGCTTTGCCTGAAAGAGCACTATCTGCAAGTAAGATATGAAATTTCTCTCCTGGATTGTCAAATTCAATCACAGTTTACTCTCAAATAGTGAAAACGTAGTATGTATGAAGAATTCCTTTTTCTGCTCACCTCTTTTTGAACGACATCCCAACTTGTCATCATCTGATGCCTCTACATAAACAATCTGATCACACTCTCCACCCAAATCAAATTACATAGTCATCGCGGTCATTTCTGTGCACAGTTCTCGTGGCACATCTCCCTTTGTCCAACGTCAATCACTTTATCAGTTGTTGATCACGTGCTCTCAGATGCAGAAAGAGACTTATTGCGCATCAATTCCCATAACGTTCAGGAAGGCTATCTAGCGGGGAACATTGGGTTGTTTATCATGGCAACTGCTTGTCGGGTCGGCTGACTTGACTGTTCCTGTCAAAAAGATGACACATTTCAGAATGAAATTCATGATAGTACCGTCAAGTGTAAGCGGTCTAAAATGTGAATGACATTCTCGGTCGCTTTACAAAACTGAAGAGAGTGACACATTTACTATTCGTCGGCACACAGGCGCCGTTGCAGATTCAAGCGAAAACCCAAAACTGTACGCCAGTCAATCTGTTGCGTTTGCACAGTGGATGCGGGATATTTAGCCGCTTACTCCAGATCGATTTGGTTGGTAGCACATACTAAGCTGTTCTGCCTGAAATTTTAAATTATGTTTCAGATTTTGGTCACTTATTGGTGAGAATTACGATGCAAAGCAGGTAAAAGCAAGGGCGTAGTTTTTCGAAATTTTTATCGTGTTAACTTGGTCAAGTAGATGGCCATTCAGAAACGAAAAAAGCAAGAGATTTGCTTTCCAGTTTCAAGAAAAGGAGCATTCAATCAATTAAAATGGTTTCAACATTGATGGAGCAGAATCGCCCGAAACGTAATACTTACTCTACAGCGAGAAAATAGTTGGCTGATTGGATGTTAGATGGTCTACTCTATGTGGCAAAATCCTGAGAGCGGGCGCGCTAAAGTACACTGAATAAACTGCCATAAGACTCAGAAGATTGCTAAAAACTCTTCAACAGCCGGCGGCCAGTTTCGGTCTGCTCGGAGCTTATCAGGTACGGAAGTTCCCGAGTTTCTATCTACCTTACGTTCTCCTTGAACCCAATTTGCATGAACTTCGACAAATACGTTCATCTGCACACCAGTTTAGTTTCCACGGGAGACTCACCTGAAACCCAGCTGAATCTATCATTTATGGTGTTCTTCTTTAATTGAATGTCCTGCACAAGGCCACCTTATGTTTCATTTCGTACGATATTTGAGCTATAGCTATATACTTACAAGACGTAACACGTAGCTGTGAATGCTTAGAGAGCCCACGAGCAGGATCACTCATTTTGGGCTCATCATTTGGCATAGTGTCAGAGTTTCTGTCAAACATATGTTTCTGCTTGAACCCGAATAAACCAAACGAGCGACTCTCATAAGCGACAGATCTAGCTAGGAATCACATGGGTCTCCGGGGAAACCAAAGTTACATATAAATGAGCATATCCGTCGGATTCTGTTCGGTTTTGCTTCAAGTAGAACATAACCTTGGGAGAAACTCGGGGCCTGCACCTACCTGATAAGCTCCAACAAAGACAACAGGTCGTGGACTGTTGACGAGCCGTCAGCAACCTTATGGTCGGTTCGTTTTAGGAAGATGTGCTCCGATACTCTCTAACTGATGGTGAGTTACTATGGCTAGTCAGCCATTACCGGACCTTAGTGTACGTGGAATTTTCCAACATCAAGCATCCGCTAGATAGCTTCAACTCTTTACAAAAGCTGCTCAGCCAACAAACTAAACGTATCATAATTTTGTGGAACACTACTAATATATTTTCCACATTGGGGAAAGTGGGATCGACTGACCATTCTTTCTGGTCAGTTACACCAGAACTAACAGTTCATGACACTTACATCGTCCTTTACTTTTAAGCCGTGCGTTATAAGCGCCAAACGTTTATCTGAACCGTCAAACCTGCGCGCAGGTTATTTGCTTACCTATTTTATGCGCGAAAGGGTATGAAGGAATTTTGGATGAAGCTCTCACATATAATGTTTTCTGTCCTTTACTGGGGGAGGCAAAAGACTAAAGTAAACCTCAGAATGTCTTCTGCAACGAACTTCCAGTCGTCGATCGTTATATGCGTTATGCTAACCCAAAGCTCACATGAATCGCACTTCCACGTTAATCAGTGTTTACAATACATTTTGCCGTTCCCGGAATCCAGACTTATCATTATAATGGCTGCCTCAATGAAGAAAATTACCAACCCAACTAGCAATCACATTAGCGAAACCGAAATTACACAAGATTACGCTCTGTTCTGTTCATAACTGCAGCTATTATAATAATGGAGATTTTCTCCTATAAGTGGAGCCAAGCTATGCTGAAAAGCCAGGAAGTACCGTACAGCTGTCTCATCCTTACTGGGCGCCATCAGCATAGCATATCTCACGAAACTTTGGAGCGCCTTGAACTCACGTCCTCCCGATTGGCAGTTTGGACAGTCAACAGTTCGGTCACGAGCGACTGGACAGCAGTGTGATTAACCTGCACACAGACAAATCCCTTCATACTAATAAGAATCGACAGGTAGCTCAGAGTAAGAGTAAAATTTACCATCCATTTAACATCCATCTGAGAAATCGTTGCCTGTGGAGCCAGCCAATTTGTGTGACTACCTGGTGTGCACCAAGTGATTGAAGGATGAGCGGCTCTATATCACACCTAAATGCGGGATAGTTACAGAGTTGATCGGGTCTAAGCAGCTAATAGTGAGGTCACAACTTCAACAGTCTCCGGAGTTTCATTGGGCGCTCACCGTTGATGAATTCCTATAGGAATGAAATATATGTACAATGCTTCTCGGATTTTCCGCACGGATTAGCTTCACTTGCATGACCAAAGCTCCATCAAAATTAAAAAAACTACTCGTAGTACCAAACAAATAAATTTTCGAAGCAAACGGCCAAAAATTTCATTTAACAGCCGATAACAACGTCAACCGGACGACTGAAAACTTTGGTCAAATGGCACTGGTACTGCACGCCTTGCAAATATGAGGTGAGTTCCGTTACTATCCAAAAAAGCCCTTGGTTTAGTCTAAATGTAGAATGTCGGTTAAATCATGAATGAATTGTTTGCTCTCTGAAAAAGTGCGCAACTAACTAAATAATATCTTTGGTCATACAATAAAATAGAAAACGTACTTTTTACCCACTTTTGGGCTGATGACAAGAGCTTGCTGCTAGTGGACAAAACTAGATGATTACAATACACATTAGAGAAATACATTTCATTAAAGACAAAAGAAGGAACTCTAGATTTTTATGTACAGAAAAGAAGGATTAGCTTTAAAACAATATTGTCTGAGTTTGCTTACTTACAAGATAATAACTGAAGCCCTTGCGGCGACAGGAATGACGAACGGCTGGAGCGGGTGAAACCAAATTTGGCTCCTGAAAACAGCATACGGATTAGCTGTCTCCAGGGGAATGTAGAGAATACAAAAGTTTGAAATGTACAGACAACAACAGCGAAAAGCTTTTACTCCGCGAAATAAAATAATAGAGAGCTTATTTCATCCTCCTGTGGGACGTTTCTACAAGTGGGTCGGAATACTTGTTTGCAAAATGCATAGAATTTAGCAAGAGACTGAAATGACTGGCTGTTGCTGAGGGAGTCCAATCAAACATACCTCAGTTTGACTTAATGTAATTTCAGCTCTGAAGAATTTGTTCTTTGGCTTTGTATTAGAACGATGAACAAAATCTGTAAAAATGCAACCAATAGTTTTACCATGGTTTACTTGACAGGCAATTTTCCCATACTTTTGATCCAAAAGCATCAAGGCGTACCTTTTTCCGACCCCGGTTACTCTCTGCTTTAAAATTTTAAACAATAAAATTGATGTCCAGGATTAAATATAATGTAAAGAAGAGCCCACCTGTGGCACACTCAGCAAACAATGTTGTTCATTCATCTTATTGAATGGACGCAGGAAAAGTAACTAACATCCTGAGATTATTGGGAAATTAACAACATTCTGTATGGATAAAATTAGGGATTAAGTCGGTTTGGGTCCCACTACTGTGTGTGAAGGATCGTTGAAAACCTCATCGTAATTTACAGCGTTATCGGTTGACCTAGCCGCTGACACTGTGTGCGCTGGGCTTGAACACGACCCACAATGATGCCGTCCACAAAACGCGTGAGTGTTTCTCCATATTGTGCGGTTAATGTTTCGTTGAGAACGTCATTCCGTAGATTGATCACAGTCAACAGGCATCCAGTAAGACACGACGCCTCCCAAGCTGGTATGGTTTCCGATCATGCCTTATGGCCGGAAAAATTACATTAATCGTGCGGACGCTGCACGTGGCGTAATCAAGTTTTCTTTATAAAGTACGGTCCAGAAAAATCAAGTATCATCGACTAAGACTTTGTTATGGTATATGTAAACTAAGGTATCCAGGGCGCTTTTCGTAAGGCAGAAAACGTAGAGCAGCCAGGGAGTTAGCTTTTCTAACATTAGAGTTCTCCACTTGTTTTTTCCTTTCTATCGGTTGCGGACGCAGAACATCCTACTATCACTCAAAGCATTATGTAGCAGTTGCGTTCGTCTTTACCATATGAAAAATAGTCATTCAATTTTCTGTAACTAGAATGATTTTGACAGCTATTCTTCCGTGTGATAAAAAAACTGTGGGCTGCGCATTCTTCAGTGAAAAAAATATGGGACTTCCCATGTTAGGGTCGCATGCGGTACATCCGCGAGTTTGCCACCAACCACGATTATACATACATTACTCGGGAATACCAAGCAAGCAGCTACAGTTTTTTAAGGTATGCGACCTGACGGCTGACCGAAAAGTTATTCCGCTGCAAGTGGAACTTCCTGCTAAAAGTAACCTCGGATTTCCGTAAAGCGATTACGCGAGTTCAAATTTAAATAAGTAAATGTTCTTGAAGAATTTAGTTCGACTTTTACGCATAATGAGCTTATATGAATAAGAGAGTACAGAGTCATACCGTGTACCCTTGATGCACAAAATATGCTTCTGTTAAGAAGTTCGATAAAATTGTCTTGGTTAACTGCAGTTTCACAGTACTAGGCCAGTATTATACTACTGGGATACCGGCTGCGTCTTGACAATCTTGTCCCTATGAAAAGTGCGATGAACCGTTGCTTTTCAGCTTGGCCCAGTGGGAAAATTATGTAGAGAGCACACAATCTTAACCCAAGTTATTCAGTGATGAGTCGAAAAAGTGGTGGTAAGCTCGCACTACTGGATATTCATCAGTAACACGAAATTCAAGACAGTGTTATTGTAAATTAGACAATGATGGTGAATGGTGACATAAGAACAATACAGTTAGAAAACGAAGGCCATTGAATTACGACATTTGGTTTTCGTCATTCAGCCGAAACATTAAAAAGCGTCAATTTACATCATGAAAGGATGGAATAACAATAGTCTAACAGTACTTTTCTACTGGTGAACTGTGGTTTGTTTCTTATACTTTGATAGCTTCTATACTACTTCGGATGGCGCTTACACAGTTTTGATAGTACTAGAACGTCGTGCACGGCAATTTTTCTTTGAATCGACGAATCTAAGAAAATGGGCTAATCTAAGCATATGGACTACGTCAAATATATTGGAAATAGCTAAGAATTCCGGATAGACCAATATGAAATTCATCGGAGCTGGACCACTGTACTCAGTGCAGTGTAGTAAAGCTGTTTTCCCAATCGTGTCTTTCCTGGAAAACAGCATGATGTTCAAACAAGATCCATATTTGCAAGCAGACAAGCTCCAGTTGGGCTGTGGGAAGCGACTAAGTTTGAAATCCGCACTGTAAAACGTCCTTGTTGACCCAACTGAGAGTTACCTCAAGTTTTGCCCAGATAATTTTTTTATACCTAAGAATGGGAAGAACTGCCTATGCCACACACTGAGCTTCTTTCTACAAAACGTTTCATTCACAGCTGGGATAAATAGATGCAGCAGTGTTCTTTTAGATAATCATGAAACTGCATGTTTTCTCTTTATGAGACGACGGTGTTCTTCTGAAACTTTATCGGTATCAGTTAAGGCTGTTTTCATTCAACACAATATCATTTAAATTATCGAATGCCGATTCGCGTGAGTGAGCACCATGCAGGAGTGAAACCCTTCCAATGATGCTGAGAAACATTCCTCCTGGAGAATTTGAAGTATGAAGGTTTGAGTAAAAAGTTGTTATTGAAAATTTGCCTCGTCTTATGGTTTTTCAACCTTCCAGCTGCGTGATGCAACCGAGAACATGCAACTGATTCCACGTGTGACAAAACATGTTCCTTACAAGTTGCTTTGCTGTTTGTAGATTGCGGTATGTCGTAACTACCATATAAAGAATGGAGCGGTGTCTTCGACGATATCCCACAAAACAGCGGGCAACCAATATGGCTTTTTTGTTTCCATGATTATTTTTTACTTTCTCTGAGACAGTTCTTATGTCCACGAAAATGAGAAGCGACTGAAAAAACGGTGGTGGTTATCAAAATTAGAAAATGTTTCCGAATGTTATACCCTGGATAATCATATTCAGAACCCAAAGTTGTGATTTCCTATATGTTAGTAGAGTTAGCCACGTTCCCATTATACTTGACGTGATCTGGGGTTGACAGATTGAAAGTGACAGCCTCTGTGTATTACAAAACACTGTAGAGCAATTAGAAAATTTACCAAATGAGGTCTGCCAACACTTCCTCCCAGCTGCACTTGGAAAGTGACTCATGCTTACCCTAATAAATTGCAGACACAACGGGTTGATTTCAACCAAAAAGGGACTCTTGATATGGGGGTCTCGGAGGAAATAATGGATCGGTTGATTATACACTCAAACGTAACCCTATGTGCTGCTTTTTTTAACTCAACCTTAATAATATCCTCACAACCCTACAACCACTACTGCAAAAAATGTTCTCTACGTGAGTTAGTTGTATTTTTCTGGTTCTAACTTTGTACGTGAGATGACAACTTGGCTTCAGCAGCCATCCATAGCCCCAAAAATATTCTCTTTTAAAGGAAGAAGTTGCAAAGAAGTATACTTTGGTTGAAAATTATGTTTATAAGTTTGTGTTCCAATATAATAATGTGAATAAGGGGTGCCTTAATATTTGTGTTCTAGGCGCAGGAAAGTCCAAGGAGCGCATGCTTATGTGGTTATTGTGTTGACACCTGAAAGTTTTAGGGTTTTCATCAGAATGTTATTAAGTTTTTGCTGGATTTTTTCAGAAAGTGTTCCAAGATTTTGAACGATTAATGGTGTGATGTATTAACCATCCGCAAGTACCATTAACCATTACGATGGGTTACACGTTCTCAGGGGATGAAGACAAATCTAGTCCACTAAACGCTCTCTACGACCTGGCTATGTGAGGCCACCAGAAATTTTTCTATTCCACGGGTTGTAGCGTAACATGCTACATCTAGCTTATGCCCAGGTGGATAGTTCCAGAGATCGAATAAGGCGAAAACATCGCTCATGCGTGATCACGTTCGCATCTTCAGACAAGATAATCCAGGTGCGTCCAGTGTTCGCTCACACGTCAGATACCTTGAGATCAAACTTCTGAACAAAATGAGCAGAATGGCTGATGAACTCAAATAAAGGCAGAACCCAAATCCGGTGCCCCCCTTTGGTACTGACCCACCGGAAGAATGACATCAGGATTTCAGGAGGACGGTTTCAACTATCTCAAGAAGCATAGTTTTGTTGATTGAAAGGAAGCCACTGAGTAAACAAACACTGCACAGAAGAAGATATATTTTCTGACTTATCCGTCACTTGCGCTTATATCAAGTTATCTTAATTTACATGTGCAATTTTATACGATATGTATGGTTAATCTAAGCATAAAAGGATGCTCTTCCTAGCATTTTCTGAATTTACCAAGCAGCGCGTTCTTTGTCTGAGTAACCTTGAATTCGCCAGATTTTGTTTTGGGCAAAGTTCTTCATTCATTGCGCATTACCGTATAGAGGATATCTCAAATTTTCAAGAGGCTGATATTTCAAGTGATATGGGTCTACCTTTCTGCACTCAGTATTCAAATGAACATAAATTACCTATTTCTGAAAACAACATTACCCTCTAGTATAAGATACCCAAACTCCCGGTGCCCGTTTTTTCATTTATTTCTGCCTCTTGACGACCAGGACTGATGAGATCACTTGATTCTTAGGAATAACTTTACGGTATTCACGAAATGCATACTCACTGTTCACACCAAATTTGATGCGCACAGCATGGTGTTCGAAATAGATTTGAAAACAACCCTCATTCGAGGGTCTTACCTAATCTCTTTCCTTAGTGTTTGTTTGGATATTGCCTAAATAGCAGCCTAAATAGCAGCCCACGCGGGTATACTGAAATCACTTGGTTGGCCGTTCCGACTTAGGTTACTTCTTTTAGCACGTCAATTACGTACGTTTTTGGACGCCGGTGTATTCTCGCGAATGTCTGTAGCAATACAGGGGATACAACTTTGTATTTTGGTTTTTCTATTACTGCGCTGTAGTAAAATTTAATAATGACAACAATACAGTATAACATGGTGATAAAATTTAAAGCGGTTTTCCTGTCCCAAACGCTCCCGAGTTTTTAGTACGGTTTAAATATAAAGGTGTGACGCTTATAGTAAGCATGAATCTGAGGACCTGTCGTTTCACAAGTTTGTCCCAGATTTGATCAACACCACTGATGTTCTAAATTTTTTGGAAGGGAAATTGTCTCACATTCAGACATGACGGTTTTGAGATCACTTTAGTGGCCTTTGCTTTTACTGGTAATTAGGCTTACGTTCTTATACCCTCCGAGAAACCAAGAAAACCGCTACACAGTCTTCTGAATGGTCTCTGCACTAAGTTCACTTTAGGGAAAACGCGGCGAGTCACACATTATGCTCCAAAAGTCTTAATAACCCACTCATTTCACATTATAATTTTAAGGATTCTTAAAGCATGCTATCTCGCAGATAGTTTCATCATTCTGTTACTGTACTTTCTGCAATGCATACACCACCAATTTTCTAGTCCTTGAAGCATACATGCAGTACTATTTTTAGGGCTCTGTGTGTCAAGATTGTGATAATGATTTCGTTGTACCTTTCAAATTTATTAACTGTTACAACCTTCAGCACTTTTCAATTTCAAACCAATATTTATTCACTGTAAGATTTTCCTGGTTGCATGGCCCAACGCTTTATTATTGGTACTTTGGTGGGCATTTGCGACTGCTAATTAATTATTACGTAACATTCCAAATATGCATATCGCATTCCCGTCTCTTGATTTCCAGTATATTTCTGTGTGCCTGTATTTCTGTGCCTGTATACTGGCGTTTATTGTGCGGGCACATATAAGGTTTTGTACTTGTCCTGAATTATGTCCATGGCACTATTATTATGCCGGTATTTCTATCCCCATAAATTACAAACTGTTTGAGATAACGAACTAAAATGGTGTATTTCAGAGTTAAACCAAAATATTTGCGTAAAAGTGCATTAATTAATACTTTAGTGTCTTAAGAGTTAAATAGATGAAGCTTCAAGCTTACTAGACCTGAAATCGTCCAGGTTTTTTGATGGTATTTCCAAAAGACTTCACTATACAACATACGGGTGGGTGTGTTCACAGCTAAACAAATTTCTGCTATTGTCTGTGGGTAATTGAGCCACAGGGAACGCACCAAGGGTAACAGAAGTTAGAAGTTTTGAGTGGTAAAATTTGTAGATATCACGGTAGGTCTTTTGCCAATAGGCAAAGAGTTAAAGTGTCACTTACTCTCACAGGTCTTGCAAAAAGATGTGTAACGTGCTAGAAAAAGCTTGTAATATATTGTGTTCGTCGTCTTGGTTGAACTTATCATTCAGTTAATATTTTATTTATCCATGTTCATAACACATACGATCTAAAATAGTTAGAAGAAAATTTCGGAGAATTTCGTTCGGTTACTTCATGTTTCGGACATAAAAATGACATCGAGAGACGTGTAGTTCGTCAGCCGCATTAGAACAAATGTTCTTCACGAAGCTACGAGCAGTGGAAAACTATCGCATGAAAACATGACTATTCTACTTGGTAAAATGTAGATTATATCTTGGTAGTTTCTTGAACATTTTATTGTAACACGCCAAAGATGTGAAAATATTCCGATATGGATTAGGTCGGGCCGAATAGGGAAAATCTATTAGGATTAATTATTCAGTATGGAAAGTCCTGGGTGTGTGGCGAGGGATTGGATACAGTAATCAGCGGAAGGTTAGAGTAAATGTTATTGTATGCAAATGAACAACACCATGTTGAGTAAGGGTTTGGTGTATAACAAGAACTAAAAGCAACTACGGAGTAATATTATAGCGGCAAACACTTGTTTCTAGACATGTTTGTGGCCAAAGACCATGCACTCAGACAGGCCCACCAGACGTCAAATGGTTGGCACTGTAGGTAGACAGCAGTACTTGCCTCATCTGATAATTGTCATGTCAACCCATTAGGCGTTCATTAGTTTCTTGACACAATCTTTCACGGGTATTTATATGAAAAAAGCATGGCCAAATGGTGAGTCGATGCTTCGATTATTCTTTGATTGTGCTTTCTGGCATAATTGTTATATAGTTGATAGAAATGTTGCCAACCTAATAAATACAGTCTATTCGCGGATATCATCTTACCAACCGATGAATTAGACAGTGTGAGACAACAATATACCTTGTCTGCTTATTAATGTACACTTTGTTCCACTAGATTCAAAAGACTGCTTGTCAATGAGCCCTGTGAATTTGAGCAATTCTTCGCAATGCAAAAAGTGGAAACGACAACTCGGTGATGAAAGTGCCCAAAATGGTTGAACCTAACGAACATTACATTTTGGGTTCGGTTCATAATCGCTGAACGGTACAAATCAATGTGTGTGTCACATTTTAGAAATTAGGAGATCTTTGTATACTTCTGTCTATTCGCTATTGTCAACGAGGATGAAACTAGAGACTGAATTGAATTGCAAACCCAATGTTGGCTTCAGCGAGGAAAATCTACATATTAAAAAGCATGGGAAAAAAAGCTTCGTATCCTTTACCTGTTTGCTAGTCGTCATCTTGCACAAGGAGAAGCCAAATACTAAATTGCAAAAATACAATTAATAAATTGCTGAGGAATTTCTCGGGATGACTGAGGCGACAGTCTCAGTCTTGCTCTTGCAGAACTTTTGCAATTAGTACCATTTAGCTTTATTACTTGGCTAAGTTGAGTGTCTGATATATGGTCAGATAAGTTTTTTATTTGTCAGAGCCGAACTACTGGTAAACAGACCGCGTGCGTAACCAAAGTTAATGCGAAATAATCAAGGTGTTTTTTACAAAACGCTTGTGACCAGGTTGTTTAATCGGACATTTATCCGTTAGTTTAAAAGAAGTCGTACGGCAAGAGAGTTCATTCTTTACGTCTACAAAAATAGAACGCAATGGGGGTCTTTTGGGTGAATGTGCGATTCTCCTTCTGTTCAAAAATTAACCACAATTACCCAGGCAATGAAGAAGAATGGAAAGGATTGACAAACTAATTTGACACAAAGCACACTCTGCAGAATATCATGCTTCGGACTGATTTTAATGCATATTCACATCAGGATTAAAAAATGGTGAATGTTAAATCATATCTATTCCATGGGGTCTAACGAAATGTTATATAACGCTAAGCTGAACCACGTTAGACAATTTTTTTTCGATGCCTGAAGTGCCCATCCAGTGATTTGGGATCAGATAAGAGGACTCGGCAATGGTAAAAGCACTTGACTAGTAATGAAGCATGTCGTGCATCGATGATTTCCCAAAATCAAGGCGACAGTCTGCGAATAGAGGAGCAACCTAATGGGCTGTGACCTGAAGGGCACAGCAAAGAGGAAAATGGCTAATCGTTGGTAGTAAGAACCCATAATTTAGCAATTTTTCAGCTTGCGGTTAGTTGCCACTTAGCCGGGGAACATGGAAATATGGTTCCTAAGCAATGACATCTCAGTAACTCTTCTGCTAGGTTACGGTATACTCCCTGGAACTACCTAGTGAAACGTGATGGAGGGAAACCAATCTAATTTTGTGCATTTATTCAGATTATAGGTCATTGATTGGGGATGTCACACATCTGTCTTGTAATTTTATCTATTTCGTTACCCACTACCTCGGATGATGCGTTTTTGCTCAACGGATATTTTTCATGCAGCCACTTCTTAGAGTAATGCGTTACCAGGAGTGCTCCACATCCAAAGAATAGGCACAGCAAACGGAACATTTGCATCGCAACTGAAGACTGCTCGTTCAACGGAAATTTAGAGATGTTTCTACTACTAGAATGTCAACAGTTAAGGCCGGAGTCTAACGAATTGGAACGGATAACATGTACTTCATATCCACTAGATAAAACCATAACGGAATTTTAAAGATAGCAGGGACTATTTCGAAAATAAACCTAAACTGGTTGATATCAGACATCCCTAAACGTCAGTGTACAAAGATATTCATTATAAGCTAAGAGCAGTGCGGTAAAAAAATTATTATAAACTCCCTACAAACGTGAGATAAAACGATTTCTGACAGACTAAATGATAGGGCGATATCTGTCATGCAAAAAAATTTGGAACCCACAAAATCTGACCGAATATGAAAAAAACTAAAATCACCTTAGTAGGGGGACCAGGCAATTTATCCATTGTTCACGCTTGGCACAAACAAGTGAACCATCCGTAAAAGCAGGTTTAACCTGTTTCTGTAAATTGCAACTTCGTTCTCTGGGTCGGTAATCTGAATTACAGTTTTTTTCGCATGCTAAAAGCTGACAACAAATAGTTTAACTATGACGTTTATTTATCGTCAACGTAGGTTTTTTAATTGGCCTAGAGTATTGCACGTCTCTCTATACTGCCTGGTGAAACCGGTGTCCAGAGAGCAAATTCGCATGCCAAAGTCATACCAGCTCGTGGAATTCTGATCACCCACCACGTTCAAATATCGTCTTTTGCCAAGACTCACATCTTAGTGACACGGAAAAGATAAGAATCGCTGACATATATTGGGATTGTTTACAAAGAGCTTCGTGAAGAAAATGAGATGGTTACAGCGCCTTACACACGGGGACGCTGAGGAGACCTGTCGGGTGTCAGAAGATCTCCCCGGGGAACAACACTTTCCCAAGAGAACAACCGGACGCACAAAAATAATTAATCAATCAATATGTTATGCTTTGTCAAAAAATGCGTGCTGTGTCCCCTGAATGCAAAGTTATATGACAAGCCTACTAGGTACTTGAAGAACAACAAAAGTTTCGTCAATGCTAGAGACTCTGTATATGTTTGCAAAGCGTTCCGCACCATTGCATTCCATAATTTCTGGCAACTTAACGTCAGAAATAAGTACCAAACGCAACACAAATCACAGTCGGACCAGTCGGAATCCAAGTGCATTGATTAGTAATAACTCTTCAGGTTATAGTTCAGAGGTTCTTTTTGAAAAACATACAAGCGCAAGCGCAAGCACGAAGTACCCATCCAATAAAAAATGTGAATTTACTCTTTCATTCAAGTTTCTGTCGAAATTTCGTATAGGTCACAGATGAACCGTAGAACATTGATATATTAGACCAGAAAATTTACGAAACCCTAAGTAACAACGGAGTCAGAAAATGAACCTAGCATTCACCTTAAACCTGTAAGACATCTATGACAGTGTTTCGCCTAATACTTATTACACAGTTTAATATTTAATATGAAAAGGAAACTACCGGAATTCTTATCAGGGACACAGATAAGTTTTATAATCATACGAAATTGCAGGAAATATAGAAAAAAGCCCCATCTTGAAGTTAAGAAAACAGTACAGCGCGAATTATGGGTTAGTTTTTACAGGTTTTCCTGACTTTTCGAGAGTGGTGATTAGACCTAGAGACATTTACGGTTTGGATTTCAGGAGAGTTATAACGCTGCCGCCGGCAGTCAAGAGTAGCATGCTTTGCATGCAAATAGATTCTGGAAATAAAAATTCCTCTCAGCTGATGAATGGGAAACAATTAGTTGTCATTGGATTAATGCAGTGTTCATTGTTTGTTAAATGGTTTTATACGTTAAAGTGAATGGAACACGCACCCTGCGCTTTCGGGGTAAATAATTGCCAACACGAAACAGCTTTACCAAGATAAATGTTTTAACAATGTGGATAATGCGCCCAATAACACATGGTGCCTTCAGAACCGCTTTCGAAGAAATAGTGGTTAAGGAATGCTGTCAGTACAATATGAACCAAAATATTTGATCGTGCTGCGCCCGAAATTAGCATGTAACTAAAGAAACAATTTGCTACTAAATACAAACTTGTAGAGGCATTGTGTCTTACCATAAAATTTAGCTCAACTAAAGCAATTCGGGAAAAATAGCGGAGAAATTTGTCAAGCCATTCGACACTACGGACTTAATTTCGTTTGTAGGCCTCATGTGCTCGTGGGTGTTTGGACAATGTCAACTTGCCCACAGTTCCCTTAACCGAGGCAGGCGGGCAACTGATTAAAATCTATTTCAGCTGAGCGCAAGCGTTTCCCATATATCAACTCGTAGGAAAATTACGGTACTAAATTGGTAGAGTCCTCTGGTGGGTACATAATTTTTACGGAACTCCTGTAGCGTAGATACATTCAACTGGATAGGTTTTTTGTCTGATTAGATGATGCCTTCAAATTCCGTAGACTGTCGACATTTGATGAACATTACTCCTTCCATGCTGTTTCACTTTGCGCCCGGTACCAAAATGCGCGACATTTCGGACGTGGTTAAACCGCTCACACTGTAGGAGGAATTGCCATACGCAACACTGAAGCAGCGCTGATAATGTTTCAGTACAAATGGCTCTATCACACTGATAGTGTTGCGTCATGCACGCGCTGTAAAATATCACCACAAAGTCACCTGTACTTGTTTTCTGGTTTCCTTCTACTCAGTTGTGTTTTGTGTTTACTTTCGATTGACTGCAGCCAGGCCGATGGAGGGATTGGAAAAAACATGGTCCAGCGATAATCTGCTGTCATACGAACCTTGGATGGGAAATTACGAGTTCTCCAATAGTTCCAACATGCAATCAGTCCCGTAAGTTTACCAAACTCACGTTAATTTTTAAAATTATATGCAAACGATCTAGTATATAGCATGAATACAACGACATTGGTTGGTTCGTTCAAAATTTCGTCTGGTCTGTAAACAGCATTGTTTTAAGAGGCCCGGAGGTTTCTATGTACCTCATATTTGTGAATGTGCAGCTTACACCTGTGAATGTATAGAGCCAAGAAACCTTTCGCGTCACTTGGTCAAAACGTATTTTTTAAATAATATCTTTTGAGAAAACAGATGGAAACGTAAATTGAGTCATCTATGGTGGATTCTCAAGAACAATTTAGGAGTCATGTTTGGCTGACAGACACAGTCGAAGCAGCCATTCGAAGGAGGCATTGTGAAGTTGCTCGAACATTCGGCACACATTAAAGTTCGTAAGAATGGTTAAATCGCCTCTGTGAAAACTATTCTTCGATAATTGCAGCCAATCTGTTTTCATATACAGGTTTCGATCCCGTCTAAATGCCGTTGAATATCGACTCAAATTTTTCGTCGATAACTAGCAAATATATTGTTGTCTCGAAGATAATGACTATTCCAGAACCCTACACACATGCAAGTGCTGCGATTAAAAGAAAATAGCAGCGGGGCAGCTCTTCCGTAAAGGCTGCAATTATGGAAAGTACACCTGTAGTTTCAGCTTTGTCATGTACACTTATCTAAAGATGAATTCTACTTGCGTCAGGGTGGTGAAATCTCACTGACCAGAGATGTCCAGCTATGGGCCCATAGATCAGTAATCCGGACGTAGATCACGTAGCTAGTTTCCTCCTAATACTGATCTGTTTTGGTGAGTGCAACGAATTGTCGGTTGCCGATGAACAGTAAAACATTTAGTCTGAAATTGGCAAGTTCATACTGCTCCAACTTTCTGGTCACCCAAAGATTTTGAACGTTATGGGCCGGCAATATCGGCGGGATTGCATGGAAACGCGGTAGCCATGCCGTTTGTTTGGTCAACGTAAAACCGTGATGTCTAGTTCATCAAAAATTACACCTGCTTGTCAAGAATTAACTGATTACAGATGTGCTTATACTCATTGCTAGCTGTAATAGAAATTGGGATGACCGTGCGTTCTTAGACTCCTAAGTGAATTTTATGAAAGAACCTCAATAAAATTCCGACCAAGAAACAAATTCTGATCACATTAAGTTGAGTGAACTCCAACATACTTAAATTGATATTTGACTATTTGACTATATCACAACGATATTTTTCTCTTGTGTGAATGGATGCATCTTTCTGTAGTCTTCCTATTAGATCCGAATACTGGACTGTTTGCACAGATGTTAAGTACTTAAGCTCCCGTGCATCCAATCTTTTGAATGATGGTATGCTGCTTTTCACTAGAAGAAAGACAGCACATCACTTATCGGCGTCCTCGGAAAAGCACTTCAGTTTCAGAACAGAGAGCACTTGACCAATGGACCTGTCCGTGATACAATCGATGTTAATTTGTGAAAATTTTGAGCCCTAGCGGTGAATAGTGTGCTCCTAAATAGTTTAAAACTGCAGACATTGTCTCTAATATGTTTACCAAGTCAAACTGTTGGGGAAGGAAATTGAGATTTTTATACGGCAAACAGAAGGCGATGCATTTCAGCATCGAATAGACAGTCAAACCAGGCGGCAAATTCACCATCTGCGCTGAAGTAGTTTTGGCTAGGTTGCGGTGTCCGGGCCTTTTAGCAAGTGGGACGCACACTGAAGAACAGTGGCTTAAGCTCAAATATATTCGACGGTGGTGCATATCCAGGGTCCACGTACAATCAAGTGTGCATCTCACAAATCCCTAGGGAGGCCCGACTACGTTCGTCACTACCTGCCAATCAGCATTTTGATTAACTTCATTTTTACAGGATTGAGGGCTACCGATCCTTCAAATATTCTTATGCTGCCAACAAAATTTAAGTAGCCTAAAAGAAAGGATGATTCACACAGCGAGCGAAAATTCCATATGGGAAATCGTTATTTTAGGAGACTGCTAGTGCCTGACCAAATAGTAGGCGTCAAAATTTTCAGGAGAATCCGCGGTTCAACTCGGATGCACACTGCGTGAAACGAGATTTCATCTCAACCGTGGACACACGAGCCTAGTCGATCATAAAGTTCGGCGACAGGGGACCTTCATGATGTACTGCCCAGAAATCAACTCCCTGGAGCCGAGTGAAATAAGCATTTCATTCTAGTATAAACCAACGTATAGGTCTCAGTTCAAATACTACCCATGAAGGTATTTTTGTGAATCCTCAAAGCCCCACGCGAACAGTGAAACGGAGCAATATTGCACAACCTTCCGATTCAAGTCCAGCTTGACAATCATCCTTTGTTTTTGAGAAGAATAAATGCTAACTCGTCGCTGGATCAGCAGCAATTCAATTCAAAGACTTTCATGGCCAAAACGCTGCCATTTCATTTCAATATGTTGCGTTCAGTTGACTGAGAATAATTTCAGTTACTTGTGTGGGAATAACAGTGATAGATTGCGCCTTTTCTTCCTCGGCCTCTCGCCCTAGCTGATTTACGGATATTTCAAGGCACACACCGTTTACCTAAGTGTACCCAAGTTTCCTTTTCAGCCAACAAGCATCCAGCTGAACACCTTTAGGAGGCCTGTTATACGAATTGCTCCCGCTTCTCTATAATAGGCTTCATAAATCTGAAGACTTGGAGGTATGCCCCAGAAACAAGTTGCGACGCACCAGGTATTTGCTTTTTGGAAAATCACCAGACACACATTAAGTGGTCACAGGCATTTAGAGCAGGTGTTTGCTTTTGGGAACATCACCAGACCAGATTAAATTGGTCATAGGCATTCAGAGCATAAAAGTATGATCTTCTTTATAGTTAAATTTAAATGCTAATGAAAAAATCTAGGTAAACGAAAGTTTACTAATGAGCGCAGCCATCCGATTCGCAAAATGCACGCTATTACTGCTATCCTATTACCCAATTAAGCTTTACCACCTCTTTTTTTTCAGTACAACACGCTCGCAGAGAAGAACGGTCCGTCCTGCACTGCTACTGCTGAGGCAAATACGGTGATTGTCAGAATAAAGCTGCACAATGTTTCTTTAATTTCCAACCGAACTCTCACCAATTTGGACCATCCGACTTAAAGTCACACATAAGCGGTCACCCATCTCCGTGTAGAAACTGATAAGTAATAAGTCACGCACATGAAATTTGGCACGAGTTAATAGAGAGCTATTCCAAGCTGAAGAAGACATTCAGCCCTGCCTGCCTAGTCTCCGAATGAACAAGCTAAGGGAGCTTATATGACTGCTGTGAAAGTGAAGATGCTTATCCACATGCTGTTAATATTCAAGGCCAGTGTTTTACTCAAATGAAAGTGTTTGTATTTCCCAAATATCCTTACAATGTGACCACCCCTCACGGATCCTGGCAACCTAAACTGAACTTGGGCTGGACTAAAAAGGCAATATACCTAAAATGAGCTGAAGGCCATTTTGTTGTACTTTTTTACACGTTTGCATAAACCGGAAAGGCTGTCTTTATTACGATGCAAACCTTAAGGCTGATGCACTTCCCTCCACAACCCAATAGGATTTGACGTTTTGTGGCTTGTCCGGTGAGTGCAGTCCCAGAACTCTGGACAATGTTTTGCTTCACCTCTATAATAATTTTGACTGGTGAAAACCCAGAACTCAACTGAGTCTCCCACTAAATACGCTGTAAATAATGAAAAGTTGAGTCCCCAGTTAAACAACTAAGCTTTTAACTGGTGGATTAAATCCACAAATGCTCCCCGTACTTCTGTACCAGTCATTTAGATGAGGCTGATTTTTGTTTTAGAGCATTTTCGGAATTAAACTGGGTATTCACTCTGAGAAGACCTGATTATGACAGAAGGCAGACACGGTCAAACACAGACAGGGATTGCCGTGCACACGTACTACGGTTGTTCTGGGGCATTTCAACTAAGAAAAGAATATAGATCCATTCTTCGTAGTGGCTTCTCTGAGAACGCACTCGCAACATTCTGGGCAGTAGGTTTAGCACCCAAGTCACAGGGCTTTCTTCCCAACTGCCAATATTTATTCTTTCCAACCACTCTGTTTCCATTCTTCCAAAATAAAGTATCGAACGATTCCACCAATCAACATCAGCTTTGCATGCAATATAGAAATTCCACAACGGCTGTGTACAGTAAAAACGCTCCCGAGTGTAAGAAAAGTTACCTGTCCCTAGACAAAGAAGCATTCGCAAGATGTGCAATGCAGTAAGTAACAAGTGACTAGTAGTCACCTTCACGGTGGTTCTTTATTTGTCATTTTCGTGACATGATTTTTCAGTTCCTTTTACCGTAACGATGACTTCCACCCTCCACCGGGGCAAGATAATAAAACAACTAGACAAAAGGAGTTCAGAATGAATATTGATGATCCAGCAAATCGTCTACCTGCATTAGTTGTTCTTGCATAATCAGTAAGAGAATAAATTAAAAATAGCCTAATCACCACTTCCGCACTATAATTCCTTTTCCGTTGAATCGCCGTAGAGGATTAATCATCGAGCAAACTGCATTCCTATGCTTGTATGTGTGCTTGAAAATTTTATGACTTCAGTATCCGTTGTTGGTTTTTGTGCATCACTATTTGACCAAATATGATCAGGTTTTCCAAAAAGTAGTGCGTTTGCTAATTTTTCAACGATCGAATGGATTCCATGTTTATTTCAGGCCCGAAATACACATTGAGAAGTGAGAAAAAATCCAGTTTTCCCCTACTAAGGCAGTTGTAGCCAGTCAATGTTGGTACAAGACAAAAATTGGTCCAGGCAAAAACTCGAGCTCATGTAGACTACCACAATTAATCTCTGCTCACTTGACTACAGGGGAACAGAAACTCCAGTAGTGTTCATGATTGGGGCAATTCAGTAGTAAATTCTCCCCACGAGTTGCATGCTGACCTCCAAGATGCTTCTCACGATTATTAGCCTGAAGACGCACACATATTGAGTGTATGCGGAATCGTGAAGATAACTGATAAAATCAGTAAACACAAGGAACTGATATACAACGATCGCCACTAACTTCTTCAGGGTTTGTGTTGCTTTGACAATCATGAAACCACTCGTTGCCTCATCGGGGCAAACTACGACACCGAAATTAAGTTTTATCGGTTTTTACTATCCTGTTATTATCATATTATGTGTGCTCCTTTCGGCACTTCTTGTTAGCACTTTAACTTTCGAATTCGAAATTCCTCGTTGTAAACGAAGTGTAGTCAGAAGAATTCTGCTTTATTACACAGGCGTTTTCGGGACCCGCTGTAGGTTTCTGAGTAGACGCCTACTCTGCTACCCATTCTGTATTGTCTATCAGAGCCCCAACGCATGCACGATTGTGCAGCACGTTGGTGGTAGTAGTGAATTTCGGCGGACAATAGCTGTTTCATCTGGCAATGCTACAGGTCGCATAATAGCACATTTCAGTTTTTCCAAATGCTGGTCAGCTATTACACTTGGTTTAATTCGATATCATCAGTCCTGACCTGAAGCTGGCAACTTATCATGGTGATCGAGCTTCGGTAATGCACTGTTCCTGATGGCTATACTGACCAGAGCCCAGTTTTTAAGGTTCAACCATGCCATGAAAGCAATCAAGCATAGCGGTCCAACCAAGAACCGTGAGTCCCAGTACTGCAAGAAATCGTATTAAGAAGCAATATCGAGGCAATTAGTGCTGTTCTTTGCAGAATTGTGAAGGCTTTGAAGAGTTGTGAAGGTTGTAAAGCGTTTTTCTAGGCGTCCAGCATACATAAATTTTCAAACGGTAATGCTTCCCTCACCAGAGGAATACGGGATTAGAAAAGGTCGGCCCTAAAACCACACACTCCGAGCACCAAACGTTGACCATCAGAGTCAGACAGTTATGCCTTACTCCCTGCATCCTCAGGCTAAACCAGCCGCCGGCAACCAAGTGGTCCAGATTAATGAGTCATTAGTTACGGGACGGGCCCTCAAGAAAATCTTATAAACGGCTGCCTAGCGGTTCAGACATTGGCGTCAGAGGCTAGGAGAACGGGTACCGAAAATAACCGTACATCTGCTCACTGCCTTATGGGTCAGAATTTTGAGTCGAAGGCTCGAGATATGTGCCTTAACCAAACCCTCTTTTTCGGCCTGAGTAACCAGGAAATACCATTAGCTTTTACAGGTTTTCTTTCACTGACGCCTCTCCCCACGCCACATACCCTTCCTTTCTACTGATCTAGATTTCAATCACCTAACCGCTGCACCGCATCTAAGCTTCCATTCAGTAAAAAAATCAAAAAGAACCCTCATTAACTTTAGTGGATTCGTTCCACATTGATGCTTTCAACGCCCATACCCTGAGTAAAACACTGGGTAAGAGATTGGGCAAGAAATTAATTACGGTTAATCCGGTCAACGGGAAGTACAGTCATCAGGATTTTCTCGGATGAGATGTATGCTCAGGTTGATCAACTAAGACCTGATGAAGCGTATCTTGGGGGCCGATGGGGTTTGACTCTCATCGACCAGATGGTAGGGAACGGCTTTTTCAGTTTGGTGAACACCATTAGCTTTTATTCATCACAAGCGCTCACTATGAGGCCATCAATTGCAAAGAAGTCGTAAATTCAGTTGGATCGTGTGGCAAACGGTTACCGGTGGAGAGCTTTCATTCACAATTGTTGTTCATTTTGGTGTACACCACTTGACCTCGATCATGGCAGTGTGCAGGTACGGGTATCTATTTGCCTTACCTCTGGTAAGTGCCAACTGATGCGAAGGTAATCTGTTCATCATCTGCAAGGCGATTCTGTAGCTCAATAACATCGCGTTTATTTCGCTCGATAAACCACCAAGAATGTGACGTAAACGATGATGATTTTTTTATGACGACTGGAGAACGGTGAAAAAGGCCTTGATCTCAGCCTTTGAAACCGTCTGTCTGAGGTGCATCGCATACATCGGTGAATACCGGATGACACCTGGACTCCCTGATTGAGGCCAGGAAAGCTGGGCCAGCAACAAACGGCTTAAATGAAGAAGCAGCAGATCCATCGGACGCCAAATAACTAGGTGTCGCCGGGATTGCATCGATCATAGCTTCACTTTGCGACAAGCACTGGAACTGCACCACTCCTCGGTCCTAAACTGCTCTGAACTCCACTGATCGTCAGAAATCATGGCAGTATCTGGCGACGACGAGTGTCCTTCCTAAATTGTTTTTTGCAAGAGTCACATACGCTTCCTCCCATGGACTCCTACATATCTGCGAAAAGTCTCTTTTGAATTTATCGCATCCGATGGTGTTAGGCAACGATGTCGCTCTTCTTCTTCAACTTCGTAATCATTGTTGTCCTTGAAACTTCTTTGTCCACTTCTAACAGTTCGGGTATCGAAATGCACTCCTGGCATTTGCCCACGAATACTGACTACTTCGAAATCATTGCTCCACTTGACACAAGCCTCTTAAACGTGAGATATCTTGATTGTCATAAATATGCTACCGCTCCGCTCCATTGAAGAGCAAAATGCTGCTGCAACGCTAGGTAGGAACAAACCCAAACCTCAAGCTTGCAGGCAAACCAACCGCTGTCGCGCATAAGTCCGTCTATTTCGGCAGCCGCATAAGTCTTTGGGGACTCATGAAAGGCGTAATCACTTCCCGATTCGGGAGGGCCAAGGCAGGTTTCTTCTAACCTCCGAAATTTGTGGCACCGAGTTTGTCGCCAGCTTGACTATTAAGGGCACAGGAAACAAGGTTGTTATCCGATCTGTCCTACTCTGTGACTTCGAATGGGGCCGCTGCCTGTGGAAGTGCTTCGGAGACTGTGTTTGATCATCAGTATATCTGAGGCACTGATTTTCAGGAAAGCAGACTCTCCTTCGATGGATCAGCTGGCCACACTCCACGGGTGCCCCTGCTGAAATTGTGTACTCTGTATGCCACAGAACTGTTTTTCGTAAAGTCCGATTTGCGTAGCCTTGTGTCGGATAGTCCGCCGGTGACTTGGCGACAAAGTATGGAGACACTAACTAGTCAACTCAGTCGCGTTGATGACTGCCATCTCTTCGAGTGGGGACTGCGAGATGAGATGAACCAATGGTTATTGACCCTGACAGATATGTTTGTATTGCTCAGGCAATAGCGGTCTTGCATCAAAGCTGTCGTATTCAATGCGTAGCTCTTCTTCCTTGCCACATCAGAAAATCAGAAACATTTGTCGCCAGCGCACAGATGTTGCCGTCGCCTCCAGTGCATGGCTTTCGGTTCCTCATTCTTCTTGTCACCAGTGGGCGAAGCTGTAGCAGTTAGAACCAGTACATAATTTATGGATAAAAAAACCGAACTGAACCGATGTCGTCGGAAAAACAGTAATAAAATATGAGCAAATCACTTCCAGTTAAACAGAAGGAGGGCGAACGAAAGAGGATACCAGGGAAGTCAGATGAATTTGACTGCAAGGGAAAACAAATCAGAGTTTCCGTATTTTTCACTATTTTCTGACAACAGCGTCGAATAATATATATCACGGAAAACAAGCTTGTAATCCAGAATCACTCTATGCGGGGTCTGTTTGAGTTGAACGTTTATGAATTAGCTTCCGTATGCGGAGCCTTGCGTTTTCTTGCTTAAATTCGCCCAGTGGAACAAAGTTTACGTCAATTCTATGGCGAACGAAAACGAACAATGACATAACTTTTAATTTTCAAGTGGCCACACTAACGTGGACAGGAAAGAGATCCCTCAGCACGCATTAACTTCAACTGTTTTTAGCTGTACGTACTGACAGTCTCCACTGACTGAAATCTCCTTATGACTGTGGAACACCTGTAGGTATTACGGTCATGGAAATAAGACCGTACAATCTGTAGGAAGAAGGAAAGTCCTTCGTCGCGGAGTTGTTTATTGAAAAACAACAACTAAACAGGAATAAGCTATTGGGCAGGAAAGTAAATTCTCATATGCACCTTGTTTCTAGAAAAAAAATGAATAGCCGTCTTCTTTTTGAACGCGTCTTGTTGAACTTTTCTGGATACTCATTGACTAATGAGCAGTTGCAAACGAATGCTACAAAGCACTTCCACTCCAAGCGAGCTGTGTCTTGGCTCCATTTATCCGCAGGCCGGCCTCCCGGATAGGCTTCAATACGGCCTTCAAGTAAACTGCTTGCTTTGGTTCCGAATCGCTGTATACAACGATATCGTCTCCGTACACGGCAACATTCTGGATTCCCTTCGTAAGACGAACTATCAATCGCCGGAGTGTGAATGGTGCCCCCGACAAACCAAACGGCGTCCTTGTAAAATGATATTTCGTGTCTCCAAAAGTGAACGCCGCTTTCTCCGAGTTTTTCGCCTTGATATAGTTTCCGGTATCCGGAGAGCAAGTCGAACACCGTGAAATATCGGGAGTGCTGGAGGGAATGCAAAATCTCCGCAACTGAAGGGACAGCTACAATCCAATTTGCGGTTAGTTCCTTCAAATGCAGGAAACCGGTATCTTCCGCTCGCCTTCTTTATAAGCACAACAGGAGAGTTGTACGTACTATTGGCTTCCTCGATCATGCTATTTTTGAACATTTATTGAAGTTGATTATGGACCCCTCCCGTAGATGGAGCAGCAGCGGACGGGGGACGTATGTCGAAAGCATTCGGAAGAGATAACTTCTTGTTCAATCCACAGGCAGAAGCCAAACGGATCTTCATCGCCTGTGAGCTGTTCAGAGTATTCCTCGTCCACGGACTGTACTGAAGGCACTTTACAAGACGGAAGCTTTCGGACATTCGGCTCACCCACGGCAGTGCTTGGGTAACCTTCAAGCTTGACTGAGCCATACTTTGTCGCCAGTTTCCTTCGATTTAGGTGAATCACGGAATCTGTGCTCTTGAGAATATCCGCTCCAAATATTATCTGCCCTATGTCGGCGCTAATCAGGAGCGCGTGCTGCAGTGACTTGTTGCTCAGGCGCATTAGGTGCATTGACAATCGGTCAATTTTCAGTCGGTATCCACCCACTGCTCTCACGGCTATCGCGTACGGTTTGCATTCAGCTTCGTTCCCCCTCCGTCTCAGCGAAATCCCTGCTCCTGTATCAATCAGGCGCAGCTCTCTCTTCCCGTCTATATCTATATTGGTCTGTATGGTAGCTTGTGTCACTGCGCTAATCGCAACCCACCCGGGAAAAGAGGAGTAGTCCAAAGTTTTATTATTTACAAGTGGTCGGGTACGATGACATTGATTTTTCCGGTGGCCAGTCATGCCACACTTGTAGCATCGGGCTGTTCGATCGGACTCCGCGATTCTGTCTTGATGGCTGCAGGCTGTTCGGTTAGTTGGTCCACTTCGTGCTTCAGGTCCTCCACTGGTGGATCATCCCTCTCCTCCTGAGATTGCAACATGGCCAGTGGCGTCTCGGACAGTTCCCTTGCCAGATGCACCAGGTGCACCACGCTCAACTGGCCAATTGCTCTCACCAACCACAGCCGTCACGAAGCGCAGGCTGCACACCTTCGAGGAACTGGCCATACACTGGTGACGCGACATTCCGCCCAGTTCCGGCAAAACCCGATCGAACGACTGCCGCAGGCTGGCGAAAAACACCGTGGGGTCGCATTCATGTCCCATCCTGTCCGTCTTGAACCGACTTATAGGCTCCTGGCGGCCGGCCGGTGTGTCGAACTCCGATGGAACAGCTTGTTTCGCTGCGGTTTATTCTAGTCGTATCGAGGGCCGCCTTCGTCCGGCCTCTGAGGGGGGCTTCAGCGCCGCCAACTTACCCCGGTCGGTATCCAGTACAGCGACCTCCGCAGCCTCCTCGAAATCCTCCAGATAGGGCTGCACATTCCCATCCTCAAAAGGTTGTGGCCACGTGACCTTCATCCATATCCCGGGTCGCGGTACGAAATGAAACGGGGAAATCCTTTGTCGTGGAGTTGTTTGTTAAGAAACACCAACTAAACACGAACAAACTATTGGGCAGGAAAGTAAACTCTCATATGCACCTTGGTTTGAAAAAAATGAGAATCCGTCTTATTTTCGAACGCGTCTTCTTGAACTTTTCCGGATATTCAAAGACTATCACGCAATTTTAAACGAACGCTGCAAAGCAGTCCCACAAATTACGTAATAAACTCCACCTTCCATTAGACGCGAGGCGAAGTTATGAGAAAAACGCATCTTCTAGACTTATGCACACGGAAATATTTTATACTTGTTCCATAAACGCAAGAAATAAGATAAGCTTTTCTAGGTTTTATGAGACAGAATACGTGCTGTTATCACTGAGCACGTTCGATAAATTAGCGAATGGAAGGCTGGAATACAAGCATGAGCATGGAATAGTTTGTAAACAACAAGGCAAGGACTTGCCTGCCGAAATCAGTGGTTGCTGTTCGATCGGACTCCGCGATTCTGTCTTGATGGCTGCAGGCTGTTCGGTTAGTTGGTCCACTTCGTGCTTCAGGTCCTCCACTGGTGGATCATCCCTCTCCTCCTGAGATTGCAACATGGCCAGTGGCGTCTCGGACAGTTCCCTTGCCAGATGCACCAGGTGCACCACGCTCAACTGGCCAATTGCTCTCACCAACCACAGCCGTCACGAAGCGCAGGCTGCACACCTTCGAGGAACTGGCCATACACTGGTGACGCGACATTCCGCCCAGTTCCGGCAAAACCCGATCGAACGACTGCCGCAGGCTGGCGAAAAACACCGTGGGGTCGCATTCATGTCCCATCCTGTCCGTCTTGAACCGACTTATAGGCTCCTGGCGGCCGGCCGGTGTGTCGAACTCCGATGGAACAGCTTGTTTCGCTGCGGTTTATTCTAGTCGTATCGAGGGCCGCCTTCGTCCGGCCTCTGAGGGGGGCTTCAGCGCCGCCAACTTACCCCGGTCGGTATCCAGTACAGCGACCTCCGCAGCCTCCTCGAAATCCTCCAGATAGGGCTGCACATTCCCATCCTCAAAAGGTTGTGGCCACGTGACCTTCATCCATATCCCGGGTCGCGGTACGAAATGAAACGGGGAAATCCTTTGTCGTGGAGTTGTTTGTTAAGAAACACCAACTAAACACGAACAAACTATTGGGCAGGAAAGTAAACTCTCATATGCACCTTGGTTTGAAAAAAATGAGAATCCGTCTTATTTTCGAACGCGTCTTCTTGAACTTTTCCGGATATTCAAAGACTATCACGCAATTTTAAACGAACGCTGCAAAGCAGTCCCACAAATTACGTAATAAACTCCACCTTCCATTAGACGCGAGGCGAAGTTATGAGAAAAACGCATCTTCTAGACTTATGCACACGGAAATATTTTATACTTGTTCCATAAACGCAAGAAATAAGATAAGCTTTTCTAGGTTTTATGAGACAGAATACGTGCTGTTATCACTGAGCACGTTCGATAAATTAGCGAATGGAAGGCTGGAATACAAGCATGAGCATGGAATAGTTTGTAAACAACAAGGCAAGGACTTGCCTGCCGAAATCAGTGGTTCCACTGAACTGGTATTTCCCTGAAAATAAGTTAGCTTTAACGACACTGTAAAATATGGGGAGCAAATGAGCTTTCAACTGGGCGCTGTCCGCAACTGGGCTCCTTTTTACCGTTAGACCTTGAGAAAAGCGCACGGCAAGATGCATGTAGAAAAATCTGGTGCAAATCCGTTTTGAGTCAGTGGTGTGTTTCGACCTTCCCAGGATAGTAAGTTATCCGCCCCTCTTGCTATCTTGAATTTTCTTGTTTTCTGAATGAAAATATCCACACAATACATTCGATTTGATCGACCACTTATTATTTTTGCACAGGTTTGTGTAATTTATGCATGAGGCATGACCAAACAAACATTATTGTCGTTTGACTTCTCGTGGAGTTTGCAGACACGCATCACAACACACTCGGCGATGATAGCGGAATTAACTGCTGCATACCTTCCCAAAACAGAACTCTTCTCATTCCATCCAGACAATCCGATCCACACGTTGTCTTCCATAAGGAAATATGCCGATCTGATCAATTTCATGCCATGCTATTTGATTCATGTCGTAAAATTTAGATATTAATTTGGATAAAGTGCATTATTCACACCCATAAAAGCCTATGTCAGATCGTTAACGACCATGAACTGCAACACAGCGTCTACAGTTTTATTTTATTTCCCAAAAATACATAATAGGGTTTCCAACGAAATATAAATGTTTGGGTCAGTTTTAGGGCATC
The DNA here is from genome assembly GCA_003604175.2 of Clonorchis sinensis. Classification (NCBI taxonomy): domain Eukaryota; kingdom Metazoa; phylum Platyhelminthes; class Trematoda; order Opisthorchiida; family Opisthorchiidae; genus Clonorchis; species Clonorchis sinensis. Next base: position 126,262,817 of record CM030370.1, on the reverse strand, counting down.
GAGGATTATGTTACTGTCATACCCGCTGTTTAATCATCCGGTAAATTGTGTAATCTTACAGCATATTAAACAAAATTCATAGTGAATCGGTCATTGGCATCGAGAAAATATCCGGTGAATGCATCGGTGTCATCTTCCCCAGTGGCTGTGACTTCCAAATATAGAATTCGATTTGAACTTTTACAATGGAGTGTCATTTTCGTTTAGTTTGACTAACTCAGTGACACCGAGTTGATGTGCGTTCGCAGTTGTTTTTTTAACTAATTACCGATGGGTTCTGGTCACCAATTTGTGGGGCTAATCAATAATTCATTTCTGAATTGCTTGGGTGAGAAACTGCAGAACTACCTGGATGGCGAATTTGAGCAAGAAGAAATTAGTTTGTAGTAAGTGCATTAAAAAAGCTGAACCAGTCCAAAATGCTGTTTCCAGACAAGAATCGCAATGATTTTGCGTAAATATTACCGAAATTTTGGTCGTATGCTTGTGTATCAAACAATACCAGTCATTAAGAAGGGTGTAATTGTATCACCAAGCTATAAAATTAGTGTTATCTCATAGTTCATGTTGGGAAAGACATTTATTCTTTGAGACATTGGTTGAATGGAATCCACTCTTCCAGCTTCGAACGTGTAAATTTTGCTTTCACGTGACAATTTTCCTAGCTAATAATCAATAACCTATAACTCTGTATATTGCATTGATCAGTTTAGTGGCCTAACTGCTAGAGTTTCTGGACTATCTGGATGTGGCTGGCGCCTACCTGACCGACTTGTTGTGTCGATAACGTGAATAGGTCTTACACGTTTTTTTTACATTGTCTGGTATTACCAATAACAGGGCCTTCCGTATGGTACTACTTTCTGACCTGGTTGGTGTATTTCTCCGCATTGCGTTCTACCTTTGCCACACACTAACTGCTTGGTTTTCTCGACCACCGTGTTAACACCTTCCCCAAACTGTTTTCCGAAGTGAATGAATAGGTCCTACTTGCAGAAACTTTGTAGCTATCCGAAGACGTTCATTATATACCATCAGTTTCCTAAGAGGTGTCGTTTCCGACACTGACGTCTGTGTTTTCATTTGCGAGGACACCTCGGTTTACAGTGAACATTTTGACAGCTATTTTAACTATGGAACGTTGGAATGATTTAGTTTTCTTCTGGCAAATTTTCCTCCTTTTGTTGTGTCAGGATTAAGGCTAAAAGTATTGGGGCGCAGGATAAAGGGATGATGCATCTAATGAAGGAAACTCATCATCAGAATAGTGACCACGTCTGAAGTCGCTCAGTAACAATACGTTCGATAAATGCCAAGCGATATGAAGCAGATTCAATGGCACACCAAGTTTTCGAGGCACTACTGACCTTAATGGGACTAGGACAAAGTCCCACTGGTTGAAATACTAGAAACCCGAAATAAAAACAGTTTTCCAGTAACGCACTACATGTATTTTTTAGTTAACTACAATGTCCAACGAGTGAACATTTGCCAATAGAGAATCCAGTACACATATAACCAGAATTTAATCGGGTATGCAACGAACCTCAGCTGTTAGACAAATTTCGTTCGCATGGTCTAAAATGCTGTTATGTGGAATAAATTTCCCGCGCTTTTGGCACTAACCCGCATCAGTTTGTTTGCAACAGTTGAGCAATTAGTGGGTTCTTTTATTTTAGTGCCTAATAAAATGTCAGGGACTCTACCTGTGATTTTGCTGACTTTATCAGTATCCTCGGTAGTATTATTGATAAAAGTTTTCGCTACTGAATACTGCGACCATTATACAGACTGTTGTACTCAGAATGCGTCCGGCATCTACATTAGATTAACCTCTTCGATGGTAAAATTTCTTTTCCTGCTTCAAATGAAATTTGTTCACCCGAAAATTACAACCTGTTTTTTTTATCTTCCAACTACGTGGTCTTTCCGACTCGGAACCCTTCAACATTTATGCACTACTTTTGTGTGATCTTTTTTAATTTTTTACAGGCTAAACAAACGAAGTCACGTCCACGTACACCTTTGCTTCAATCGCATCTCCCTAAATCTGATGATGTCCTGGATTGTTGGCTTCCACGGAACCTTTCAAACCCTTGCTTGGTCATTTTTTTATCTGTTACAATAATGTTTCACACATCAGATCTCTTACAAGCAAATTTGTTGTCGCCAGTCGATGGATCCTACCGTTTACGCCTTTTGTACTATGCAATTTTACATAAGGATGAGGTCTATGAAACATGACTCCAGTTCAATATAATCCTCAGAGTGATCCAATTTGATTGAATAAGCAGCATAAACCTAGAAGCTTGCTAAGATTCATCATATAGAACACTTAAGGTCATCTACAATCTTTAATAGATGACACAGTTTCATTCTGCATATTGTGCACATTTTCTGTTTCGGCGTTATTTGCAACAACTTTGTAATTTCATATCTTCTTAGTGTTAGAAACTTTGGGTAGCGGATGCGCGTTGACCGGCTGTAGGTTCGTTGACTAGCTTAGAAAAACTAGTCTTTCATCTTGCTCGAACTTTTATGACAGTTATGATTCTGGTCTTGTTCACATCCCGAAGAGGGTCAGTTTTGATATACTCAGCCGATTTGTTAGACCCGCTACAAATGCGGAAACCCTACGTCGAAAATCCACCATGTACATTGTATTTCACTCGTCTTTTCTCAAACTGGCAAGTTAAACGAAGTAGCAGATAAAATTTCTGAAATAACAGATGAATAAAATCTACTGTGGGCATGTTGCTGTTAATACAGTATGCCGGTTTGGACAGTAAACACCCCCGTTTGCCAGTTATCAGAATGGAAGCATCATATCAAAAATAAAGAACGGTGTTATAAGCAGAGAAGTTATTTTCTATTGTGGTGTAGGGGCTGATTTCAGCGTAATAATGCAGCTTTTTTGAGAAATCAAGAGCATTAACATTTGTACCACCAACCTTGAAAGCCTGAAATAATATAAATCCGGTGGCAATACTTTTATTAGGAAGCCTTATTAACGTAAGAATGCCGGCAGTGTGGTTGAGGCTGGTAAGTATTTATTATACATGGTAAACCTTTCATAGTGTAGTAAATGGCATCGATCTTATCCTAAGGCGGGTATCATAACCCACATGACATCAGTGATGAGCGGTCAGATTCCAGGGATCCAGGGAATGCTGTTACATGCACTGGGGTGTATATGCCCTTGAGTACAAAATTGTAGGTTCTTGTAGTTGCCCACATCGGTTGGTATAAGAATCTTCGAAAGACAGATGGACGTTTTGGAAGAAACCAAATGAATAGCACTGTAAGGCTGCGAAGAATGACGCAGCTATCCTCACGTAAAGTGTTTTAGGGCATAAACTGTGCCTGAATCTCAACTGCTTTGTTCGGACTCAGTTACTTAGTTTAAATAAACGGGGTAAATCAACAGAAGGTCTACTACTTTGTTTTGGCTGAAATGTATATGGAAAATTTCGAACGGAAATTTCGAACTGTATGGGGTCGTCTACCGACAGTTTTTGACTTATGCAATAGACATCTTTTTGTAATCAGACATGATATGTCTAAAGGTTTCCGTTGCGTGTCCTCATATTTTGAGTCCCCGGCTAAACTAACAAAGTAGAATAACCAGTGAGTTGACGACGCGACTGTCATATGTGAAGGAGGAATAAAAGAGGCCATTATAAGGGCGTCAAACTAAGCTAACTTCAGAGTAGACTTTTAGTTTACTCTAAGTTCATCATTATGATTAAAGTCAGTAAAACCATGAAGCGGTCGCAAATTTGAAGGGACCCAATGGAGTTAATTACAAGCAATAAATCGGGGTCCGCGCAGAAAAACTAACTGAAGGGCTACATGCCAGAATTAGTGGCACCAAGGGGAATGGTCAAACAGCCAACACACATAAGTGAATACCAGACGCTAGTCAAAGACTCCCTGATTTCGGGACATAAACTGGACAAGCGGCTATAGAAACTACCTGAACAATGTTAACGTTTGACTTGGAAGTACAATTTGACATCATTATTGACAGCTTGCTATTTGTTTCCTGGTATGCAAAAACGTCACTATACTTTTGATCTGTTCATCTGAGCAGCCGAAAAACCTGCGCCAAATCAAGGTGTAGCCCAGCAGTAAATCTACCGACCGATTTCCGAAATTTTCCAACCTGAATATTATTCTATCGTCCCAAGCGTTTTTGAATTTGCCGTAATCATATCTGCCACTATGCATCTCAACCACCAGAACATAGCATTCTATGGTTTAGAATTTCAGTTTGCAACCTTGAACTTGACTGCCTCCACAAAAGTGCTCACAAATCTGCATTCGCAAAATTAATTTTTCTGAGATTTCTACTTGCTAGTTTTCTGGATACACAGATATAGTTTACGGATCACGTGTTGATAACAATAAAACCTATAAGGAGCAGCATTCATTGGCATTTGACTACATAGCTGTCGTTAATAACATTGTCTACTTAGTTGTTTTCCACTTTTTATGCCTATTTGTGATTTATACAGCCGTCCCGATTCTGGTTGCAAACGTGAAAAGAGAGCGAAACCAGGACCACATGCAATTATGATGAGCGCAGTAATTATCCTAAGAAGATATTTAAACACTTCAGATTCCTCGTTAAAATGTTCTAGAAAAAGTCTCTATTATCAGGATATTATTCTCCGGGATATTAGGGGCTGCCACATGGCTGGAACGCTGAGCAGAATAACATTTATTTTAGGGAAAACAAAATGAAGCTTTTAAGAACGAAATGTCACCCTACAGCACAATTTTGAACCGTTCTGTTTCTTAGTACAGATTACTTACCAACATGTCAGTGATTTAAATTACCATTTCCACTAACTCACGTTCTTTCTAGTTATAGCTCAAACCAAGGTTCAGCCACTCCTCCCTTAGCATCTAACAAAATGTGACAGTTCATCATCGTGCACCCATGTATCAAAAACACATTGCGATTAGAATCTGCGCTGTAGTATGTTTGCCTTACAACACGTCTAACATACAACTGATGGAGCACTACCAAGTAGATCAACCAGGACTTTTTTCTGAGCCTGGAAACTAGGCGGAATAGTAAATACTTCAGTTGCGCAACAGTGCAACGACCTTTATTCCCTCGGTAGATAGGATATATTTATATAGGAAAAGCCAAATTTTCCGCAACGGCTTGTTCAATAACTGCCTGACGGGAAAAACCCGACTCAACTACTATTCGAATAGTAATCCGTTTTCTGAGATGGGCAACTTGCTTGGGAACGTATCCTAAACAGTTAGGTTGACAACTGTAACTTACTGGTGCATCAGACGAACGGATCATGTGTCATGACTATCAGTGAGACCGCCGTAACTAACGTTACCGGGTGGGAGCCGTTGATGTCAAAGTTCAGACATCAACCGTACAGAACCCGTCATCCAGACAGCATATGGTGTTGACTGTCCAAAAGACCCACCATAAACGAAGATCATCCGCCGTCCCGAAAAAATATTACTGACACAAGCTCAATCCTGCTCAGTGTTCGCGCTGCCAATAATCAACAAACCGCAACTCAATGGTAACGTGATGCCATTCATGAGACCACCGATTCTGCTGATAAAAGTTTCATAACTATTTTACCTACCTCAGCAAAAACAATTCACTTAGGAAAACCACCCAGTGTTGGTAGGCGTGGTCTAGTAGGAGCATTCTGGAATTCTAAATTTGGAAATTTCATTCATTCAAACAACGATAAGGAAGTATTCTCAAAAATGATGGCGGTGTACATTCTATAGCGCTGGGAACACACTAGATCACTGCTTGAGAAATTTGACTGGAATGGAAAATCTACTACGGAAGCACGTATTCAGGAAGACAAGATTAGGTGTATTGTGTCAGTAGTGAATTGCTTCCAAAGTCAATTAATTAAGGGGATTCGTTCGCTCCAATCTCAAGTACTGCGAGGAATCTAAATTCTAGTAACATACGAAGGCATGCTTGTACGCAGAACTTTAGTGAGACAAAACAATGCTGTGCCAAAAAATCAATTACTAATGCATATACTGCAAATGATGATCAAATTCATCGCCAGTTGTAGTCTACAGTTAGGACAGCGTGATAGGTAATACTATGAAAGTTTGTGATAGCCTAATCACATCAATATGAGTTCACTATTTACATCCAGTTGGGAAAGAAAACACTCTGTGCACTTTGGGTTACATCGCATTTGCGATAAGTTCATTTATCGTACTGCTTAAAAGCGATTGAAGTCGAAAACATTTTGTTCAAACGCAACAAACCCACCAACCGGTATTCCGGACTCTTATAATTTATGGCAGTTTTCGGATTCACCTTAAGGAAAGTCTGAACTTATTTGGAATGAGACGCTTGCATCCAAGCTGAAGTAACTTTAGCTTAAGATTGAAAAGAGACTCCAGATCATCTGAAATCGCAGGGTTTCGGATATGCCGGAGCTCATTTTGGCTGATCGCCAATACGTCAAAGCATTTTTCAACAAATTACGTAGTATTTACGCGGCCGGTGGATAATTTTATTTGAACAACACCGTCATCACCGAACAATTACTCTGTACGTTTGATTAATCGATTTGGTGAATAAACTTCAGTGCAGGCAGTTGAAACCACAGATAGGATACAAATTGCTGGGAGCAATGGGCTGCATAATATCCGCCGACCAGTCACGCACTCATTCACCAACGCGCCAAATTAACACCAAATATATCATTTGGTAAGCACTGGGTTTACTTATTCCAGTTACAGTTATTTTAACGACTACATCAAGGAAGGACTTACTTTCCAGGAAAGAAGCTTCGAATATTTGCGAAAAAAACCATCTGGGGAGTACAAGACTGTTGATGCAAAAAACCGCACCATTTGTGGTAGCCGACGACGCTGAGGTCGCAGGTAATTTGGCTGAACGGCTGATGATATCAAGATGAAATTTCATTTAACAACTTCAACTTCCTCTTTTAGAAAACAAGCGGAGTGATATGATGTTATTTTCGTTCCACTGACGTCAGATGTGGCATTCAAGAAGGACAAAATATTTATTGCAAGCCAGACAGAGTAAAGGTGGTACTGAGCTGCCCACCGATGTCCCCAAACTTATAATTATTCTATCTTTTTGAGGCAAAAATGAGCACGCCCACCTCAAAATACCACCATGCTTTCGTGATGTCCTACTGGATGGTTGGACAATGTGGACACTGCCATTCATCAACTGATAATTCGTTATTTAGATATGCTCGTTAGGTGCCCAGAAACATAAAGTGAGCCAGACGAATAGGCCCTGAAACAAATGAATGATCAGGTTAGCTACGTTGAGTGATATACACACAAATGCCAGTGGTTTAGAAAGAAAAGGAAACATTTTCATTCTGGGGGAATAATCAGGTATGCAATTCTCAAGTAGGTTAAGCATATGGAAGTAGTATCGGCATGGTTTCCAGAAACAACATAAGATGTTGTCCCTGCCGCGTCTAGGACCCAGTCATAGTAGAACTCTCGGGAGGGAAGAGTCACTTTTGACAAAGCATCGAAGGATTTATAGCGCAAATACTCTTGTTGGATGCTGGCGTTATCCAAGGAACTAATCAAAAGCAAAGAATGCAGATTAGAATCCAACACAGGTCGTCAACTGATCGGGAAAATTAATCAAAGGCTATTGTCAACTAACCATCATATCAGAATCCTTCTGAAAAATAGGTAAACGCAAAAAAACTGGTCACATATATGTTTTCATCTAGATTGACGACAAAACGTTTGAACACTAATGATCAAGGCAGGCAAAATGGTCAACAGGCAACTTTTCCATAAAGGGTTATCCATACCCACATGTATTTAGTAATCAAATTAAACTTGAGTGAAAGTTTTACTTTTAAGTGAAAGTTGTTTTATTTAGTTGTGCCTCATATCACTCTCTTCATATGTTCTTGTTTGAATGAAATTGAAGAAAATTCAACATTCAACATGCAACCAGGGACCTAAGTGGCTGATTTTTTCGCAGTCGTTGAACGAAACGGGTACTGTGCACGGCTTTACATGGCTCAAAAGCCCTGTCAGCTGTTGTTTGTCGTTCAAGGTCTGACCGTCATTTGTGTTGTCTGATAGTCATGCGCAAAAGTATCATGTCGAATGGATCTCATCTTGGATAAATTAGTAAACTTCAATTCGCCTACAAACAATGCTCGAAGGCCGATCAAATCTCGTTCCCGTAAAATATATTGGGCACATCAGTCATCAGTCAGGTATGCTGATGAAACGGACTATCCGTTCCAAACAAACGAAACTGACTAAATTTGTTAAAATGTTGTTTTCTTTTGCTGTTACCTTACGGAAATGACCTATTTAAGCTTGAGACTAAACGTGGAAATACTATTTGAAATAGGAGTATGGAGAATTATGTTATTCATGTGACAAAAGTTCATAAAGCATTTTGAAATTGCATAAAATCCTGGGGATCGGAGGAGTTCTCGATGATGCATTTTACGTTTAAAGTGCGATTCAAGGGCGAACAAATAGGTGCGCACTTGTCTCACACATGCAAAAACCAATTCATCCAGTATATTTTGATGTCAAACTGTTAATCACTTATGAATCCACATTGATTAAATAGTGTCTCATGACGTCGATTGATATGTCAGCCCATATTTATGTTATCTTTGAAGAATCAGTATAACTAACTACCTATGACGTGATTGGTAAAGAACTCTGTCTACATAACCAAATTCTCACAGTTGATTTTTCGTCCAGAATATAAGCTCCAAATGCTTGCATATATTCCTCAGTTTGACCAGAAAAATAAGACCATCGTGCGTTTTCTTCAAGCTCCGAGGCACCGATTTGTTCACTATGTTGCACACAAATCGCGCTTTTTTATGGAAAGCTTGGTTGAAAAAAAATTACTAGAAAGTATCAGGAAAACGCATCGAACGAAGCCAGTGAAGCTGAACTTAGCTTGAAAAAATTCAGCCTCATGGTAGACAGACCAGCCAATGTCCACATATACCGATGTCATAGAAGTAGTTCACCATCACTGACTATCATTTCTAAAATTTCGGTTCGCTTTGCTATACCAACCGATCAAGGAGTAAAGTGCATGGAGTTGAGATTAAGTGGTCATGTTGACAAGGATGACCATAATCCTTGTTCCCCTAACCGAAGTTGAAAGTTTACTCAAAGAATACAATAATTGTGGGGTTTTACTGGTCAGCATATTGGGTTTTAGCCTGACGGAAACGGGTTCTGAGCAAATGTATTTTTAGTCTGCAATTAGATGATACATGTGTAAAGGAGTGTTTTCAACGTTAGTTGGGTGCCGCAATAAGAAGGGTGGAAGTTGAGGAGAAGGTAGCTTTTTTCCCTATTAAAATAGATTTATAGAACTTTGTATGTCTCAAACAACCTACTGTGATAAACCACTGGTTGCTCATTATTTTTTGTTACTTGAAACCAAAAGCATGTAAAAGTGAGCAGCCTATTATAGCTTCCGGGTGGGATTTTCAAAGGAATTCGCACGATTAGGCCTTATTGATGGACGTGTCTTTTAACCGTTTAAATTTTTCAGAGAATAAAAATGAGCCCTTCCTTTATTCACACATTCTCTTTTAAAAAGACACTAGTCTATTTTATTGAGGCAATCGTTTCGAAAACAAACCATATTATTACATTTAGTTTAATTATTACGTTGGCACAGGCCTTTCGCATGGTGAAAAGTGTGCAAATTAATTACGTTTTTGGTTGGACCTTCCAATTTGAATGCTTTTATTTTATGATGACAGAGCTCCACTGCTATGTTCCGGCGACCAAATTGTAAACTTTACCAGAGCAGATTTTCTCGCAAGGAATTTTACGGTGAAATTAGATAGAAAAAAACATGAAAACGTTCGCAGGACCATCATACACAGGAACCTCACCCTGGTGGTATGCATCAATAGCCATCACCTAGGAAGTTTCATCGGTAAGAGTTATAGAAGCCTGAGTTGGTTCTCCATAGCTGAGGTTACAAGTTCGTTTCCTTAGCTCTCGACTATTATATATATATATATGCTGCAAGTTTATATGAAATTACGTTGCATCCTAATTTTACGTATTGAACGACATACTTCAGGACACGTTCGCTCAATCTTGGATTCCATAAGTATTCTACTTTACCACTCCAGACACCTCTGAATGCCAAACCTATAACGTTGCTACAAATCACTTTCTGTGACCACCTTAGTGCCTAGTTCACCCACTGCCGGTCAGTGATTGCCAACCGGATGTCTTTTCCAGTGGATTCTCAGTTGTGGGGTGAGCCGCTTTCCGTGTACATGGTTGGCTTCGAAAGTTTGGCTTTCTCACATAGTTTGACGCTTACTTGCGATCAGTTTGATAACCTTTTTGCCTTGGCAAAGATAGTCTTGTGGGTTTCCTCGATCAGTTGTGTGATTATTTAACCGTTGAATCATCCCCTTGATGGAAATATTGCATACCGTTTCGTGAATAGGGATTTGCATCTGCAGTTTCATGACTATTTCATGACTATAGTTTACAGTAAAACCAGGTGATTTCGTCGCAAATAGCTTGAGGACTTTCCTCAAAACCATGGAAAAATTTTCCACTAATATTTTGGACAGTGTGAAATTTCTCGTTAGTTAAAAGCGATGCTACCCCAGAGGTAAGTAAGCAGTAAATTCAAAGAGTCCCAGGCGTATTTGAATGGCGTCAGAGGAAACTGTTCCATGAGTGTGCGTCTCAGAGCCACTGGTCTGTTATTTTTAGGTACTTAGGTCCCTGTGGCTATGCTTACCAATTTTTTTCTATGGGTATTTTGGCATGCTTTTACATTTTGCAATTTGGCTGAACTGGCAGACTTGCCCCCCCTCCAATCGGTTTCTCTTCCTCGGGAATGAGCTATTTGAATATACTCATCAGTTAGGCATTGGTAGCATCTTTGGTGACATGTGGAACTAAATGCCCAGGTCGCACATATAAATGTTTGTTGGCTTCCTGTGAGTACCTACTGTCTAATGTGAGTCAAATCAGGCAAAGCTTGGTGCTTCAACTCCACAACTACTGCGTTGTTACGAATTACCGACCTTAATTTTGATTGCATAATCGGGAACTCCAGCACAGATTCAGTTGAGTGTATCGTTAAGACAGAATTGGCGAGCAAATGAACTTGTTTCACCCGTTCGTATTCTGTCAACGAGTGATTAATTTGTCTAGCTCCAAGTTTACTGAGGTATTTACTATTTACGATGATGAACTATTAGAAGGAATTTAGTGTTCTCCTGTATTAGGGGAGCTCTGGTCTACTGATTAACATGTATATATTTAGCCACTATGGTGACGTCATTTTCAGCCTCGTATATTCAAATGATCCCTGGGAGACGTCAGTTAACGTTAAAAAGTTCCACCGAATCCTTGCTGCGTTTTTCGTCACACCATGATAAGTTAGACGGGGGCCATGGGATATTAACTATCAGGCAGGCTTCAGTGTCTAGAAGCTTCATTTTCCAATTATTTGAAAAGTTGAACTTTGCCTATTAATGAAAAATTCATCCGTCCTGCATTTCTATAACCACCCCATGTAGGCACCTTATGATAGGACTAAAAGTGGTGAATTCACCAGGTTATCTTGTTGACATGCTGTTGACAGCTGTATTTTATTCGGCATACGGAGAGTGTTAGACACAAAACATCCGTCTGCATTGTGAATAGCATCCCCGCAACCTCCTTATCTCAGTCGCTTTTAGTTTCAGATAAACATGTATGCATTTTCTCAAAAGTTTCTTGAAATAAGGGTGACCAGACGCAGCGGCGATTCGCTTTAGCTTGGTTTCCCTACAACCACTTGTTTAATCATCCGAGTAAGACTCATAATATAGCTCTTTGTATTCCGTTTGTCAAAGAGCGCAAATGGGCTGCAAACAAACGTCCCCGTCAGTAACGGTGATCATTCGCCTGCAGAACAGCTAAAGAATCAGAACGTATTATTTTGGCTAGAAACGGGGCTAATAACACTGAAATCTTTTTAAGCAGCAAATAAGATAGGTTTTCACTAAGCCAATTGCTAAGTTTTATTTTTGGCTATGGAAATATCGTGCACTCAAATTGTGGATTGCCAATCATTAAATGTGTGCTTAAAACAATTTGTTCGCGTGAATAAAACTCCTACTAGCAAAATTTCGCCAGTGACGTAGTGCTCCATATATTCAGCGTTTCAGCACCGCTCGCTAAGTATCTACAAAATGAGCCGTCTTAGATTTTGGGTACTGCAGTAAAAATCTTTCACGTTAATAAACGTCTTTCATGCCATGGAAATCATATGGGTCAAGCGTGGGATAAAATCATCGGAAGAATCCACTTTCTTAGTCGTTGCACAGCACCTCAGTGTAGATTCTTGTGGAGAAAGTTTCATCTATTTGTTACTTTTTAGTGTTCGGCGACGATGTTGTACGGCATTGAAGCATCATACTCTCAATGATGATGACGATGTTCGGAAACGTAAGCGAACCGACAGCTAACGCCGGTTCTAGACGCAACATGTTGCTAAGGTTGTCGGAAATCCTTTGACAACCGACGACCTGCTTTGTCCTCATCATCAGGTGTGCACGGTATTTGAGTTTCCGTCAGACTTATTTTCCACCTGGACCCAAACCGCATAAAATACATCAAATACTCTCCTTTTTATGTGAATCCACTTTTGCCGGGGGTTCAACAGAATACGTCCGAATCTCTCGGTGGAAGAATGGGCTAGTGTGATTGCACTACAACTGCCTGAGACAAGCGCTTCCTTGTCCCTGGCTGTTCTTCGTTGGCATTCCTGTTGTTGACAGAGATTGTGACCAGAGCCGCAGTTAGTGTAGCCAGCAACTGTCAAAATTGCCCCCAAAACATGATGAAGGGTTCTGCATACATTTCTGATCCTGAAACTCCCTGCTACAGATACGATCCGTTCCTCTAAATTCACTACTATCCCCCACTTTTTCAACCTATTTGGTTTCCTGTTGTCCGTTTCCGGTATGCCCGATTGGTCAAACCTCTGCCGAAGGCTTTTTGGCTTCAGGCGGGAATATATTCCACGTAGTTTAACTTCTGTGACAGATCTAACCCTTGCCCTATCTCACATCACTTGTGTCAGTTTTACAGTGGGACGGTTTCTTCACTATCCTTGACTCGGTTCACTTTATGCATCCTTGACTACCCTTTCCAGACCGATTAAATGAATGGGTTTAGTTCATCAAAAATTGCACCAGCTTATCGAGAATTAAAGGATTGCAAGTGTGCTTATACTCAGTGCTCGCTGTAATAAAAATTGAGGTGAACGTGGGTTTTCAGACTCCTAAGTGGATTTTATGGAAGAACATGAATGAAACTCCGATCCGAAAACAAATTCTGATAAAATCAAGGTGAGTGAACTCCCACAAAACCAAAATTGATAGTTGACTAAATCACAGCTATCTTTCGCCCTTCTGTGAATGGATACATCTTTCTGTTAACCTGGAATACTAGACTGTTTGCACGGATGTTAAGCACTTAAGCTAGCGAGCATCCAAATTTTTGAATGGCCAGTATGCTAATTCTCATTAGAAGGAAACTTGTGAAGGCAACACATCTCTTCAATGATATCGACCTCCTCGGAAAGGTACTTGAACTTCAGAGTAGAGAGCACTTGACCAATGAATCCGTCAGTGGTATAATTGACGTCAAGATATTTTATTCCCAGCCGTGAATATTGTGCTCCTGAAAAGTTTAAAACTGTGAAAATTGTCCCTTGTATGTTTACCAAGACAAAGTGTTGGGAAGCGAAATTAAGACTTTTATACGGCAAACAGAAGGCGATGCATTTCAGCATCGAATAGATAGTCGAACCAGGCAGCAAATTCAGCATCTGTGCTGAAGTATTGCCCGCTAATTTGCGACGTCCAGACCTTTTATCAAGTGGACCGCACACTGAGGAACAGTGGTCTAAGCTCAGATACATTCGACGGTTGTGCATACACAGGGAGACTCGAACCCGCAACTTCCTGATCACCTTTGCCACTAGCTGCCGGCACTGTGATTAACAGGATTCCATGCCAATGATCCTCCCATATTCTCATGCTGCCAACAAAATTCAAGTAACCTAAAACAAAGGATGATTCGCACAGCAGTCGACAATTTCATCTGGGAAATCGCTAGTTGAGGAGCCTGTTAGTTCCTGGCCATATAAGGCGCATAAACATTTTAAGAAAAATCCGCGGTTGAACTCGGGTCCACACTGCGTGAAACAGGTTTTCATCTCAGCATTGGGCACAGAAAACTAGCCGATCCTTACGTTTCGCGGCAGGTGAACCTTGGTGATCTGATCAGCAACATATTCCAGGGATCCGATTGAAGTGAGAATTTCATAATGATATGAGCCAGCGAATAAGTCTCGGGCAATATACTGTCCCATTACAAACTAAGAAGAAAAGACACAAAAATTAAAGTAAAATAACCGACGCATAGTTAACTACATCGAAATTTTGTAAAGGTTCCAAATACAGACCAATGAGCAATCAAGTTTCGACCATGGTTAGCTGAAATAATTTAAAAGAGAAGTATTCTGTTTGCATGCATATACCGGAATGTCATGTGCAAATCACTCACTGTCACTCTTTTGGATTAATAGGCTATTTGGCGCTCACCTAGGTGATGAATAGCCTTCATGTTCCAAAGGCGAATTATACTCAAAGTCTTGAATCGCCTGTAGAATTCAAAGATCGAGTACCAGGCGAAACGATGCACATGCGTTGAATGATATGCGGAAGCACTTTTAACCAATACTCTTTTACTGAACTTCTTCACTGGAATTTACAGATTTTCGCCTCATAAAGGAAGGGTGGAAATTAAAGCGTAAACGGATGATTACAGCCCGGATATATCAGCAGCTGTTTGGCTTAGCTGGGCAATCACCGGGCACAACCAGTGACCCATCGCTACGTGCTAATACGCTAACTAACAACGCACCGATGATGTCACTTCGAGTGGCGATGAAACGTTTGCAATCAAATGACCCAGCTGAGCGAACCAAACAACGACGATCTATGCTACCTGGGCTACCAACATTATAGCATATCAGCAGCCATATCTTCAAATCATTTTTCTCATTTTCGCAGTAGAGACCACATGACGAGATTGTAGATGCCAATATATTTCGTTGCAAGACGAGAGCAGCGGTAAAACAGGGCTTTTCTGCAAGACTGCTTGATTTTGGAAGGTCAACAATAAATTAGGAAATTCGCCACATGCAGTGCACAGTCTGCTGATCGAAGTCCGTCCAAACGATTTTATATGATCAGCGGCACTTCTGCTGAATACAAGGAATTAAGGTCCAGAAAATGCAGAGAATGAAAGCCTTGTAAACTTGAGAGCAAGTCAGATCAAGGATTTCCGAATGGCTTTTTGTTTTCCTAAGCTGTCAAGGTAGATCTGATTGCAATGTGGAAGTGAAACGCCTTGAGAGGAATCAATTATGCTGAGAGCAGTGTACAGTGTACCGAATGACAAGTGCCGCTGATTATCCGTCACAACTCTGAATGACCGTAGAAAACTTAGGTAAGTGACTTTCAAGGTAAGATGGGAGTCTGGGTGTGAGCCTATGCAAGCATTTTTACGAATCACCAAAGTTCCACGTGAGCAGTGTAAGGGAGCCATATTGCACTGTTTCCTGTTCATTAACCATCCGGAGAGTCATCTTATCTCTCTAAGAAGAAAAAAAAATGTCAACTCGCCACTGAACCAGTGGTTATCTGTTCAGTCCACATACTTTCATGGCGAAAACTCTGCCGCTTGATTTCAATTCCCGTATATGCTTCGTGGACGGATGCAATTTTGTTCTGCTTTACATTCAGTAACCGCTCGTCAGCAGTAAAATTTCACTTGTTTTTCATCGTTCTGACAAAAGTGTACCAGTAGCACTGCTATTCCTGTTGTTTGAAAGTAGTGAAAGCTGGAGGCATAGTAACACCTCATTAACCTGTTTTCCGCTACAGACTTATGTGTATTCCAGCTTAGATTTTTGTTTATGGTATTCTTTGACCAAATGTGCTACACAAAGCCACGGCGTTTCATCTTGTGCGTTATTCGGGATGTCACAATATAACTTCTTGACAGGATACGACTCCAAAAGCTGCTGAAAACTCTCCGACAGCACATGACCAGTTCAGTCCTTCTGAAGACTCATCAGATAGTGCATTCCTCGAACTTATGATCTACTTGAGTAAACTTGGAGGCAGTTGGGAACTAGTCCAATCTGCAGATTATTTCGTTTTCCACAAACGACTCAACTGCGTTCTCGCTGAATCTCTTAGTTATCCCATTCACCTGGAATTCACTTGAGTCTGCTGTTTTGTCCGGATTAATCTTGCTGTTTCGTGGAATGTGGGGCGAGTAAGCTATCAGCGGTCTCTCTTCATGTGTAGGTGCGCGTCACTGTACGGTCGTTATACCACATGCGCCCAACGAAAACCCCCCAAATATTAGATGTCATTTTAATGGGCGCATGCTTCGCACATCTGTCAGCATTTGACGATACGAGCACCCTGTTCCAAACAATTAGTGGGAGCAAAAAATGCACGAAATATTGGGCATGGGCATCCATCAACCAATAGACAAGCAGTGTTTTAGTTATCGATTGTAGCCCACTGATCTACACGTGGCGATGATTGGTCGCCATCCAAGGCTAGGAACGCCCACCAAGTTCATCATATGACAGCGAGGTGTTTTGACTTGGCTGGGACGAGAATTTGTTGTTTGTGATGCAGAGACACAACGAACGAAGGACAGATCACATCCGATTGTGACGGAGTGAACAACAGACCACGAGCGCTCTAACCTGAATTTATTTGTGACCGTCGGCGGATGATGTAATTGAATTTACTGTTCCCTATCACTCGGGGATTCAGCAGGGAAAGGAAAGTATGGATTCGTGTTACGCCGAAAACAGTACTGTTGGATAGATAGCGTTCCACAGAAGAAACTGTGATATGTGGTGAAAAATAACGGTGGAATTGCGGCGAACTGACCCAACACCAAACACACTGCGATGATATATTTTGCACACGGGATTAATCTCCGACTGCTCGGTAAGTTCACTTATATTGTGGGGAAATCCTGTTGTGAAAGACACCTGAGGTAGCTTCTACGAGTAAAACTGCGTCACCTCTCACCCAAGTTTATCTGAACCATAATATTGGCTACTAAAGCAGCGATTCTGCGTTTTGGAAGTTCTTTAAAAAAAACCCAACAGCGTAAAATCACGTCCACGTATCAATTTTAGACAGGTAGTGCTGTGGATTGATGTATGTTATGCAGTCGTTTTTCTGGTCATAAAAGTAGAAAACCACTAGTTTGACGGGGGATAGTCGCTGTGCGGGAGCGAAGAAGAGACGACTTGTCGTGTTTTTGTTTCCTGAATGGAACCTGCCGCCTTGCAAGTTGGACTGACTCTAACTGTGACGTCGCATGTTGTCTCATCAATCCTCGTGATTGTCGAATACCGTCATTTCAGTATCCACAAATGTTTCTTAGATTGCCGCAACATTCTTGACTAATTTTGTCCAGTTACCGGTCATTTGTTTCAAACAGTATACACACCGAAGTCAAAGATCTTACACACAGGCATTTTGATATTCATGTCTGTAGGGAACTTCGATCAACGGGTTACAAGCCACGAAAGTGGGAGAAGATGCAATGGATTAATTTTACTTTAATTGACATCCTCTTTACGTAACGCCCCAAAAAAATCAATGGCGTTCTGCTGTAACTTCCATGCGATTCGTTAGCCTTGCGGATAGATCAAATTTTTATTGATGATTTCGCCATACTATTTTCAGCGTAACCAAAGACAACACTGGAAGTGACAAGGCGTCTTAAACACATGAGTCACCATGATGAAGTATTTATTGAATTAAGTGGCGCATTGTACCATTATTTCTTTCGGTGCAGCATAGTTTAGAAGGTCATATGTGTCCAAGAATCCTAAATATTGTGCATTCTTTGATGCTCAGGCGGATAAACAAAAGTTATTACGTACACACATAAAGGAATATGCCACAAAGAGAAGTTGAATACTGGCCTACGGAAATCAACGTAATAGATTCTTGCCACTGTAATTTACCGAGTGTACGGTTTTTTAATGACTCCGACGTCGATTATTTATTACACCACGTAGTCTACATGAATGTTGTCCTGGACTCAACGGGCTTCAAATAAAGATGTGGCCACTTGGTCAGATGTGGTGTGAGAAAACTGTGGTCTAATTGAATTTTTTATTTAAAAAAAACAGCAAATACAAATGTAGCACGCTTTTGCTTGAGAGTGAACGTAGAAAATAAGACCAGAGCTAGACTGTATTGGGGATCCGTGTCTAAATGAGCATGAATGATAAGGAATAAACTGAGGACGCGCAGAGAGGCGTGGGAAAGACATTTGGTGGTTTTTTTCATGCATCATCTGTGTGCTGTCAGTGGCATAAACTGAACGTACTGATATGTTATTCGAGGTGACCATCACTGCGATTAATAAATCCCTTTAAATGCAAAACAAATCTCCTCTAGTGTCGATACCATGTTTTCAAGTTGGATGTGAGGTTTTTTCGCACACATCATTAACAGCTCCTTCATACTAACATAACAATGCGACGGTGCTGAATAAAGCAGTATCAACTTTGTTGAGGCCGCAATAGTATTTTTGATGGTTGAGTTCGTTCAGTTGGTGTGTTTGGTCAGCGGAAATTCATGCGATTTTAATCTCCGAGACAACTGCCTACTTTTTGATGGAAATGCATTAAAAAGCGTTGCCTAAATGCAACAAACGTCGTCTTCTACCTAAGGAGTCATAAGCTGATCACATCTCAAAAGTATGTACCGTGACCCATGTTAGGTACTGATGCTCATTTTGGTGGTGATTTCAGTGTGAACAATACACGCTCAAAAGCAGGAATTGAGCTTCCGAGGTAGTTCTGGGTCCACCATCTGTAAACCAGAAACGACGTGGTAAACATCGATTAGCAACCTGGAGCCCGCTCCACTTACAGCGGAATGGGATTCGTCAGATTGCAGTTTTTGGGGTGATAAGGATGCTTTGGTTACCGCTGATTGTGCTGGTTCATCTATGCTGATTCAGAACAGGCACCAGTCAGCGCCGGACCTGTGGAGCTTTCCGATGTTTTTTCCGACTAGGCTGAATTTGACAAATTCACCCCCTTGCGTTTCTGGAGTATGTATGACTAAGTGAACTAGCGGCGGGACCTGCTACCGAACCATCATACGCAGCTGATAATCCGTGGCCATACACAGCTATGGTTTGAACCACAGATCTACCGATCACTGAAATTATACGCGTCTTCTCTAGCCTTTTCGAATCTGCAAGTGTGTGTTGATCGCTGCTGAGCATGATTTGGTTCATTCCTCACTCAAATCTACCTTAAGATCAAGTCTGCTCCAGACGGTGGAACGTGGCGATAACAATGAGCTGCAAAAACAGAATCGTTTTAGAAAATTCTTGTAAGCTGGTACAACCCATAGATGCACAGAGTACTCATAGTATAGGTGTTATGGAAACAAACTATAAAATGGATTGCAAATCAATTCATGATTTCTAAAGCTGCTTTGAGAACTAGGTTAAACAACTCAAGTCACTGGCCAGCTGGCCTTAGTATCATCACCTAGCTACTGAACGAGGTCCTGCTCGCCGGCAAACCCGCTCCCCCGCCACGGAAGAAAAAGACGTTTAGGTGGTCTGAAACGTCTGGCATCGTAAGGCACCAAATGTAGACCAACGACTTGAAGCGCTATTCAAACGTGTGACAGCGTGAACAGCAAAATAACTGCTAGTTGTTTCGTCTGAGGAGTAAGCATGCAAACCAAAGGCAGGGTCTAGGTAGGCTGAATGCATACTTCATCCATTGTTATCGCAAACAAGTTGCGGCCATTTTACTCCATTTCACCGATTTTGTTTAAGGTTCCCTACGAAACCTGCCCTAGATCTGTTCGGGTAGACCAACATTGAACTAGTGAAGGACGTCAACGCTAGACTGAACTGGTCAATCTCTCTAGCATATCTTATATGGTGAGTTCCCAAGTATAGAGAATTTCGAAAGACGTGACCTGAAGCCAAAATTGCCGATGTGACTGCTCGTCGTTTTGTCGCTGTGACTCATCAGACAAAACAATATGGGAAAAAAAGCAGCGTAGCCAACACATACAAATGACTTCTTCACATTCAGACGGGATTGCTTCGCGCAGAGAACCGTTTGACATTGAACGTGTCATGAAGCTGGAGTCAGAAGATCACGGAATGACGCCAGATCACCGGATTATTTTTGGTAATGATATAATAAGACGCTGAAACTGGCGCAACAATATTGAAACTCTGCCTCATGAGACACGCAGCCATCTGTAACAGTACCCTGAATCGTCCATGATTGCGGCTGATCAGTTACTCAGGTCCGCAAGGTTTCGCATGTGTTCTCGTAGGCATTGGTCATCAAAAAGGCATACAGGCCATCCGCAAGGAGATTTTTGACCTACCTGGTTCAGTTTAAATCATTGCTTTCACGATCCCGACGCCGCAAACTAGGCTTGATGTATACCGGAATATGCTCAGATGGGAATTAGTTCGATCACCTCAAACTAGTTTTTTTGGATATTACAGCCTTTTGCCTCCGGGATTAATCCCCGCCTTTGGGGAAGTCATGAAAGGACACCCACCAGGCCAGTAATAGTGAAAAAAATTATACGCTTGTGTTATCATATTCACTCACGTTCATTGTTCCTTCGGGTATTTGTTTTCCATGGTATCTGATATGTATATGCTGGGACGAGTTTTTGGTGTTGAGTGCATCGATCGAACCAGGGTCATGTTGGATTCAGCTTTTCCGAGCTCTTGTGGCACCAGTTTCTATTTCGTGATGAATCGGTTTGAGGCGTGCTAAACACCAACATACTAAGGAACTAGCCAGTGTATTCCAAACTCAACGGCCCAATTCGGTAGTAGGTCGAGTACGTGAACACCAAATATTGTAATTGGGATTTTACGTTCGATGACGTGAGGGGCATTGTCTCATGCCATACCGGCTTGAAACGTAGCTGTGGTATGTCCCAAAATCCTAAGAATCTGGGTGACGTGGTGTACAATAAGTAATGTTGGAGAAACTGATCAGAGAACATAATGAAAGAACTGTGAGATGTTTGAAAACCAGTACTGCGCAATCACGCGCTATCTGAAATGACGGGGCGACAGAAATATCCCTTTAAAGTGGTTAAACAGGGTAAACAATCGGTTGTAGTGTGTGGTTTCTGTAAAACCCTCTGCCGAGTTTCGCGTCCGCGTTCTTTTGAACACGTAATGTTGTCTAGCCCCTAGTTCAGTTATGATATTTTTCACTGACTAATAATTAGCACACGCCTGAGTGCTCATAGACAACGGACCCGCACCATAGAAATTGAATGGAAGAGTGCTGCAACCTTTCAGATGATGATATTAATCCTGGTCATCAAGAGGCTGAGGCCCCACATATCATTCTTATATTTCCTCTTAATTCCAAATTTTACGACACGCAACAGAAAAAATAAGGTTCAACAAGAAAAACGATACACGACCTCTTCCGAGCGTGGCACCAAATGTCGTGACTGACCAGAGTCACTGCTATGAACACTCTCTAGAGGGATTCATGTTTAGCGAATAACATATTCCTGGTTGTTCCGTTATTATGTTACGTTGAGTCATAAGTATAGAAAAGTAAGTAGCATGAAACAGACTGAAGCAATATTTTGGTACATAATACGAATTTGTAGTCATAGTCAATAGTGGAGTTCCCGTAGGCAATCTCCGGAGAAAACAGCGAGTTTCAGTGATCTATGTTACATGAATTTGTCCACTTCTTCCGAATACGGTTAGGTCCCTGTAAACAATAACTGTGCTGTTCAGCTCTAACACCCTTTCGGCGCCTAGCTTCCATGCCACCCGAAGGAAGCACGAGGGCTGGGATACTGCCAGGTTGCCCAAGCTTAGACGAGGAATTGCGAGATGCAGAGTTCGGGTTCGAACCACGGACCTTCTAACCACTTGAGCCATCTGTAAACAAACTATTGTCAGGTGAAAACATTCATTAATGTAGAGCACCTTCAGCCAATAGCATCAGGTGACAGACAACCTGTAATGCGGCTGCTATTAAAGGTGAAGTATTTGGACGTACACAACAAAAAGTCTTTTTGAAATGTGTACTCTTCGAGGATTATTCCAAGATAGCGTAGCCTAGAAAGTGTCCTCATGGGGGCGAAAACCTTGATGGATTTGTGCTAAGTGGCAATTGGGTTTTGAGGACCGGAACCACGTAAACAACAATATAGTCTTGGGGCAACTGGCTCAACATTTACGCAATTTTGGAATGCAATAAGTCATTATGTATGGATTTTTCATCGTTTTAAGGTTCTTCTGCAACATGGGGTCACCCGGTGTGGTAATCTTTGAAAGGTTGATTGCAGCACCTCATGGGAAACAAAGTTGAATTGTGCCGGAATACACTGAAATGTTTCACGTCAGGGTTAGGAGCTAGTTATCCTATGAAAGCAGCTATTGTGTTGAATACGATACACATATTGTATTTAACGTCAACATAGGTTGGAGTTTAGAAGCAACGCCACATGAAGAGCTAGTCATATTCCAAATCTTGAACCGGTGAGTTCATATAACTGTGGACCTATGTGCAGCCAGATATGATTTAGTGATAATTGTCAGTGGCTTTGCGGAAGATGTAACAGCTGTTACGTTATTCATTTCGTGTCTAGGCGCTCTCTTGCGGATCCAGCCTGACAGCGAGGTATAATTATCTCAGATGGGCTGCTAAACAGGACACAGCAGTGATCCATCATACTCGTGACCTCCCAATACCTAGAGCGACCAATTCTTTTGTCTGCCACTTGGAGCATTTAAATCCTAAAGGCTCATTGGCCAAGGCACCCGTTCATCATGTATATGTTTACAACCTCTGTATCATCAGTCTGCATGGTGGAAGGGTGCAAAAGTCTTTTAGGCCTGTCGATACCAAATATCGGAATAATTCAAAGCCTTCGAAACTTTGTATCAGCCATTGCTAAAACATGGCATATCTTAGTCTTTTACCTCAAATATGCGGGCTGTTTGCATGAGAAGCCAGCCTTATTAGCAACCGAGCAATTGTTCTCTAATTGTAGCCAGTCCTTAGTTAGAAGATGAGAAGTCATTTCATCCTCTTTTGGGAACCATCGGCAGTTCGCATCTCATAAGTCTCCATAAAGATTCAAGCTTTCAACCCTCTGTCTGGTAGTTGAATATTGGAACATCCAGTCAAGTTTGGGCTGTATCCAGTCTAGACCCTATTTGCCCACACTATTGCTGAGTCGCTGGTTAGCGAACGATTTAGTCTTCAAATAACAGCCGGGATGTTGCGAGTTTGAATCCTCCCGATTCGCGAGATGTGCACTGCTATTTATTCCCAATGAGGATTAAAAAGTTGTAGAGTGCATCTCGGATTTTCGGCATGCACTAACGTCACACGATGAAGCGTCGTTTGCAGTTTCCAAAAGCGCTCATATCGCCAGCAAACTACAGTTTTACTTACTGGAAGCAGGAACCCAACAGTTCCAACAGTGCTGGAAAACACTGTATACATGATTTAGAATCTTCATTGTCGTCAACATTTCGCATGCTGATTTCAGCCAGGCTAATATCTCGATCAGATTAATGAAGTGGCTTCGATAAGTTTCACACTCTTCAATCAGGTATGATCAGGTTCGCGTGCATTAAATCATAATCATGTTTAAATTAAGTAGGGAGTTAGAGTGGGTAATAACTTTTCGAAAAAGAACGTTTCAAAATGCGCGGATGAATCGAAAATTATGAAGACTGGTGTCTTTAGACGCTTATCCATTAGAAGTTAACTTGCTTGTTTATGCAAACTGGTCTCATTGGTTGAACTACGAACTATCTTTAAACTAGCGTAAAGGATGGAAAGCGGCTTGCTTTTGGCACCTCGGATCTAGATGAATTTTGATCTCGACTCACTTAATAAATGCCATACACCAGCTGGATACTGGAACAAAATATTCTCCATCTTCTCGGCAGCGAAAACGCTGCCAACGTCGATCAGCCGAAAGTTCGTGTCACCTCTATTGCTGCTAGCTTACAGATTGGTGTTCAAAAGGGATTCTCACTAACAATTGTATTTACGTGGTCAGTTAGCGGTGCAGCATCCTGTGAGTTTTATTCTCCTCTTGTTTTAAACGGATACTCGCTGAACACTAAACATAGACTCTATTATTTCTAATGAGACTGTCTCAACATTTTAATCCTATTGATAAACTGGTCCCTATTAAAAATTTGTTGCTTTGAAGGAACCGTCCACATTCTGTAATCTTTATCGCTCGAGTTTGTTAGTAACATTTATAAAGGGAACCAGTTTTTGAATCCTCGCACCTGTAGGCATTTCATTACCACACGCGCGCTAATACCTGAGAAAACAAAGAACTCATACATATTAGGACAGCACTGTATCAGATATTTGGATACTTCCTGCTGCCACAATCTGTCCGGATGATCAACTAATCAATTTTATAAAAGGGGACAAATCGAGGCCAAAACATTTCTCATTCTTTAGATTTAATTGAGTTTTCGGTCCCCAGGCAAATGACGAAGTAGAGTAGGGTTCAAACTGACTGGATGAGGAGTCGAAAAAAATCCGATAATACGATAAGCTAACTACGATAAGCTAACTAACTAAGCTAACTACTTTAAAAAATCGTTTGTTATGCTCGCTAAAACAGTTTGAGTGAAACAGAACCATCAAGTGAGAATTGTGAAGTTTCAGTGTCCTATCAAAATATGCTGGCCTTTAGCGAACATGTGCAAGCAGGGTACAGGTTGATATTCATTCACAAAATTGAAAACAAAATGTTAGAACTCTCTGAATGTCTCGTCCGTTTTTAGGAATTTTCCTCTAGACTTGCGTTGACAGAGATAAAATAGCTTCTTTTTAAGAAAAGCTAATTTTTTGGTCTTTGAAAATAATGCGTAAAGTAAGCAGAGTATTATCCAAACCGTAAAAGGTGCCGATGATATGTATTTTATGTTATGCTGAATATATTAATATCAGAACTACAATCTGATCCCACTGACATCCGTTCGACTTTTAGTAAAAGGGGATTAAATAATGGCGCTGTGTAGCCTAAGGAAATTTATTAAAAATACATTAAGTGAAAAACTGCTTGGTCGGACATCCCAATAGAGTAACCATAAATTGATTCTATAATAATGATAATGGTACTCTTAAACCTCAAGTTAATTTCCGGATTTAAAGGATATTGCCATCATACTGCGCCGATTCGTTTTCTACTCGGTTTGATTGTTGAACTACTCTCTCCTTTTATCTCATGTCAACAGCTCATTTAAACAGGTGATCTTAATTAGGATAATTTTACTACTTGGGCGCATAGTTATGTATCCTTATATGGGGAAAAGCCACAACTGAGGTTCAAACAGCTGCCGGATTTATCACCAATAACTCGTGTGAAAGCACCAAATATTTGTCTCGTTCTTGGTGCTTCAATCAATACGAGAGATCAGATGCAATCTCACAGTAACGAATGTGTATATCTCAAGCTAAGTTTTAGTTGGGTGGTTCTCAGTCGAATTTTGTAGAAGGATTGTTTGCTGCGCACAGTCCGTAATCGGCTGGAAAGACAAAGGAAGATAAGCTGGTTGTAGATAGTTCCTTTATCTTGGTGCGACGTATTCAGTTTGCCCAAAATTGAGGACCACGCTTTAAATTAGAATGTACGGTACACAAAACCGTCGTGTATAGACTGCTCTGTTTCACTTTATTTTACGTTCTACATTAACAATCACTCTAACAATCACTAACAAGCACTCTTCTTGTCTGCAAAATCCAATTATACGAGTAAAATTCGTGATTTCTGTGCTCCGTCTGAAGACAAAGATAAACTGCCCCGGATAGTATGTTAAATTCTGCGGCATTGCCGTTTCCATAGTAGTAGGCGTTGACTTTGCTCGGATGTTCCTATAACAACACACCACGAAAATATGCAAATTAGGATGGCTTCTACTATGATTGATGAATTGACTGCAGATGAATGTCTAGGCAAACGACAGTGAAAAACAGAGTTAAGTGGGGACAGCATTTACGCGGAGTTCCTATGTTAATCTGAACTACACCTCTTACTGATAAGCATCTGTGAACATTAGGGCCAATAAAATTTAATAACACATTTCTCAGTCAGGTATTATGCACATAGGGGCCTTGACTTTGACTAGTAGAATAGATAGGAAAGCTGAGTCTTATTTCTGTGCCACTGTGTCCTGATAGAAACAACGTACGAATGTTGGCATTCTCTGACTGAAAACTGTGCTTCAGGCCATAATGGAAGTAATCGATTCCTCAGCTCTAACCGATTTGCTACAAAGTACGCTTTTTGCTACTTACGCCAATTTGCTGCGATTTGCAAGTATTACGGTGCTAAGTTGCTCGAACCCCAATAGAAATGAAGAAGACAACTGGAGTGAAACCACTTCATTGTTGGTTTTACTTATCACACTAGTTCAGGCACATTCGAATAGAATAATAAAAAAACGATAGTTGATTATCCCTCCACCTAATCGGTTTTGTTCGTGGGCCCGATCAAGTGCTGGAAACAATTCCGCTATCTTTGCCTCTTGGTAGGTTGATTTGAGTTAGTAGTTTTGGGATGTGTATGCTAATTCCATCGAGATTTATATGGCTATTCAGACGATCCCCGAGACTTTTGTCGTAACCATCCGTGTGCACACATAACTTCAGACGACCTGCTTCCAGATGAATGTGGCTTTGGCGGGTCGAGTCAAGTAGCGGGGTAGTCCAGGGTTTTGGACTCTTGCAAATGGGTTGCAAAATGATGAGGCTACTTATAACTCCATCATTTTTTCTTCAGCATTTAACCCACAACCTATGGTCTACATGTTTTTTATTTTGTCCAAACCTTAATTTCTCGCCAAATTACCTATTTGTTACAATGATTAGTTTACCTGATCTGTATCGCGGCCCTGCAGTTTTACGGACTTATAAAGAATAATGTATGCTGATGTCACTTTTTTTTGAAAGGGAAAGCCAGAAACCAGCATCATGCACACTTGCCCACTGTTCACGCTTCAGCAGCTAACATTTTCTTTGAACGTTTTCGTTACCAGAAATGAGTTGATAGTTCAGAAGAGGGTTTTGGAAAAACGAAAACAGTTTAAAAGTTTGGGTGCAGGGATGACCGGTGAATAAGTCGCGCCGAATTCGTTGCCGATGGTTTCTTTTTCTCGAGGTTAACAGTAGTTGATATGCTTGGTCAGGTAATCCAATCGGTTTCTATGTCAGCTCAATCAGTAACCTATTAGAGTATGCCAGATTCAACTTGCCTTCAAGCAAACTGTTCTAACGTAGAATTTAGCGATTTGGCAGATCCGTCGAAATCAATTATCACCCTCTATAGGAGTGTCTCCAGTCTTCAGTCAAACAGTCCGAAGCATTTTGACACACTTCACGATCACATCATTCTCGTTTAAACAGTCATCCTTTTATCCCGGTGCAATCATTCATGTGGGTCTACACCGAATGGGGAAAGCACAATACTCATGTTTCGCTCTTCATCAGCAGTACAGACCCATGGCCGTGTCAGGGGTCAAACTTCGCTTATCTAACACACGAGGCGAGCAAGTTACAACTTCTCCACCAACGCATGCTGAACGCACCGTAATTTTTACGTCTCAACAGGTGTACATGATAACGCTTGAGTAATATTATCGGCCGACCGGACTACCCGAACAACGATCTAGTAACTGCCCCGGATTGGTTGATGACACTTTTTAATCTCCAGGTATTGAAATTGGCTGATGATTACATTCTAATATTTCTGAGCATAAATCTCATCATTCTACCCAAGGCTGATAACGCCGCTGAAGCCCACAGATCTTATGTGGGTGTACTACATAGATATTATCGCCTATGTTACTGAGTTATAGTAATCCATACGTTCAAAAAATTCTTGAACACCTTTAAGCCCCAAATACTGTTCACTCAACTCTTGCTATAAAGGGAATCAGTCTACAAGCTGTAACTTTCTGGCCACCAATAAAACACCTTGAGAACTTTGTGTGGGAGGACAACTCTTCAAGTTCTCTTATCTCATGCTTTTTGAAGAAACCATATATATCACACTTATCCATCAATCTTTCCTCAACTGTCGTTCTATTTTTACAGTTTTCATAGGCATCTAAGGTCCGGTATTGAATTTTGGGGATCGGTTTAAACCTGAAAAGATGTTGAATAGTGCATGGAGAAGGATTAATATTTAAGGACCTATGTAGTTACCATTCAATTCCCGGCTCTCTGCGATCCCACAGTGATAAAGGCAGCTGATCGATAGCGGAAAAATACTGTTTGATGATTCGAACAAATGTCACGAAAGGATCTTCACCAATATCACCCTGAACTTTTCAGGGTTGTTTTATCGCATATAAACATTCGCACCCTAGCACAACACTATACCAAATGTTATTACGATAGCAAACGTGATAGTTCTAACTGTAGCGAATTCGCTTAACTTTTTATCAACAGACCAACACCGTG
The DNA here is from genome assembly GCA_003604175.2 of Clonorchis sinensis. Classification (NCBI taxonomy): domain Eukaryota; kingdom Metazoa; phylum Platyhelminthes; class Trematoda; order Opisthorchiida; family Opisthorchiidae; genus Clonorchis; species Clonorchis sinensis. The sequence continues at coordinate 126,234,160 of CM030370.1, read as the reverse complement.
ATTTAAGAGGCTGTCTCTCTTTTTCCCCATTATACCTGACGTAACGGTGGATTTTATAATCTGAAGTTCTTATGCATTTAGCAATTTTGCACTTACTTTTTTAACGTGCACACACTTCTTTAGACCATGTTACTATTGTTTACCACGGGAAGTTTTAGAATAGCTGATAGCCAGCATGCATAACCTTGGGTAGATTGGTAAAACATTCGAAAGAACTATTATCCAACACTTGCTGAATGATTGTTCACAGACCGCACTGGGCGATCTGCGCAAAATCTCGGACAATGCTTCAGTTTGGTTATGTAATTTACAAAACTCCCGGGGAAACCGGAGAAACACTCTTTATCCAATCAAACTTTTGGCGTCAGTATACAGCCTAATTATTACGACATCTGTCATAAAGAACTACTAGTAGGATATTTGATCAGTTTTGTCTCCAGCGGTTTCATGATTAACCCGGTAATCAACTAGTAATATACACTGACAATAATGTCGCCTCAGTATACGTTTTCGCAACCGGTTAGATATCTTTGGTAGAGCAAACTCGGTTTGTAAAGTTCCTCATAAACAGGTATTGTATCGAATAGAAACCCAGTAACAAAATGTCTGCGTCAGCTTGCGCGAAGGGGAATCGCTAATCCCTTCCAGCTTGCGTGAGTGTAGGCTTTTAATTTAGTAACTTTGGGGCAACCTATCCGATCACTACACAACCCACGTAGGTCGCGGCTTTATACATAAAATACACACTTATCTACTTTCATGCCACCCAGTGTGAGCGGGGATTTGGCCCACCGCCATAAATTTCTAAAAATTTTTATCTAGTCCCCCAGAACGAAGATCAACCACGAGAGATGGATTAAGTTGTGTTATTGGGGCCGATTTCTCTTGGAACAGTTTCTCCGAACTCACAAGCACGTGCCGGCCTGTATAACGAACTGAGACACTGAAGCTAGTGGGGGTGATTTTCTGACCTTCTTTTACGGGCCACCGGAATAGGTTCCGTTCTGAATGGAGCCATTGTCATCCACAGAAATGATCACGTAAGGTGACCGATGTGAAAACGCCACTTTTAAGGTGCGTTTCTAAAAATTATGAGCCATACATCATTAGTGTTTCAGTTATACGTCATTGTAGTACCACCAAAACGTCATTACTTTACGATGTGTAGTAAACCTGTTCATTTTCCTTAACGTATATGATGACAAATTTAATTAACCGTAAGGAGTATCCAAAACTATATACATTAAGCAGGTGTAGAGGGAGCAGCCACAGGCCCCTCTGGCTTATTGCATCGTCACCGGATTTTCCGCCAAATTTGCACAGACTCGCATGGACTGACCTCATTAGTCACTGAGGGAAATGCCATGTGAAATAGTAGTGAAGCATTTTCCGGTAAGCCGTTATCTCCAATAGATATCACATTGCTCAACCCAACTAAGGCCAAGAAAACTTTGTGCACCCACCGCAGCGAATGGTCTACGCATTACAGCGCAAAAACAAGCAAGCAAGCAGTTTTGCTATTTAACGTCCGATTAATTATGCTCACTGTGTTCTTAGTCAAGGGTGACAGCTGATATAGCTGGTAGATGGTATTTTCCCGGCACTCTTTCGGATTTCGAACGAACAAGTGTTGGTATCATTGACAATTTTCAAAATTGCTTCAACCCAGTTGCATTAGTGTTGACACGGAAGGTTAGTTTTATATGACATAGCGGCGATTTCAAGCCGCATTTCTATCCTGGTGCACAGATCTGTATGCGCGTTTTGTTTTCGGACATCTCGAACGGTTACCTCGAAAAAATAAACCCTCGTTTCCGGTGGCCTTACCCTACTCATCTAAAGACGCATTAGTCCGGAATATTTCTTAAATTGAAGAAAACAGAAACAAAAATGCAACCTGACATCCTACAGAGGTCACTCAAAACAGTGTTCTACAAAAGTTGTCTTCTTGGAGGAATTAAATGTTATTCTGAAGATGGCACTATTTATAAAGTCCACATCCATCTCATGGATTAATTTACCTATATTGCGCCAAGTCGGGAGCGTAGTTAGCACCGCATTATAAGAAAATATAGAGCTCAGATTTTGTCCTAGTCTTTTTCTGAAGGCAAATAGGTAACTGTAACACGCGGGAAATGGTCTTTTTCGGGTTTGTGGTGTGATCCCTCGGAAAGTATCTGTATTAAGCCCATTAGTTTGGAGTCACTTCGAAGTGATCTGGGCATCGTATCTGCCTAAAGTAGAGCTTGTTGGGGGATCCCGGATTGTATTGTGTCGAATGTTAACGGCGTGCTGCGGTCCATGATTGACCTTTATCCTAATCAATCACCTCGTCAAAAGCCTGACCTACAGACTGCCAAATGATCATGGTCTATTAACTCTCTGTTTTGACTAGCTGTTCCAGCTCATTGAAACAGACGACTTTTAAGATTTCACCAGACATCTTAGGGATATGTAATTGACACTTACAAACGGATGAAAAACACACAGTCGGAGCACATCCACCACAATAAACAGCCGCTTGTGTATACGGCATCATTTATGGTGAATTGTTGGCAACTAATGCCGGAAAAGCATTCACAGAAATCTTAAGATCATGATAAACGTTATACCTATTCATAACAGCAATTAGGAAGTGTGGAAACACTGGGAACATGAACCAGCCACCCCCTTCCATATTTTAAATTAAGTCAAGATGACATTTATGCTAAAGATGCCGAAATGCCTCAGCTGGCTTTAAGTTCGAAAAGGGCTAAATTTGGTCGAAGGTCTCCGCAATCAATGTACAATAACCATAGGCTAATCACCACAATAAAGAACTAATCACCTAGCCGAGTTGGTTTGATCTCAGTTTTATGCGTAGATAGATATAAGGGCCAGAAACAGGAGCAAGTTTTCCCCATAGGAAATGGGAATTACCAAAATCCTGTTGACAAACACGCGTTGCCTAATTTTCCCCAAAAAGCGGGGAATACCCCGGATTTCCACCTACTTCACATTCCAATAATCAAGTGAGACACATTGAGCCTAATTTATTATTGAAGAGGGCAGCAAGGCCATCCAATTAAACTGAGCCCGAAAACAATGCCAAATTCTTTGACACTGCATCATTCACTATGTAAGTAGAAAATTAAACCAATATTTTCCTGGATGATGACAGCTTACCACGGGTTGCATTCGGTAACTCATTTCAACTACATATCGGAATGTCATCTGCTTAGTTTTTCATGCAGTTCACAATGGAAACGGGAGTCCGGCTTTGTGGCAGCTTTAATAACTAGGCCGTGTAACATAAGTTGAAAGCCTCTTGTGAACCCTGAGTTCTGCATAACTCAGTAGGTAAAGCTAAAAAGCGAAAGGATAGTACCACTGTACGATTGGCACTTATTACTACCGGGCGACACAGTACTCATCAGAATATCGACCTGTGTCAACAGTGTACATTAGGTTTTGCCTTCGTCAAAATAAGAACTTTCTAAAACGATGAAAAATTACTTGAACAAGTAAAAGGTTCATCTGGTAATTGAACCTGGTAACAGCCTCAACTGTTTCCACCTGGTATTGAACATCTGTTGAAGAGATGCTTACTTCTTCCACGGATGAGTTGCTTTCCGTCCTATATCAATTCGTTTCGATCTGTCTAGCCAGGTAATACGAGGTCTCACACACGACAACACCACTACTTCGCTCAAGCCTGTTTTGTTCATCCAGTCTTGAATTAACTGATATTTAATTGGTAAGCACTGAAATGTCGAACAACAGGTGAATATAAAACAGATGGCCAGGTGGCCTCGGTTGAGTTTTCAATGGCGTGCGCTGTGTTGAAAGCCATCCAAACGAGTATACTTTACAAAACATTTTCCTTTTTCTGTAATGCCAGCCGCATATATTGTGTGAAGAAGCGTGGTTAGGTAGAGGTAGGTAGCATTTGCAAGTAAATCCTGGTTAAATAATATTTGGAAGACCTAGCTCCACTGCAAAGCGCCAAAGCTCTTGCGCGAGCATGAGAACTGTTAATAAGGTCGCCCAGGTGTGGGGAATGGAAAAGCGCGACGAAAAAATCAACATTGCCTGAGAAGCTAATGTCGTCCAACTGGCGTGAATGATCTTAGTAAGCTGATGTTCATCCCAGAGGCTTAAAATTTGGTTTAAAATTAAGTTTGTGCAGCTGAGGACGTATCGAGGTTCTTTGAGCAGCTGGTGAAACAGATCTGTTGATATTCATCGACATGGTACAAAATTTCAGAGAATTGCGATGCAAAATTTCAATGTTGGTTGTCCGAAAGGAGTTCTCTTTAAAAGATTACGGGAAGCTCTGAAGTATTAAAAGAATCTTTTCTCAGAATTTTACTAGAAACTTGACTGCCTCTCAGATAAAATTGAGTTCGGCCGGTTTCACCTCAACATATTTTCCGGACCAAATGCCTAGCAACACAAAATATCAGTGAATTGACAAGAAAGGCTGAGAATAAGGAACTTTAAGACCACCTCAGCTTCGAACGGCACAAGTTGAAATTATCAACGTGAAATACGGAAATTTCTGTCTTGACAACATGAAACCCCGGTAGCATCCAACTGCCTGGACAGAATACTTGTAAGTCTGAGCCTACCACACTTCTACGCGCGCATTACATGGACCAGTTTCCAGGTTTTCTGTAGTCTGCCGGCATCCTTTTCAACATTTTTGAAATAGTATTATGGTGGGGGGCCATCGCACACAACAGGTAATGCCGTTTGCGGTTCGCGCTCACCAGCAAGTCCAACCAGATTGATGCCACACAAACGAGTGAACCTGAAGAAATGAGTCCGATGCTGAAGAGTAGAGGTCGTTCTGAAGCCATCATCATGGCTGAATATTGTCGTTTGTGGACAGTATGCGTCATGCTACTACCAGAATTTAAGGTGGATTAATGTCCATTAGCATATAGGCTAGCTGACGCTAGGGCGCTGACATGATCTTCGTCTCTTTCCGATGTCACATCTCAAGCTTCATGCATTCATTGGTGAAGTCGGCATAGTATGACTTATGAGGTTAGGTACCTGCCACTGCCAGGTAAAGCATCACAGTCGGCTACTCGTACCACTCTCGTACCACTCGTACCACTCGTACCCTTGGATGCAGGTCACTCAAACGTCTTGCTGGTGAAGGATAACGTAATTTATTAAATGGCATTGGGTGGTACACGAATACGTTCTTTCGGTGGCTTGTAGAAGAATCTGGTGTAGCTGTTGGCCAGCGGCTGCGTGGAGAAGAGTCCACGGTGTTAGTATTTCGAGTCCATGAACACCTGGTTGTGGATGATCACCTTATCCGAACGGGTATCCAATTTTCTCAGCCACCAAAGGGTGTCACCTTTTCCAATTTTTCATGTGGAAACCTATCCGTGTAAATGCGCGCACCGAGACGCATGGGTGCCACTGTCAAAGACTGATGATCCAGTTGTCAGTTTCCTCAATCGGGGAATCATTTTTGCTGTTTTACACTATGATAATGGTCATCCATAGTAACACAAACATTTAGCATCAATGATCGTTTGATCACATCGTGCTATGGCCTTAAGTGTTTACATTCTGAGCGTCAGTAACATCCTTATCCACGGATTAGCAAAATTCAGAACGCTATATGGTCAATCGCTGGTCGAGTGAAACCTCAGACTCGCTGACCAAGTTCAGTGGCTCACCGTTCAAAGTAGGATACCTCAAGCTAAATGTCGTCTCATGACGTTACAAGATTTCGTTCTATTCAAAAAGAAGTGGCTGAATCAAAATCAAGAGGGCGAACGGAAACGGCAGACATGTTAATGCCTTACGTTAAATGGTCGTTCACCCTTAACTTAGGAAAATCCATTGTCGGATCGTTCTAATGAGATTTAGATGGGATAAGAAGAATTCATGTTCACATCACTCCTGTTTTCACGTTCCCTTCCTGTCCTGGTGTAATCATTCTGCTGAGTCCACACCAAGGCTAGGTGAAGCACTGGACTCGAGTTTCAACCTTCTAAGAGCTTATCAACATTGGATATCCTTCGCTATGCCGGGCTTGAATTCTGGACATTTGACGTGGGAAGCGAGCGCTTTTACCAATACTGCACCAGCGCACGCTGGACGCATTTTAATTTTCACGTCTGAACAGGCGATGAGATCAAATAAGAGACAAATTTGAGTCCAGTGCTTCCTGCTTTTCGCGCAAGCACGCCGGAGCATCTGCGCCAGGAGAGGGAGTAGATTGTTTAAGCAAAGAGTGATGTGAACGTGATCTGTAATAATTGCTACTTCCACAGGCGATTTAGCTTTATCTCCAGGAGTTGTGTATGTAGTAGTTAATTTATTATGAAATCTCTCATTCCGACCGTTGAGCCATGCTGTTTTGTCCAGACACTTGAATTATTCCTTTGGTTTACCAGAAGCAGCATCGCATCCAACATTTGAGCTGTTCGACCGAGTCTGAACTTTCGAACTTCGCAACGCCAGATAGGTTTGGTCATCATCCGATCTCCGTAATCGAGTATGCTGTCTGAGACACCCATGAAATACTCGTTTGTGACCAAAAGACGACCAGCAGCCGAATCTCGTCTTGGTTCTACGCCAGCCCTAGTTATTTGTGAACGTTACCGAGCAGTTTATTCACAGTACTTCGTCTTCTCCAATTTATGTAGTCCATGTACAAACCACATGCGCTGATCTAAACCACATTGTTTCGCTTCAGTTGAAAGCGAGGTAGTGAGGAAGATTCAGTCACACGCTGCATGCGATGACTAAATCCACGGCCATCAATTTCCAACTAGTCTGTCGGGAGTGGAAATAATCTGATGCCACTACTTCGTTAAACAAGCTTGATAATAGATAAACAACATTTCCGGAATTTAAAAACACGCACTATAGATCGTATCAGTCAGTAATGACAGGTAGCACAACATTCTTTGGTAGGATGGCATGCCTTCAGATTATTCAGTAAATTGCAGCGTAGCGTTACCGAATAGAGGAAAGCTCACTGATACTGAAAGAATGGGTACAACAAATGAAAACAATGTTCTCAAATAGACACAGAATAGGTGGACTATGGTTGTTTATTTCTTGGATTCACATTCTAGGATTTTGAGCTTCAAAATTATAACAAGGTTATGATTTGTTAGGCCAGAGGCAGCAAACTTTTCATCTAAAATGACTAGCAGCAGAGAATCTCAATAGGACGAGCAAAAACTGCTCTACCACTTTTCCCGTTGGGGTATCTAAATTGCACATATGAAATTTCATCTTTTTTGTTCCAGTCCACAAGCGCACACATGCCCTGAAAAAGCAGTATAAGAAAGAGCACTAAACACCATCAATTCCTACTTCAGAAAACGTGGTAACTAATTTGAAAATGTCGGCGATTGCATGTGTTCTTGTACAGCATACCTCAAGTTTTTTCAAAGTTTTCCTTGCATGATACACTAACTCTGAGGACCGGCAGTCTTTGCTTGGGCTGGCCAACAGTCACCTTGCACGACCAAAATGCGATCAATTATTAATTACTTTCATGGATCTTCAACACAATGTACATTATGACAAAGACCGAAGAGAAATATTGAGAAAAGCCCAACGATGATAAGAGATTGGACCAATATTTCGCAACTACCGGAAAGCGAATTTCGTCCTTCATCAGGCCAAAAGCAATGACTAAAATGCAGGGGGTGAAATTGCAGTCGTTTGGCTGCAGCCTATCTCACTCAACGTAGTGGTGAGGACTTGCAGGCTATCGGCACAAAACACATACATAGGGTTCCTATATCCTTACGGCCATCTCCCTGTGTTAGTTCTTACGGCACGTGATTAAACTAGGTCTTTTTTATGGAACACATTACTGTTCTCTCCCATGTGTGTTATCCGAATTATTGCATTAACAACCGGGGTGCAAATGAATTTAGAAAACTTTTACCTTTTGACATTACCAAGTTTTTTTTATCTATTTGTCACACGGCACGGTGACGTGAATTTTGCATCTGCCACATCTGGCAACGTCACTCGAATATTGCCTGGTGCACATAAGAGCAGTAAATCGGTGTGACCGGCTACCACCTTTGAATTTGAATAGAACCGACATAAGGAAGCTATGAATGTCTGAAAATATCAAGATTTGTTCGGGGATGATCAGTACCTCTTGAGTAAAACGAACAAAAACTTCTAGCTGGAGACATCGGAGAGACAACGTTTTAGCATTTGTTTGGAACCGGGAGTATAACATTTCGGCGGATAATGTAATCCACTTTTAACAGTGGAGGTTTTCTAATTCGCTGCTCGCTGAATAAAGTCGTAGTTGACTAGCACGATGATAAACACCACAGTAACTTGCGCTGATATTATCTGCTGACGTGCATGATGGACTCTCATGGTCACTCCCCACATTTAAAAAAACCCTATCAAAATACAGAAGTAACACGAATCAAATGTTACGTTGTACACATTGTTTCACAAATTGAACACATGTGTCTTGCATCCTTCTCTTTTGCTTGCTATTTTAACAGCATTCCCGACTAGAAATTTTTAAGAACCATCATAAAGCACTGACATACCTAATAGCCAACCACAATTTTCGAGCAGTTTGTGAGAATACTAATATCGCTACTGAAGACGTCTGCTGGTTGAATGGAGTAAACATTGGTATGGATGATTAGGTGTTGAGTTCAGTAAATGAAGGGTGGAATATTGTATGACATTAAGTGTATGTAAAACGTTTTTCTCGTGATATTGCCATCCGAAGAAACATGAGTGACTCACCACAATCACCAACTACCAATTATATACTCTATAGCTACAGAATTATACTACGAAACGAAAAATGGCAGATAAATTCCGGTGCTGTGTATTAACTTTGAGTTTGGTGTACACACATGGTTTTTGGTGCCTGCAGGATTGTGCTTATAATGTAACATCTATTTTGTACTTCTTGTACTTCACCCGTGAACCTGCTTTTACGGCTTTACCGTGTACAATCAAGTTTCTTGAGTCCGCATCACGTCTGACTTTTACCTTGTTTTCAATTATAGCATTTCGTGCAACGGACACATCTTCTTGCGCACTTCTTTAGGAAGCTAGATAATCGGTGTTTACCATTTAAACGCGTCACACAATATCAACGTAATTTTGTTGGTCAGGCGATAATTATGGGAATTTTTCAATTTAGAAAAGGTTCTTCCGCACGCGGAATGGGCCCAAAATAATTTTGTGACCCAAAGAATCGACAATGTATTGAAAAAGAGCATTGTGTAGGTCAGTTCATGTAAAAGTTTGCCTTGAATGCGGAGAACCTGTGGACTTCTTTACACAATGAGCGAAGCATCATTTTCAAACTATAGTTCGCCAACGGAGACTATTTTGTCAGTTATTCAGCCAAGAATTTATTTCTCCGTTTTTGCCTGTCAGGACTTCCAGTCTAGATTCCTGATAAGAATTCTCCTACACTATGGGTCAAAAACCCTCCGAAGAAATATTTAAATCAGGGATTGAAGTTTCATACTTAGTAGGTGCATGCTGTCCCAATAATATTATTCATTTCTTCTCCTATTGATTTAGAGACACCCATGTTTATCCGTTGGTCAGAGGCTTCTTTCTTAGGATGCTTGCAGAATTTCCAGTGTTCCAGTCTCAGTAGCGTCTCCCCTGTTTTGTCAAACGTCTTCTATATGCTACTGTGTGCACAACTGATGGGCTATAATAGCCCGACCTGCTATTCGTTCAGAAGAAACGTACGCCATACCGTTGCAGATACAGAGATATGCTGGCTAGCACAGAAGTACACCAAAGCACTATCTGCCACATACACGCTCTTGCTATAGCAAATCTCTGATATTAACACCAAGGATGTTTACCTTGTGTTAATCCTCGTTCCTCCACCCCCATTGGTATAATGAGAGAGTACGTGTTCTAAGAAACCTACTGCCTTTTTTCCATTTCTCGCGTTCATCTTTACAAAGCATCTGTTACATTCTACCAAACAACTCACCTACGACTATGTCGTGAACGTCGGTCCACTACTATCAACCAGCCAACCTTCCTCATACTGGCCTGGAAGTTTGCAAGATAAGAGGGTATTGAAAAAAGACGGACAGATTATTCGGTGAGGGGACACTGACTGTATTGGAGTTCAGTAAACACAGAGCTTCCGGAGAAAGGGAGTTAGTTTCGTGACATTTTTTTCAGTGGTCATCTATGTCTGTAAACACAGGCTCCTTTAGAAGTGAAGAAGCTACGCCTCACAATCTTGCTTTCTGAGACACTGCGCTTTGCTCATCAAGTCAGCTCTCCACATCTAAAAAAACACCAATTGTGTTCTTCTTACAAAAATCTTCAAGATTAGAAAGGAGTATATCGGTGAATTTTGGTCCGCACGAGAATACGGTGTAACGTATGCAGTAAAAGAGCGCCCATAGTTCTAGAACCCTTCATTTCGGTTGAAAGCAAATTATTTAGGAGCTCTAAACAGAATTTTAACAAAACATTACCTTGGCATACGCTGCACATTGCTGCTATATTGACATGAAGTCTTGACTTCCGTTTTGATCCAATGTGAATTTACCATCGAGACGAAAGTCCCATTCTATGCCATATATCTAAGTTCCATTTCAATAAGACGTCTTTCTTCTTGGTTGAGAACCTCCGTACTTAAAAGAAATTTTTTTATACTACAAAAAATTGTTCTTTATAAGATTCGCCCAACGTGTCAAAATCCTCCAGGAGCATGTTACTGTCTTAAAAACGCGTTTAGTCCCCAGCACGGAATGTCCAGTCTAGTCACATCATTTGACAGCCTTGTCTACCAATGTCAATGCGATAGGGCGTTGCCATATAACAATACAGAGTTGTAGATAACAATTTGGTAAGCCTCCGTACAGCTGTTTTGCTGTCAATTGTTGACTCATTCGTTCTGGCGAAACAATAAATATCTCTACAGTCTTACAATTGAAAATCGAAATGGAGGTCTTCCAGACTTCATATGGTGGTTGACTGACTGGTGGGTTGAATATGAACTTGTCTACTTGAGAATGTTTTAGTCACCTATCATTTGTAACGTCCACATCCGGGGGCGCATTTACTTGTAGGGACACTGCTTTCCTGGGTATATATACTGCGTGCTACTAATTATGTGTGTTAGACCCCAGAAGCACTGGATGTGAGAACCGAGTATGGCTTTGTGACTGATTCAGTTGATCGAAATTCCATTACCCTTACCCGGAATTCGTATTCGAACGAGAGCCAGCTGACAGGTGTTCCTATTGCACGGAACCAGTTGGCTAAATGTGTCATCCGTATACGGTATCGCCACACTGCTTCACTATGTGAATAGAACTTTTCTGTTGCAAATCCAGTAACCGATTTCTGGGTTGTTTAGTCATGGGGGTGAGTTCCTCATCCTCATCCTCATCCTTCACCTTAGTTTGAAATAGGTATTCAAAACGATTCCGACGACTTTTTAATCTTTTCATCTAAACGTCATCAACTAGGAGCACTCCACTTAGGACATCTTTGTATCATCTTTGTTATGTTATGTTTTTGTTTGTTATGTTTTCTGTCGAAATCCCTATAAGAACAAGGGATGCCAACTGGAATTCAAGTATTCTGACAGCCTGCTTGTTTAGGTGGTGTATTAATTGGTACTTAGTTATCGTGCTAGCTCCTCATTCTTTGTTGCAACTCAGGGCTGCTAGCGAATAAATCCGGTTTTTTTTACACGCTGGAGAATCGGTATATCCGGACAAAAATTTTGAAGTCGTATTGGGAGGTGAAAGCTAAGTCGTACCTCAGATTGATCTCCCAGGTACCAGGCCATTTATTCCTTACATTTTTTTCAAAGCGACTTTTTGCGGGCAAATCAATTCTGGACGGAAACCACTCCTGAGGTTTTGAAGGCCTTTTTATCTAACTGCCATCATCCGATGGGCATTCATTCATTCATTCATTCATTCATCCGACCTGAATGAACGCATCGCCGGAGGGAATCATTATCACTTCCAACAGGGCCAGTTACAACGTACTGGGAAATATTCAGGAATGAAACGCGAAAATAGATAGATCTCTTCAGTGAATGGCATGGAGGTTGGAAGAAAACAAATGCTCACTGAATACGGGACGGTACAAAGATATGTTTCATTAAATGTCATGTGCACTATTTAGTCTGCGGAATAAACTATGCACTTTTAAGGAAATGGAACTCAGGACGATATGCAGATTTTTTCCAGCATTTCAACAGAGGCACCACAACGTAAACATTAGAACCTACAAGCGGGTTCCACATACTAGTTTAAGAAACAATTCAATTTTTGGAAAATCTCTTCCAGAATGATGTGGTATGGCAATGGAATTGGACATATTGACTTATAGGCTGGCGGCTTTTCTGCTTGTAAGATTCAGAGTTCGCAGTGACATCCGCTGTTATTTGTCAAGCAGTAAAGCGAATGTACTGTCTACCGTCACGAAAAGTTGACTCGAGAAAACGATGAAAGTGTGTCTACCCAGTAATGCGTGCCTGCTTAATTTTTTGGGCAGATTTGGGCCCCACAGTGTGTTGAATTTCATGAAGAAGTTTTCGAAGATGTCAACCTAAACATTTTAAAGCCACCAGGTTACTGGAGGAAATGTAGATAAGCGAGTTGAAATTGTCACTGAACCTAATGCCTGGCACAAAGAGGTCTGATATCAGCCGCTCGAAAGCGGAATTCTCTGCTTGACTTTCAGAAGACCTACTAAATTCACGCTTCATCAGGTCCTTTATGTCGAGGAGGACTGCGCCGATTCTGGCTGAGTATGCCGGCGAATAACCGCGAATACCCATTAAAAGAAGTCACATGAAGAGACATATTGATCCTCATGTTGGGTGTTTCTTATTAATGCAATTTTATGTTTATATTAAAAGGCAACTTCTAAGTGCCATTAAACATCGTATTATATCAAGGCATTACTTCACATAAGACAAATGTTAGCTAATTTCTTGAAAGGAATCCGTTAGAGCACCACTCGCTGTATTATGTACTGTATTACTGACAAAAGAAAAACTTGGTTGCTTGCCTGTTTAAAGAGTAATGGAAGAAGATAGTGACTACCAGTTTCAGTCACATGACCTTAAATTTTCGATCCTGAAATTTTATTTTGCGCATTTTTGGCCATTTGTTTCCGTTTCTTTTTCTTCCATTTAATAGCGGTTCATTGAACATCAATGAAATCCTGAATAAAACGGAAAGAACATCTTTTAGCAATTTGGTAATTGGATTATGAAGTTGTGTGATTTTTGGGTTCATTTTAGAATTTATTCGGATGACGCAATGTCACATTCGATCCTTATCATGGATATTTCCTCCCTAAGGGAGGAAATACTCGTGAATCCACGTTCTATTATTTTACGTGAGGATGATCTCTCAAAATGCGTACCTCTGCTGACTCCTCCGAGTTCTAACCCGTAATCCCACACAGTGGGTCGTCAGACTAACAACTACCGTTTTTTGTTGTCTTTTCACTAGGTGTACTCCACTTCTTCGTCGAGGTGATTAGTCACACTTGTTCACCAGGACGGGGAGAGATTTTAGTACGCAGCCAAGGAACCCAGCCTGATGGTGAATCTTCCAAATCAGGACATTTCTTTTCACCCAATTGGCCTAAAACTTTTGAGCCGGGGAGGAGATGTGTCTATCGGTTTATCGCGGCCAGCGGAGAAAAAGTACACCTGCGGTTTCAACACTTTCAACTCGGTGGAGAAATGCCATTGTGAGTACATAACTATGAAATAATACTTACCAACTGAATATCAGACTTATGCGGCATAAATCCAAAAGGATTTGACCTTTGAAATCAACAAATGAGTCAATTTTAAGTGTTTCGAGTGTGTGAGACATTTAGGCCTTCGTGGAAAAATTTGAAAACCCACGGGGTTCCTTATCTGGCGACCAAGTAATCTTAAGTTCCTTGTCGGTTATTAATGAGGATTTATTCTAGACTACAGGTAATTCTTGGGAAAGTTTCTCCGGGAAAAGAAGTGAATTGGAATTAACGTAATTGGACAAAAGTCCAGCTTGGGAAAAACACGCAGCAATATGTCACGCCTTTATATGGAAAAATAGTTTGAAAATAAAATGGTTATATTAGCAGATGAAACTTAGATGTCACCTTGGAGCTGTATTAGTCTAAAGTGGCGCATTATGATAGGTGAGCGGCTACTCAACCACACAAAAATACAAGGTCTTCATAGAATCTGGCTCCAAGGGTGACATCAAATTAACCTATCTATTCGCGGATTTTGCCTGTTTACAGGGTAAGAGGTGGTCTGCGCATTTAAACTGGCAAGTTACTTGCACACGTTTCGTCACAAATAGAACAAACTCCAACATTGCGCAGTCGGTTGGGCAAACAGTCAAAGAATTTCCCCGAACCACCAACATTTAGATGCATTAGCACTTATAAACACCTTTAAGTTTACTGAGGGAGAAATTTCACCAGCAAATATGGCTGTTTCCTGTTAACAATATCTCTTAATCCTCCCACCGTACACCAGCGAAAGTTTAGTGACTTAGCACTCATGCAAATTCCAACTGGAGCAATTTCTTTTCTATTTCTTATTTGCTTCCAAGTTAGTAATAGAGTTGCGTCATTGTCCTCGCATTGCAGAAGTTTACTTTTCGCCAATTCGATACATCCAGGCTGTGGTTTGCTCCTCTAAATCTCTCCTTGATGGATGCCTCCAGTTGACGAGATGATTCACGAGTCTCATGCATTATGCACCGGAATAGTTATTGTTTACAGAGGCAATTTTTTGTGGAGGCATTTAGCTACTAAATTATGGATTTACTATCACCATACGGCAATTTCTGATCCTATTCTGTAGTTTCAAACTACAACACGATGCGATCACATGTCCATAGAAAAACTAATCCGAAGCCTTATCATCCACCCCTGAGGACAGATCGCTCTCAAGTGGGGCGTAAATTTTCTCGTCCAGAATATGTTCTCCTATGGACCACTGAAGTATCAAAACCGGCGCTTAAAACCCGCTCGCTGTCTTAAGGACAATCTTTACACCGGTTTGATATCAGAGTACTTTTGCTTTGACTCAAGGTCTTTCAGCTGTCCATGTTTAAAAAAGCTTTGTAAAGTCACGCAGATTTTCAGGACGTTAGCCCTAGACTGTAGCAAACTGGAGAAAAAAGCGGCGAAACTGAACGAACACTGTGCAGGAAAGTTTGGAAAACATCACGAGATCTCCAGTGGGATAATAAATTAACGTGGTGTTAACTGTCTTTGAATTGGAGCAACAAGTTTAAAAGGCGGTTGCCACTAGATTTGAGGCTGGTTGCTTTTTAAAAGTTTGTGATTCTTACTGGATCTCTAAAGTTCCATCAAAGCTGAAGTTTTTAAGTTTTTTCTTTGTGAAGATACTTTGCACTGAGGAAACATATACCGCAGCATAAGTTTGCCCATTTCCCAGATGTGCGTCAAGCTGCACCTGTTAACCAACAACGAGTTCGAAACTAGTTTTTCTACCTACCCACTATATTTTGATGTCTCAGCTTCGATAGGGAGAAAGAGACACGATGTCTCAGCATTCACAACTTTTGCCGCAGTTGCGGCGCACGCATTTATTAACCTACACACAAAACGTGTTCCACTCTTGCTCACGTGAAATACATAGCAGAATATCCGAGCGGAATGGTTGCCTCTTCCCCTTCATTCCCACTGCTTCCCTTATACTAAAATTTCTTTCATGTTTTAGATGTACAGAGGATTTTCTAGATGTTTATATTGATGTCGCTTCATCAACGCTCGACACTGACCGTGAGAATGCAGTTTTGAGCCACATGGCCTCCGGCGAACCGCCAACTACCACACCGTTTTCCGCTGCTGTGTACTCATCTGTACTCGACCGATCCGCATTGCTGGGACGTTATTGTGGAAACTATTTGGCCGATTCTCGATTACAATTTGTCAGTCTACATCGAGAAATCGTCTTGGATTTTTATGCAAATCTCGAGAGCATATCAAAACAGTGGGCCTATTCCGGATACTCAGCCTTGGGATTTGAAGGAACATATGAATTTGTCAGTGACAGTAAGTTCTGGTAACATCTGGTGGCTGGCGCACGATAACCCTCCTATCCAAGGAGTCCGCCTCAACAGCTCTCTATCCAGTATATCTACTGTTACAAAATCAGTCGGACCCTTCATGTCACATAGAATCAACCTGTTGCAAAGTCAAGACGCACTCTCTTCCAAGAAGCAACATTTGTACTTCCTTTCAACGCAAATGCCTTCTTTTCGGAGGGGAAGATGTATGCCAGTCGCCGCTGATACCCGAACGGGTACTTAGACAACAAGGCCCTAACTGGGATTTTACTGTATGAATCCATTTACTCCTGGCTGAATAACCGAGAATCACCATTTTTCGGAATCATCAAAATTGTGCACCTCCAGTTTCCCGGTCATTCTTTGGTCCCAATTCTATTTAGCCACGAGGCGCTGGGTAGCTGTCTGATTAAATCAACCTTGGGTAGGGTATGATACAATTGAACAATCAATCAGACAGCTCACATCAGGTATTTTTTTCGGTCCTCCAGTGTTGTCTTCACATTTTGAAGGATCAGCTTGGAATTTTGTCCGAATGGGAAATTGTTACTACTGTTTTTTTTCCACAACTCAATTGTTTGTTGAAAATTCAAGTATGCTTGCGAAAGATCGATGAAGGCGTAGTTGAGTACTAGGAACTCAATAGTCTCTGAGTCACTTTAGCTTGCTTGTCTCCTATCTCTGACTACAATCCGTATCGGGAATTTGACATTATCTAAAGATGTGTTTTATTGAAGTATTAACTTTCCCGAATCTAGACAAGATGAAAACCAGTGCCAGTAACTTCGATTATTTGTGCTCAGAAGTTAACTAGTAAGTAGCCGCAGACCATGAATGGCCTTCAATTAGCCTTTTGATTCCGTAAATCTGTTCCTCGACCTGAGTGAACATGCAACTCCATCACGAGCGGAAAATTTTGTCTTTGTCGAAAAGGGCTGCCAGGAGAGCCGAGGTGTGCGTATATTCAGTCATAGAGAAACCCACCTGTCCATAAACTAGTTTTGGCTTTTTGTCCCCTATTACGCTAAATTATAATTCATCCGCTTTTCTAGATCTCTGAGCAGCGTTTCATTCAGTAAAAGATCTCTAAAGTACTTTGCCAGACGTATTTGTCGCTGATTTCTCTCCTGAATTTGACAGGACAATTAATCTGATATTGAACTCTAATCACCCTTTGAAATGCTTAATAATTATATGCTTTTCTTAATAGATTTTAGTAGGAAATGATAATGAACTGCATTGGGTTGCAGTTGATTCACGTCAAATGAAGACCTGGATACCGAACATGTTTCTGTTGCTCTGGTCTAATGGAGCGCCCGACAGCTAACACTGATGACAGACGTCAAAAAGAGGGAAATGGGGCAGATTTTTGCCCATCATTTATGCTCTCATACTTTTGAACTAACTGCAAAGCCAAATGTGTAGATTATTTGGGAGTACAAATCTGCACTTCTGAAAACACTGGGGGCTTTCTTAATTTTTACGCTCAAATAATGAAAAAAGTTACATAAACACACACAAAAACACACATATTGCGTTAATTTGTAGCTGTTGATATCCAAGTGATCAGCCTATCCCGGCGTCCACTGACTCCATTCGGTGGTACTTCGTTGTACGCGTATATTTAGTATAACCGTTCTCAGTACATAATGTTAGAGAATGTGCTGAGTGCATATATTAGCTATGACCCGCAACAACTTTTAGGCTGTCGAGAAGGCGTCAGAGGAAGCGACGACTGTCTATTAGATTCTCGCATTTTTCTCCTCATTTTGGTCGTACGATTCCTAACATTTAACACACAGGTGGGTGTTTTGTTTGAGTCAATTCGGTCAATTCATTCAGTCGATTCAGCCGATTCGGTGTTAAAGTTTTGCGACGGATCTAGGAGGATTTTCTTCTGTGGCAGAATGACTGGCTAGACTTTCCGCAGAAATTGTTTCATTCTAGCCCGAAGTAACTTCACAAGGTACTTGGTGAACCAGACTATCTAATATAAATATGCTCACTTAAATTTATTTTGAAGGCAAGGTAGTCGACTGTGGTGATGAGGAAAGATAATCGCATTTACAGGTTTTATACTCGCCGGGTATTCCGCATGCGAAACTTAGACTTTTAAGCCAGACCACATTTTTGAGCACATGAACGCCAGATTGCAAACATGAACTTCAGTTTGTTAGAGGTATCTTAGTATTCCTCGCCCTTGAATAAACGTTTCGTTCAAAATTGGTGTAATGTACCATGACGCGATTTTCAACCGGATGGACTGAGAAACACTTCGATAATTTGTTCATGCAGTTGGGTGCAGAAACTACAAGCAGAAGGCGCTGATTACTTTTAGTATCATTGGGTTTAACGGTTTGTCAACAAAAAAGCAACGGTACAGTTCTTGTCCTTCAAGAAAGTTAAGTTATTGCGGACGCAAATGATTGTGACTTTCGATCGAAAGGCTACTATCCATTTGCAGCTTGCCTTTTGGTTAGGTTTCCTAATTGTGAATCTAGATCTGTTGCTCTGATGAGAAAGAAATGCAAAATTTGTGACGTGTGGCGCGCATGCCTCCATGACAGCCCATGGTTGCTAACTCCGATGAGCCTCCCGTGCTTCGTACATAATAACCGAAAGACACCGAAGAGCGTTTGCCACAACCCGACACTGCGGTTTCAGAGGTGAAAAAACTTAAGCATTCTGCTACCACAGTTAGCAACATTTGTTCACATCGTTATCATACGTAGAAAGATCGATCAGTTTTCGCTAGATACACTCATCTCTCCAGTAATTTGGCTTTGACGGGAGACCCCACTGAGTCCCGCTGAAGACCGCTCCTTCAACTTGAAGATCATCGTTGACAGATTCAATTGGATTCAGATAAGCCTCCTGTCAAAACACGTTAATGTATCAATGAACGCAGTTGGAGAATTCCGGCCAATTTGGGTTCAAGTGGGGCATTGAGTTGACGAAAACTGGGGGACTGGGCTTACCTGGTGAGCCCCAAGAAAAGGGCAACCGCTCGTGAACTGTTGGAATACTTTCGGCAATTTTGTGGATAGTGTGTTATCTTCGAATTGATCAGACTTATCGCAGTAAACACGGTGTAAACTGAAACAAAATACTGTTAACTAACTGACACAGTATCACTGGAAGATGCCTCTAAATACTTTTTTATGGCTTCGAGATACCAAACCTACTACAAACTTTCATAACCCTACAGTAGATGCTACATTTTACCATGACTTATTGTGTGTGACCAAAGACATACGTAAAAGTTGGTGAGCTATCTTTGTAGTTGTCTAACCCACTCTTTTAAAAGTGAGCATTTCTATCAGTAAGTGAGTAACTGTGTACATGGTGGACATGTTATCCAGCATCGAATTTCTCTTGCCAATCATGAAATCCCGTGGCAGTCAAGCTTTTCAGGTTCATTCATTCTCACAAAAAATATCGGCACTATGCACAAAATAAAGACGAGAGCATTGTACAAATGTAAGCTGCCGTTAAAAAGTGTGTTACTATTCTCCTCTGCCGAAGAGTTTGTTGTTAATAAAGTTTTTATATCAGGTACTCCTGATCGCCAGCAAAAGTGCTCATTTCCACTGCTTACCCATTCTTCTTTCTGCGGGGTTTTGCACAAATTCCTTTGGACTCGCCGAATTGTTGAATCTGGACTTCACCGAGGACTTCTGACGTCGTCAGATTCCAAAGCAGACGTCAACTGTTGTCCATTTGACTCCCTTCATTCGGTGGTGAATAAAAAGTCTGAAACGAAGTATCAGACCCTCGTCGACTAATGATGTTAGTGTTGAATCACCTCTATTGTCATCTGCAATGGCAGGCAGCATTATGATTAACAACGAGTGTAGTAAGCCAGCATCTTATTCCATAGCTCAGGCGGTATTTATCCCTTCAGATCTCTGAAGGGGATCGACAGGCAACTGGAAGAAAGCTCGACCACAGACGAGTTGCTGTGTAGGAGATGAATGCCCAAAATGTTCGACAAAATACACAAGACTACTAAAGAATTCCCTAGTTGATTCGAACCGATTATTATCTTTCAACAACTTCTTTGCCAACACTCAAAGCACTATAGAAACAGTTACTTCCAATACGAGTAAAGTGAAGACCTTCAGTTCTGATCGGTCGAGTACAAATTACCTGTGACTGGCTTTGTTCCGGTTTGATTTGACAGGCAGGACTGGAGTTACATGAATTCAATCGGAACGTCCGGTCGTTGTGGGTTAATTCTTGATGAATGAACGTTTGTTCTCAACACAGGAATCTTTAATCGTTCCGGATACGGGTTAGCTAAAGTTGACACAATTTAAGCCTTGCGGGAGTCAGTCAGGTGGGTCTTTGATGAACGGCTGAACACAGCAAGCCTAATGACAAACTGACAAGTTCATTCCGAAGCACGATGCTCCGAAATCTACCTTCGTTTTGTACGAGTCAACAGCGTTCCGGCATCCTAAGTGCAAGCAAACATAGAAGGTGAAACATTCTCCATATAAACCAAGCAAAATTTCTTCCAACCTGGGTACCTTCACTGAATTTATCCATTGGAACTAAATGTCACTTACAAGTTACTTCATGTTTGTGTTATTTTCCTTATATGCAGCGAAACGGTGAAAGAAGGTACCAGTTTTTTGATAAGGAGAAGCCGGCATTTACCACTCAAGCTTACAGCCAGTTTGTATTTATGATGGTGAAAATTAAGCAGCTGCGGATTGCATGCAGGAATTTGAACGTTGATCGTCTAAAGCAGGAAGGTATGAACATCTTTTGTGTCTGCGTTACTCACGTCCGCGTTTCCGGCTATAATATAATACATATAGAACTACTGTGTCACTGTCAGCTCTGGCTAAAATACAGTCGTATCATTCCCATGATGTACACAATCCCTCTGGAAAAATCCCTAGCCACTACTCACTATCACTTAACAAACTTTATGTGAGTCAGTTTTAGATTTGATTGGAGAGTCATGCTCACAACGATGGTCTGAAACCCCCACCTCCCCGCTTCATCCGTCGTTATGATAGCAGCTGATTTGACAAGTTGCGTGTCGGTTGAATAGCAGTTGAATCCTAATCACTACTGTGAAAAGTGTTACCACAGTCAGGCGGCAAAAGGTGTTGCAAATGAAAGTCAGTGGAACAATGGAGTGTTCTCCCAAGTATTTAGGATCTACACAAAGCGCACCTTTCTTAAAGTAACCCGTCTCTCTTGTGGCCCCTAAAGGCATAAATCCTTTCGTCTTCCGCAGAAATTAAGTTAAAGGATTTGTGAAAACTAGACCAAAAAGGGACCCCTTTTTTATTCAGCCTTTGGCCAATAAACTTCATTATGCGAAATGGAATTACCATTAGGGGTACAAATTAGCAACACTTATTGCAGCTCTTAGGTAGGAGTACCGACATGTTTGTTACTGCACCTAGTCAAGTTTGAAATACAGTCGGTTATCTCGTTGTGTGGTGCGACTGAAACATCACGCTGATGGAATAGTACGTGTGTTGGATTTTGGCTTTCAGCTGTTCCAATTAGTTGATAAGTTGGAGGTATCTATGAGGCTGCATACTGAATCCCTCGCAGTCGGTTCGGTTTTGGACTTTTGTTTAGAAAGTTAATAGTAACACAACGCGTTCAAAGTATCAAAAAGCAAACTGTAGAATACTGCACAAATTTTGGTTGCTGCAGAAGCATCAAAAAGCAGGCCTGAATTATTTTAACAGTGTACTAGCCTGATATAATTGGGGACTCTTGTACCGTATACATTGTGCAACCTGAAAGACTTACTGCGATCTTGCCCACATGAGCTAACCAATGTAGAGGGAATGTCTTGAAAGTCGACGGCTGGAAAGAACTGGCGTCTAAAGCAGACGAATGCAGTCGATCCATCAACGTCCGATAGAATACACTCTTTTCGAGTGTGACTCAGGGACTCCAAGAAGTCTCAAGTGTGCACATTTGGTGGTTACGCACGACCAATTTGGGTTTACCGAATCCATTGTGTCACCCGTAAGCATAGTGACTTTAGAGTATTCTGGAACAGGTCACAACCTAGAACATTCAGCATGAAAGATGCACGTTTGGCGTCTTATGCAAATAACCCCTTAAATGACCATCCGTAATATTTCATTAGGTAAAAGAGATGAACATGGATATCCCAACACGTATGCCTAAGCATTGCGTGCGTGCAACACACGCATCGCCTAGTTGATTGCATTGTTTTCCAGAGAAAGGAAGGCACTGATGTTTTGGCCTCAGGGCTCATGTTAGCAGACCTATTCGAATCTCGTTTGGGGGCAACAGACGTCTGTATTAAGGCACGTAAAATTATACTAGAGGTATGCTGATGGTAGGTTTTGAATTAGTGTCCTAGACAAAAATTCTGCGATTGTTGTTAGTGTCTGAGGGACACACAACAGCGCAGACTCTACTCTACGGAAAGAGATGGCCACTTCGGGCAAGAAATCAGCCAAACGAATAGTTGATTCCATTCGTGGAGTCATGCACCACGAAATCATATGTCTACGGCAGCACATATGCTTTTGTAATTCCATGTCATTAAAGGAGAACAAAAGCGCATTATGTCTTAGGGATACGCCACGAAATTTCAGGTGTTTTATTAGGTTACATTCTTTATTGAAACGATAACACCAAGCTCTAAAACAACAGTATTTTGCGGCAAAAAAGGTTAAAAGTTTTCTTCTCGTGAGCAAGCAGAGCTGTTTACATTAAACAAACTTGCATCAAAAACAGTTGCATATGTCCACAGGTTCGTCACCGCACCGTTATTCACTAAGGTGTCATCAAATTAATGATGTAACTTATCGGAAATTAGGCTGTTAAACTAGAACCCTTCCATCGAATTCGAAGAGAACACACCAGGCCAAATATCAGTTCAAACATTGTTTCTCTACATCCGGAAATTACTGTTGGAATGTTAATATGTGTTAATATCGGGATTTAGTTTATTCTGTGTGTGAAATTTAAAATGGACCCCACGTATCGTGTATGATGATGCGACACAGATTCCGAGACCGGACTGAAGTGAATGGTCATATTCGATGTTTTTTCAAATGGCATATCAGCCCTCAAACCTCACGTGTATTCTTGAGCAAAAAAACGTATTTCAACCGAAGCGTTGTACTGCAGAAATTTAAAACAGGCTCGAAAAGTTGACTTTTTTGATTTCTCCACCCTTAAATTCAGCAAGTGGGATAGTTTGTACGCAGTCACTCAGGTCCACATCTCGAAGTTTCCCTTCCTTCAAACTTCTCTGTGATATAAAGGTCATTACTCCACCACTTTTCTGCGGAAAATAGATACGCAAATATTACTGGGAAACAGGCGTATTAATAAGCACAGGATTTCGGTTTATTCCGTCTCCTATAATACCGGTCCTACATACACGAAGTCAGATAATCAGAACTTCGTTACATTAGTTATTTTGCCTGCTTTCTGGTGCCAAAAAGTGATACGGAGAATGAAGTAACTTCTAGCTTTGTTAATCTACTTAGCGTAGGTTAATTTTTGAATTTCGCATTATAGAGATTTTTAAAAAATCTCACATGATCACATTCGCAGTCATCCCTGTGATACGATCAATTTCGAGGAAGGACAAATGTTATCTCCACGCGACATATGACTCCGTTATGCATTCGGAACTATTCTCGTTTTGCTTCGTCTGGCTCGCTGTCCACGGTGGATCGGTTGCATTTTTATCCGTACAGTTAAGTACATGTGCCTCCTTTCGGCACATGATTTACCTATGATTTACATGATTTACCTAGTTCTTCCCAACGACCTGGTGGATGATTGCAGTATTTTAGAGAAAGCATTAATCTCTGGATTTACCACTGGATGCATTTCCGACTACCTCGCCTTAAACACTAGTGCAGCCGACGCCGGAAAATAATTCTGAAAACTGGCATTTTTACTGATTCAATAGGAACTTCAACAGCTTGTTCGGAAAATTCAAAGTCGGGTGGCCATCCGGTCAGGTAGTTGTATTCCTTTCTGTTCCTTCTGTCAACCTATCTACGATGAAACCCCCTATCACGAGGTATTTGACGTCTGCACTGTATTCTCAATCAACCAGTTTGTCATGGCATTACCTGATTCGCCATGTGGTTCTCTCAGTAAACGTCACATTATTTTCCCTTGCCACCACCACTTTCCTAAGGTTAAGCGGATAGTTTTTCAACTAACGCCCCTGTGAAGCGTAATACGGAGGTCAGAGCAACTCTGATTACTCACCACTAGACCGGACAAACGATATGTAGTGCGACGCAAAATGTATTCACTGTGTTGAATACAGATTCGGATGAATTCCAGCTGAACATCTTGTATGTGATATTCTTCAGCTTTTCGCTATTCTATTTTTTCTATCCCGTTTATATTGTAATCATGTATGTTTGTGATCCGACACAGATATGGTGTTGCATGAGTTAGTATAGTTAGTTAAGTAAGTAAGTTAAGTGTGAGTGTGATGTGTGCTTAACACACCTTTAATTGATGTACAGATATCTGGGCCTATCACTGCCTGAACGTTGGCGGGATTTTGATGCTCCACGAAATCAGTACTACCTAGCTAGCCGTCGCCAGTCACCGAATTCGCGATTACACTACTCACCAGAAAGCATGATTAAGAGCCCGTTATCGTGACGATAGATGTAATAGCCTTACCACTTACGTTGCTGCTGGTGTTGCCGAGTTCCTCCACAAACCTGTGTAGAATTTGTGTTGATGATTTTCAACGGAATCCCGACTTCAATTTTAAAGAGCGTACATATTCTCGGCTAAGGTTCCATATTTTGTGCACAAGTGTGGGGCTACAATTTTATTACCTATGGGAGCTAGACTGGGTGATATTACCGG
Organism: Clonorchis sinensis; assembly: GCA_003604175.2. Classification (NCBI taxonomy): domain Eukaryota; kingdom Metazoa; phylum Platyhelminthes; class Trematoda; order Opisthorchiida; family Opisthorchiidae; genus Clonorchis; species Clonorchis sinensis. The sequence goes on along the minus strand of CM030370.1, from coordinate 126,209,207 downwards.
CGATCAACTTCAGAATAGAATGCTCTTTGTTTGTTGGCTGTATAATTATTTCAACACCGCAGGCTGGCAAATGAATAGACTAAAGTTGGAGTGGACTTCAAAAGATTTTGATGGTGAGACACTTTTTATTTCACAAAACATTATTCAGTAAATAGAATAATTCCGAACGAAGCTTGTTCCACAAACCCCTGTTCTACACTCTCTATCGTCATGGTTGATTAAGTTGAACTGCCAACATCATTCCAGGTAGAGTACTTTCGCCCAGGAGTCGACAGTGAGTTATTGGGCGCTCATCTGTTAATAGCCCACTTCCGCACCGGCTGCTCGCGTGAGCCTTACTCATTTATCTTAGCTATCCGGAATACTCTGACCTGAGCGCCAGACTGAGCAATATTGTACGGGCACATGCTGCTATATTAAGTTGTAATCGACTTCCTGCACGGGTCGTCAATAGGAGCTGATATATATATATACATATATATATATATATACATATATATATATATAGCCGGTTAAACTGGCTAAAGTGCACAGCCGTATTAGACAGCAACTGATGAGGGAATGTGTAAAAAGGGTTTGATTTCTCGAATAGTTGTACATTTTACAACATCCCTCTGCATTTTTCCACTGAAAAGAACATGCGGATTACGTGGTGACGTCGGTTGGCATCCAAGTACAAGGCCCCCTACAGTGTGTCGAACCCACGTTTTCCAACCCAAAGTTCATGTTGTTGTCCACTGCTGTAACTGCACACAAACGAATCGAATAGTGTTTTGAGGATGTGGTTTTCCTAATCATACTTTTCTTTTGAAACCACCTCGGTTATAAACTTAGTAGACGGGTGCTACAAGTGCCAACCATGCTCACTGTTAGCCAGAGATTGATTGTTTCAGCTCGACTAGTGAAATGAGTGAACACAAACCTAAACCAAACAAATAATAATGTCATGTAGCGGCAGGACTTCTAAGAAACGAATTCAAGGTATCAAAAATTTCTTGTTTACTTCCATTTCCTTCCTACGGCGATAATGGTATGAGTTCTTTAACTAACTATATCTGACACCAAAAAGTTTACGGATTCACAGAAAAGACGAAACCGGTTACAATCTGACCTGGGTACCAATTATATCAGGTGATACAACTATTAGGAAATGGGTAAATTTTTACTTTATCACACTATTTTGCTTTCAGGGACTGAAAGTTTACTTCACTGCATAAAGGACACTCGTGCTCCTGATCGAGGTCAATCGTACCGAATTAAATCACCGAGCTTTTATTACTCTTCCATGTCCTTGGTTTTTATACAAAAAAGAATGCGAACTACATGGATAGCAAACGTCCTATGAATATTCACGCATTTTCCACAAATTCTCTCATTACAGCCACCTTCTACCCGGGTCGGGCTTTGACACACGCTGAACTGTCAAGTATATCGACCGAACGTCAAACTGCAGCCTGTCGCTTCCGCGTGGATGTCACCAGTGGGGCACAGATATCTGGTCGTGGTGGTGGTGATCTGTCGGACAGCTTGCCAGGAGTCACTGGTGAACTGATATCTCCAACCTACCCTGGCTATCACCCGGATGGGTTGCACTGCGCATACCAGCTTGTTGGACTTCCGTCACAACGTGTAAATCTAGATATTCTGGACCTAGACCTACCTGAAGTAGCCAACGTGTGAGTCTGGTCGGAAGCCACTGTTTTAATCATTTATTTGGGTTTGTTTGCCACCAAAACTAGGTATCTGTAAGTTTTGCTTTATGGAAAAATGCGATATGTGATCAAAAAATCACCAAAACTCGTTGAATTTGTCATTCATGGGCAACTCACTCAAAATTAAATACATATCCTTCCTGGACCAAAGTTTTGCCCGTTTTCTGACTTTATGTGGAGGTATCCGAATTTCTTCTTTATTTATGAAATGCATTGCCCTACAATGTGGTTTTATGCCAGCCAAGTTTAAACCCCAGCCTATGCTTTTCAAAAAATTTCACAAGCGTGAGTTCCCCATTAACCTGGAAACTTCACTCATTAAGAATGTTGACTCTGATCAGTTTCTAATACGGAAGCATTAATACATTATCCTCTCAGGTCGTTTTCTGGAGAGATATGCTTTCAGGAAGACGGTGACCTCAGCCTTGATAGAAGAATGTTTGCTACGCATGCGTCAGCTTGAGAGTAAAAAGCATGGGGAACTGGAGACCTGGAAGATTGTCACTTCAGAGATCATACACAATTATCCCCTCACTGTTGAAAAACTTGCTTGACATGGTTTTATGTCCGGCACAGAATTCCATCCCACCCAGTAATGTCTGGCGATTAGCAAAATTCGCGTTTTCCAACTTCAATTGCGGCACTCACGACCTATAGTGTCACATCACGGTAACGCCCTCTAAGTTTCCAGTCAGGGGCCAACAGCAGTATGTTAGGTCAGAGCCCCCGATCAGCTTCATTGCTAATTCTCAGGAGCTTACACAAGAGGATTCAACGAATTTCGGCGGTCAATTTCAACTCAGACCCAACGGTTGCCACGGTTTCGGGAAATCGACATCGGTTTCTGCTAATTGGAAAGCTAAACGTATCCGCATAAAACAGAAGAAATTATTCGCTCTCTGGTAAGGGGTCTTATTTCAGAGTAACCCAAATGCGCATCGTTAAAAATCACTAAAAATCCACAATAACAAACATGTTTTTTCGTTCAAAACAGGCAAATCAAGAAATTTATAGCTAATTCTTCACTCCATATCCATCTGAGCTGTGAAGAACATTTTTTACGCCAAAAACGCATGCGTTCTCAAGGCGAAAGCGCAAGTAGAACTACGTAGAAAAACTACGTTTATCTGCATCCAGGACACGAAGAATTATGCTGCTTCAAGTTAAAAATCCAGCCCTAAATTTGAATCTCTCGGCCAATTATTTTCTCTCAAGTCAGAATCGATTACGATTTTTGCTCCACTTGCTTTCACCACTATCAACACAAGGGCTCATTTTAGCTGAACTACCGGTGTGTGAGCAAACCTAATCTTTACCGCTGACTGCCATTCGGGGTGAGTCTGCCGATCCATGTTGTCTTCATCATTAGAAGCCTGCGCACTGGTGGTGAACCAAAAGAAGCTTATTTTAGCTGCCGATATCCACGCTCAGAATGCCAGTTCGCGAAAGTATTCGGAGACAGACATTCATGTATTTGCAATTGTATCATAGAGCCGGTTCAGGCGCAACTAAGGTGGCTGGGCTCTCAAATCGTCCAAATGGGTAAAACAGACCTAACCAGCCAACAAGCCGAGGAACCAAGTGCAACCAAAGGGCACCAAGAAGTTGAAAATAATACAGACTAGTGATCTACTACAAAAAAGATTGAAGACGTCAAATTTTCTTGAGAAAAATGAAATCCAATTACATGCGGAGCTTTTTTGCCAAGTTACCGAGATGCTGCCGATTTGCTGTGGTACCCGTGAATAGCGTTTGTTTAGCCGCCCATAAAAATTGGCGGGAATTCAAAAATCCATTTTTAAGCATATAAACTTATATGAGACTTGAAATATGATCAGATTTTAAAAAGTTGCTGAAATACAGAGGGTTTTTGAAGCACAAAGTAATGAGTTCGACGGCCAAGTAATAAGTTAAAAGTTGCTCATTTAACAATTCCTAACTACCCTCTGGATTTGTTCAGTGCCCATAATATAATTGCAATTAATTGCGAAGTCCTGGCTTAGTTCAAAGAAATTCGTCAAAACATGTTGAAGCTGCATGTTTGTAGTAGAGGACATTGAAAAATGTTCGAAAATTCCATGACTGTTACCATTAAACTTACACTATGCTGTAAATAGGTTTCTCTGGCGCATTACAGTTCTGAATGTGGACTCCTCTGTGTCCGCTATCACGGTATCTCCTCACAAAGCATGCAGCATGCTGCGCTTATGTGTGGATTTGTAGTCGCTGTATTATTTCTATGGATTTCGTGCATTTTTCACTCAAGTGGTAATGGTTGTGGCAACCGTATGGCCAATCATGTGAGTAATCATATCGCTGCGCTTCTTATTAATCACCAATAACTACCAGCGTAAGACTCCTTAAGATAGAAGATTAACAAAAGCCGAAGAATGATTCCAGTTAGTTATGTACTGTGTTTTGTTTGATAACTGGTTGTTCTCTAAAGGTCATGAACAATAAACAAAACGGGTGAGGCGGATTTTGTGTCATTATAAACACTAAAACTTTATATAGATTTCCCGTGCATTCGTCTGGTCCGGTAAAACCCAGTTCTATTGACCTTATGCTGTTTAAATTTATACTTCACAATATTCACCAAATTATCACACAAGCAACACGCTGCATAGTCACATTTTTTCATTCAGCCAAGCTGCGGAGACGATACCCTCCAGGAGGATAAATATGAAGGGCGTGAAATTACGGGCGCAGGTACTAAGTTCATTTATCGCGCGTTCGTTCACCCGATAGAATGCCGTAGCCATGACGGCTTCTATACATCATGGTAAAATTCCAAATCGGACCCTACACATGCAAAATCTCGCCCTCTTTCAAATATGAAATGGCGCTACCTACCGCTGTCGATATCATCTTTCGCATTTTTGACCACTGTGCAAGACTTGATGGCACCAAAAGCTGGCTGGAGGCCCAAGTCAGGTAAACACTGCGTAAGGGTTGGATTCTTCTCATTTTTCTCCACGCAGAATTTTGCTGTATACCGATCAACTTGAAGTCTTTTGTAGCTAGTTCAACAATACCAACCTTGAGTATCTCTAAAGAAGGCTTGCGATTTGTCCTCAGTGTAAATGAGGAACAGTGAAAATATTTCTTGGGCTGAAAATGTCTCGTTGATCCGTCATGTTATAATTATATAATGGCTGAATTCTCCTATTTGGCTACCGGTTTGTTGCAACCACGGGTGAACACAGTCAACCGTATCAGTAGTACTCTAGTTCGTGCAACGTTCCATCTGCATACCGCAGAGGACAAGGCTAAATTCTTGCAGTATGAAAATGCACATGCTAATTCTGAATCAGAACCAAATTTTGCGAACAAAAGTATCTCACAGTCAAAGTTAGTTAGACCGATGTTCATAGGTACTTTAACTGTTCATACAAAGGTACTTCGAAACGTTGATACCTCTAGAATAAAGTTGAACAAGTTTACACCGGTAAATCGTGATTCTGAAGTTTAATCCGCTTACCTGTGCACTGTCTGTGGCCGTTCGCGTTTTCTCTCGTGTCAAGTGGATAAACACTAACCCCATTACCTCTAGGTATGTGCAGTGGGTTTTCAACATGATACGGCTGTTCCAAATCAGACTGGTCGTTCAAGGCAGATCGGTGTCAGTCTGGCTGTCCAAGAAGAATTTCCTTCATATTTTGACCTGTTATTACGCAGGTGGGGGAATAACAAGTTCTTCGTTTCCTTAAAAGCCCTTCCAAAAGTACTTCTAAACTGAAACCAAGACTGTAGTCCGAAGCGCAGCAGCCATATGCCAACAATTAGTTTTGTATTTGCTTTTGTTCGGGTTGTTCGTGTCCAGGCTTCAGTCGGGTGCATGCTAATTAACAGTTTCCACCATTGGTGAACAGCAGGCAAAAGCCAAGCCAAGACCGGGGGCACTCAAATGTGACGTTTTGCACGCAAACTGCCGATTCCTTTTGTAAAAGTGTAGATGATTCGTAGAGCGTCTGGTGAACAGAAAGCATGATGTAACCTAAGGGTGGATTGCGTTGCAAATGGCCCAGTTTGAAGTTTATAATCCAGCGCAAAGAGTTTGGGGTATATACGCACCTTGTTGTTTGGCTCTTATGCACTTTAGATTGGAAGTATTGTGGATAAGATTTTGCCGTGTATCCTACTGTTGAAAAAATCTGATAAGCCTTGTTAGACCTACAGTTCATTTAGATGGCAAACCCTTTCTCGTTACCTGCAACTCAGTCAGCCTTCTAATGAGTCATACAGGCAACATTTGCAAAACACGTATTCTAATGCAACGTGTGTGTCAGTCGTTGCGCAATGTCTACCAATATCCTTTGACCACGACTGGGCTAGGATATCACATTGTCCTGGTGATGACAGAGAAGCTACCGGAATAATTGGACGTCAAATGAGACTGGGCAACTGTGGATATGACGCGGTGACTGAGACATTTTGGCCATTGGTAGTAGATGGCTTGAAACTGAAAGCAAACGTGATAACGCTCAGAGAAGCGGGGAATTCAATTATCGTTCCGTTCATCAAATAGTCTATCGCAGTCATTTCCGGTTAAGATAATTCTACGTAATGACGCATTTTGAAATCCACTATGAATATTCTGGCATACTAATCGAACCAGTTGCCGAAGACATTGTGAAAAATTTAGTCAGTCAGCATCTTTCCTGCTGTACAGAACGCATTCGTGCACACACCTGTGCCATAACATAAGTGACTTTCCCATATTACCCTTCCCGAATCATTGTATATATATGTATGCGTTAGATTCGTAGGCACCAGTGACTTGCTTGGGTTAGAAAGACCTACCTCTGCTCAATGGATCTCGGGGAGTGTCGTGTTACGCAAGTCCATTTCTGTTCATGCATATTCCCCCATATGGAGTGTACCCCTATAAGTTGGTCGGTGCTCGTGAACGGACCTGTTTTCTGTACAATGAGGTAAGCGGAGTGATGAAGTACGCTGCGCCTAAATTAGTGGCCTTTCTCCAAGCTCACTTTTCTAGTCTTGAGTTCCTCATGATTAATTACTTTTTTTCAAAGCACCTAAAAGTTGCGTCTTCTAATATCTCGGTCTTCCTTGGCATTACAGACCGTATCTCAACTACAAATATACCAATAGTTTCTGATGGCTATCCAACTTCACAAGTGCCGCACACCATAATTTTGCATATGCAGGCGCTACTTGACATATTGCACTCACTTAGTTTCGGAGGCGAATGTGATGTCACATAGAAACACTTGATGCAAATATAGACCCGAAGCAACATGGCTGGATGGCAGATAAAAAAGATCTATCGTGAAACATCGGTCCACCAATGCGAGCTGCCAACGTTCGTTTGTCCCAGTATGGATTAAGGCTTCACCATGTAAATCATTCAACCATAAGTATTCAAATACCTGCCACGCAGTTCTGTAGCAGAATTGATATCAGTATATCACACAGGCGTTTACTGAAATGACATTCCCAAGAATGCTGTCAGGTTGGCAGATTTCCACTGTAAGGTACCATCTTAATACTCTTTCTGAAAATGTAACTACAGCTGCATTATGGAAAGCTCGTGATAGCAAGCTTAGCTTACTTTTAATGTTTTTTCATTAGATATTTGGGATGCTTCCGAATGAGTGCGGATTTTCAAAAGTTGCCACAGCTCCGGGATTCTTAGACGCTGCTTACATTTCATGATATCATTAGGCCTCCTGGCAGCAAATCATTCTCCCTTATGTGCTGTTGTACGGGAGAGCCAATAAATGCATGTACTTCAAAGTAACGAAAAATATCCTAACTCGAAAGGACAAAACATATATTTATCGAATCTAGGATTAGCATTTCGAAGCTTTGAATGCGGCACTTAGACATATTCTTCTAATTGACAATGTACTGGAAGTACTTTATCCAGAGTTAACGTTGTGCAGATTTCCCGGTTCTGTTTCACTTAACTGCTGGTACATGAGAATAATGGTGCTTGGTCCAACGACATCTTCTTATCACAGCTGTTCGTCCGACTACTTGCTATTCTACGATGGGCTGACACCTGACCCAACGACCCCGGTTATTGGATCGCGGTTTTGCGGTACGAATAAGCGTATACGAGTTGTATCATCAGGACCAAACCTGCTAATTCTGTTTGTCACTGGCACATCCGTATCGTCGTCTACCGGTGGACAATCACTTGTGCAATGTCAGTCGTCAACGCGAAGAGGATTTCGACTAGAATACACGTTTTCAGCCGCTCTTTTACCAGTGGATCCAACTCAGGAGAGCCAGCATATTCGTGGTACAGGTGAGAAATCATTAATTTCAGCTACTAGTGCTGACGTCTTTCTCCAGGAAATTGTGAAGTTTCATGTTTAATTGTCTTCGCTGGAAATCACACTTTGTCTATGGCCTCCGGAAACAAATTTATTTCTTTTATTTTATATAGTATAATATGCACATATGAAACGACCTCGGATTCTTATGAGGTAACTCGTGACAGCTCATGCTTTGCTTAAATACCGATAACCTCAATTCCCGCGCTTTTTTATTTCACTCTTAGCTTGCAGTTTTTGACAATCATTAAACTCAACACATCTCATGCGCTATTAATAGGTGTGCAGGAATCGCCTTTTGCACGGTGATAATAATCATAAGATTTCCGCTTGGTCAGGAAAGAAAAAAACAAGGTGGCCAAATTACCAGGAGACGCCTGTTCTAGTAGGCTAGGCTCGCTTATTCACATTTTTCGTTTTTTATAAACAATCCTATGGATGTTTCCGACGGAGATACCGAAATGGGAGTACTCAAAAACTACAGAAGCCATTTGTGTTACACATCATCCCAAACAAGTGGTGTGAACTTTTTCAAAACATTCCAAATCCGGTATCATGGAGTGTATGCATACATGGGTGACACACAAGCAAACATCACAGTTTTTCTCTGCGGTAATTATTCATCTGGCTCTTATGTACTGAAACTTAACTCCCACTTGCAATCCATTATTCACAATACCTGGGTGGCCTTTGAAGGTTTTTCTCACCAAATTTCCCTTGCTGCCCAGTAATTTGGCGGTCATTTTATGGTAACAGTAGAAAGCGAAACATGGGTTCTCACCTTACCACTATTTATGGAAGAAGTGAATGTTACTCTGTTTTACGACTACGCATAGTTGGAATTTGAGAATGCGGAAAAGACGCGTGCGCGCTAGGGACTGCTTCCATTCTAGCTTCAAAACCTTTGTGAAAATTTAATTAAACGGCGGGGGAACTATACGATTTTATCGGTAAAGCTTAATTTGGCTTTGATTTCCCTCCCTCAAGATGCTACAAAATTTAGCGATCATTTTAGTTTTATCATTTTATTCTGTATCCCTCCTGCCCTACTTTAGATGAACCCAGTTTCGCCTATCTTTCCCTCATTATGCTCAACCAATGGCAATCGTTGATCGAGAATTCAATTATCGCAGATTTGTGGGAACAAAACTGAACTGCGTCAGATATGAGTTAGTGAGCGAAATTTATCATAGCATTGTCGACCAAGAAAAATGCAAACTTACCAAAGCTCCCCGTGTGCACTGAAATGAATGATGATGGGTTGAAACCAACGTGTTTAACAATGAAAGTGATTTCATCCTTCTTCACTTCCCTAAAAATTCACTGAGATTTTGAGCAAAAAAGTATCTCTTTTCAAGGACCTCAGTTGCAAAGTGCATTGTTCCTTGTAGCTCCAAGCTTCACTCCAAGAAATCACCGCGCAGTTTCTGTCTTAGGTCAAACCCAACGACTTTGCAAGAAACGCTACGTTTTCCGAAGTACTGATCAGCATTTTGCAACTATGGAATCGGAGAACTTAAATGAACTGGGTCAAACTCTTCCATTTGGTTACATGTTCTCATCAACGTTCACAAATTAAGCGCCTCGGTGTCATTCGTGTTAATCTGACATTTTGTGCGGCGCGTAACTAAAATCCCCTGTTTTAGAGAACCAGGGTGGTTTCAAATTTGCCCTCTTTGTTTAGGCTCAGAAGGAAGAGCTATTGAGTTCACTGAAACACACATGGTCCGTGGCTTTTGAGTGGTTACTAATGTATTTAACGGGGCCATCGATTGTTCTGATCATACTTATCAGGGTGGGGTTAATTATTCCCGGACGGAGGATACTGCAAACCTGACTCAATTTGTTTAGTTTAGGCAACTCCATAATCAACGCTGAGCATCGTGTATGACGTAGATTCAATTGGTATCGCTTGATTTACCCAGATCCTTTTGATCCGCCTGATGGGAGCATATGTCATAGCGGAAACGTTTTCAACGTTGTCCACCCTGATAAAACCTTGACCGTCCAGGTTTTTACTTATTTTCGTCGGAATGTTGAATATCCTAATCTGTTTGCAAACCTCACTGCTTACCTAACTTTCGGGAAGTGCTTTCTCCTCATTAGTATGCCTCCCAAGTTATTATACAAAAAGTGATCAAAGGTTTTTGGATAATGTCCCTTTCCTGTTTGAGAATGAGGAAGGGGTTTGTAGATTCCGAGAAGATAAGTTTACATGGACCTATCTTGAGCTAAAAGGCCGAACTGCCGAAATCCTGCTTACCATACGAATACACCACTAACTGTGTTACCCAGGTCACTTATTTTCCGTCGAGTCTATACAACCGTATATCACACCTGATTCGCCACAGCTCTGCCGGGGGGATTAAATTTGTTATCCCTCGTCACAACTGGGCAACCCCTTGTGCAACTTCCACGGAGGTCCAGATATTTACATAATCAAGGGGCTTTGCTAAGGTCAGCCCGGTAATGTAGTCTTTTGGGAAGCTACAACTTTTGATAAACCAACCGCGAAGTGGTGTTACTTCAAACATTCTCATGGAAATCGTCCAAGTTCTTTTCCATTATATATAACTTCGTCTGCTCCACGCCAACGCGGGGTTAGAGGCCATGCCTTGCATTTAGTTTGGCAACGCCGGCACCAAATTCAAACAAAACCATCATATTTTGGCCACGTATGTTGTTAGTTGTAAGAGAAGCTCTAATAAATCCATTTTTCAAAAATCACTTTCCAAGTGCAAATCAATAAGGATATACTCAGCGTTCTTTGACGTTTATGACGCTAAAGACTTAGAAATCCTCTTTTACTGTGAGAAAATTGGTTCCTTTCTAGGAGGAGCTTTACTCTTGAAATGCGATACAACGCACTCGCCAGAGTTAGCCCTTTCTGAGGACAACCAACACTCAACTGTTCACTCCAGTGAAAGAGTTTAGTTTATGCGGCAAGGCTTCAATTATGCCACAGCAATTTTACGACCATTAGGTCGCTTCTCGCTCGCCGCAATTCTCCCCAGAAGATGCCAGTTCTAATAGACAGTTCATGATAGCCCTTTACTCACATTTCCAATTATCCGAGGACAGTTCCGTATATTTTTTACAGCCCCTATTCTAGGACGCGGAGATTTTCCAAGTTACTGTAGAGAATTTTCTGTTATCCTACGACGTAAAGTGCAGTTGGTGAGGATTTCAGCTCGTGTGTATCTTTCTACGTTTGTCAAATTGAGGACAAAAAGCAGACAGGCTGATGGTATGATTCCTAAATAGTTCCCAAGTTTGTCACGTCAGGCGAATATGCGCAACATTCATATACGGCCCATCATTCGAAGTCAGGGATTTTTTTACAACAGGTGGTGAGAAAAATGCGTTTTTGGAATGAAATAAGGCACGGAGGCAGTAATTAGGAAAACAGATTCGTAATTAAAGCTGCCTATTTCTGTTGATGTGCACGTGATCAGAAAATCCACAGGTCCAACCAGTTCACCTGTTATGCTGAATAAGGTAAGTTATTTACGATGACATGCGTGAACAATGTACTTTACTGTACCACAGTAGAAACAGCTGTATTGAACAGAATCACTGATATGACTGACATTTAAGGGAACTTCAGGAAATCAGATAAAATACTGAATATTGCTGCTGTCAGAATATTCACCTAATGTCATCATGAACGTAGATTGACATATATGAAATAGTTCAGGATTTAGTCATCAATACAAACTTGCGTAAACATTGGAACAGAAGGATGCATAAAAGAAAAGAAAAGATTAATCACTCTAAAAGCCGGAGGAAACCATGGACGTTTGGTTAGTATTAGAACAGGAAGGGACAATGCGTGCAGTTTTCTTCAAAGTCAGTGATCATTTTGGGGAGAGAGAATAGCTTATGGCGAAGTCTGACAGAGTCGATAAGGATCATTTTAAATGTTATGGAACTCTATTTCTCCTCTACTCTATACGATATATATACATATATGTACTATGTTTCTGCTCATTCGATAAACGCCGGCGGTGCGCACAACAGCTGGCCGCTTGGTGTGGCATGATAGTCGAGTTTGACTACCATGTGTTTCAGATATAGAATTCAGAGGCTCGAGATGGAGTCCCTAAGATAAAGTTCTAGTTTGGAACTCAAAACTCAAGAAGTTCCACCTGTATGCAAATGATGCGGACTGGTCGTTTTTTATACACTTAACCGGGCAATCTTTTACAAGCATTTCATCACCAACCGACGTGGCATGTTCTTTGGATTGTTAAAAAACAGAATGGAGCATAGTGGAAGGCCGGTGAATCCGCACTGATTAGTTGTCAACATTCACCTCAACGGCAAGGACGCAAATTTCAGGAAAAGGAGGCACGCCTTCTGTGACTTGGAACCTCAAACCCGAGGACTCTTTTGGACACAACTAGATGTGGCAAGCATGAAACAGACTGTCTTGTTGCAGGAGAACTTAGACGATGCAAGTAGACCTTACTTCATTCGCGAGGCTGATTGGCTGATTGAGGAAGGCCGACGGAGACTGACTCCGGTTAGACAATTTACTATTATGAAACAACAGAAAAAAACCAACGTGAACGCGGTCTCGGGTCTGCCATTGTAGATCACATGAAGCATATATCAACAAACTTCATTACCAAAACAATGATAGACATTCAATTCCGGATGTTGAGGGCAAGGTTTTTCGCGTTTATGAGCGTCAGTGCCCCCAAATGTCGTACAATAAATTCTACGATCAACCGTTGGATTTGGTAAGATATGAACCTGAAAGTGATTTCCCACTTCCACTGGAATGCTTCAGTTAGCGAGTTCTCAGGGAGTGGCGAGAAGAGGACTGTTAAAAACGTGGGTAGCACTGTACCTACTGCAGACAAATACGTGTTTCAGTGTGGATTGTACATCAGTTGATACGGAAACATGATTGATTACGCCATTCCACTTGTCAAACGACTGATGTATGGGGCTGAATACCGTGCGGATCGTTTTTGTTGGATGCTGAGTTACGTATCGCACTCAGAAAACCACCATATCGTGGACAAGGGGACTTATTTCATGTTGGATGTTAGCAACCTGAAAAACGAGTAAATTGAATCTTGGTGTTGCAAGCTTTTAAGCGGAGATAGAGGTATAAGAAACCACCAAACGACCGCCGAAGCCCGTGGACCCACCCAACTACGCACTGACATCGTCTCCTTACATGACCATATACCCGTGACGTAGTTGTCAAACTCAACAGACAGGTCAACGACCACTTTAGCATGAACTTAGTAATTCAACACAGCTGCAAATATTTAGGCACAATGCCAACTAGCATATTCCTCCTAGTAGCAAATGTGCGTCGTATTTAGAATATGCAGTGGCTTCTTTTCTTTGTGGTACAAGTGGAAAATCGGGTGAACGGAAACAAAGAACACCAGGCCAAAGCTCTTCCACGTCACAGACTGAAACGATACGGATAACAAATCGCCTCCAGATGGCGGACTTAGTTAAGGTTATTTCTTTGGAACGCATATATCAGAAAACTAGAAAAAGCACCAAGGATATTTTGGAGCACCGAAAAGTAAATTTTAGGTTATCACGTTGTGGAAACCACACATTAAACACTCGACTGACTCACAAGTCCCAAAACTGAGGTGCCAGAATAGCACACTATAATTTTGTATCCAGATTTGAAGGCAGTTTAAGGAGGAAATCTGTAATCGATTATGAATACTCGGAAACAATTGAAGGTTGTACTCACATCAACCTTCTGTATAGACTACCAAGACCAGCCGAACAAAAACAGGAAAGGCCTCCTTAAGTGAAGGGGGACAAAAGTTCAAAAGTATTTAACCGCAAATTTCGGCATGTTTTGTGTAATATGTATCCTTGATAGGGATGTGAGTGGTACGACACGTTGGAAGCTTGCTGGATTGTTTGTGAAGGATTTGGCTGGCCAGTCTCATCACTCAAATTTCTAACATATTCTTCACTATACAGGTAAAAATCCCAATTGCTGCAGGTTTCACAATTGCACTAGAGCAATATACAGTAGCTCTCCGAGCAAGTCAACCGGTCTAAAATCCGGGACTGCGAAGGGTTTGCATCACTGGTGGACTTTCAGAAGAACGAAACTTATTGTAGGGCTTCCTCCTCTTATGTGGGTCAACGAGTGCAGCCGCGCAAAACTATTCTGATGAGACAAATACATGCGCAAACTCTAACATCTGGTGTTTCCAGTGTGCCCTTTTTCAGTGATACAATTTTTCTACCTTTAAAGTCCTACACCCTACTCTGTACTGTCTAGTTTGTGGTAAAAAAACGTCCTCTGTCGTCCAAGCAACATGTCTTGTACATGGAACAGTAAGCGTTCGGTGCGCAAGTAAATGCATTTTTTGGCGATTGATAACATTCTCAAATGTGGAGGAACCTGATTTATTTTAAGAAATTTGCGATGGCAATTTATAACTGAACATACCGAACTTATTTGTCAAACCGGTCAGTGAAACAAGACTCCAAGAACATGAAACTTCCATCATCTCGGCAATGATCTCAAAGTTTGTGTGTGGTTTGATTGCAATAATTTAAAAGCCAAGAATATAAATCAAATTTTCAGACTTTATTTGCATTTGTGGCTTTTTAAAAAGTCCAAAACGTCATTGATGTTACCAACTCTAGATTCATCAAACATAAGCGGAATCTCAATAATTCTAGGTTATGAGACCTTCAGATTCAACAAAGTATATTGAGAAAAATTCGGTAACTCGTATGTGTCGACGTAAATAGAAGAGTTAGGAAATGGTTCGATGGGTTTTGTTTTTAACAAGTTTTTATGGATGGAGCGTTTTTGTATTAACCACTGATGCTCAGTAAAATTGGATACTTGCTTAAACTTTCCGTGGAGCAGTGCTGCTGAAGCACCAAAATCAGAGTGAACTTAAAAATGTCGATGTCGGTAGTTGACCTACAACCGGTCTACCTTTTTTGCCCAATTCAAGTTGATCGCATCCATTACATGTGTAAGGCCAATGGGCCATAATGGATAGTCAAATATTCTACTAGTAGTCGGATGGTTACTGTTTTTGTCGTCTCGTTAAAGAACATTGGTCTGTAGCAACCGCTGATGATAGAGAGAAGCTAACATATGTAAGGCCGCTTGCTTATTCTCCCTTTGTAGCCTGGACGAAGTATGATGGTGACGCACCGGTCCCCAGTTTTCACAGACACATGTGGACGTGTTTGCAGGTGGCACTGTAGGACCTTCTCGAATGAACGCGTGCGTTCAAACATTCGGATAAACCATATTCAGTCTTTACATAAGTCTGAATTAGTTGTCCGATTAAGAATGGTCATTATAATAATAGAGCACCATTTCAACGGTTTTATTGGTTTACAATTGATTCGTCAGCTAAGCGTGTCAACTCACCAGGGGCTGGTGCAGTGTGCCGGAGACATGTCCGCACGATCTTCCATTGGAACTATTTGGACTGGCCAATCCTCACTTCATTATATATATGTGTATATAATCATCGAAAAGGTCCCACTGCTCAACAATAGTTGAAGTCTCTGATACTCGAGCCTATATTATAAACTATAGGCAAGTTAGTCAAACCCGAATTTGTTGCTGTCGGCAATCCCCTCATATCCGTGTGAACCTGATAGCTTATAGTGACCTGCAGATGATCAGCAGTAGACTTTGTTAAAGTGGTGCTGAGGTCATTCACTGATTCATTCACCTCTTTTCGAAATATCACTCTCCCCTTAACTAAGTATTGCGGCAGTTCTTTCTATATGGTGGTAATTATCATACCTTTTTGCGTGGAAATGAACATCCTGACGATAAGCTTGCAGCCGATAAATATTGGCTATATTATCAATCCTACCGTAGTATGACAGTAAAGTGAATCTCGTACCAAGTGGGGATGCAAGTAATCTTACTTTAGGTAGTCTACTGGCGGTTTCATTGGTTTAAGTCAATTACACTGCTAATTGGCCACTCCGATCTCTATTTCATACTCTATAACCAAGGCTGCAGTTTCCAAACCTAGTTGAAGACTATTACACCAGCGTAATTCCTGTTACCCAAGAGTTTAGTACCATTAAAGAGCGTAGGTTTGTTGTCCCATCACCCAGTAATCGACAGATATCCGAGGTGACCTAGACGGTGGAATTGTTTGTCCATCACCATACATCCCAAAGCAAACAATCTTCCGAGTTCATTGTGAAATACTTCCACGGTTTACTGTGTTTGAGTAAGAACTACACTGCATTGATTGTTGGTCTGTTCGCCGAGCTTGACAGTTGGATTGCAAACGTTTCATCACCAATCGAGGTGACATCATCACTGCGCCCGCACTGATGATGTCACCTCGATTGGTGATGAAACGTTTGCAATCCAACTGCCAAGCTCGGCGAACAGACCAACAATCAATCAGCTCACCCGAGCTACCTATATTCCACAACATTGCCGACTACATTGCATCCTGTGGCTTGGGTCGGTAAAATGTAGTTGTGGTTAGCCTCTGGGAATGATCTTAGTTAAAGCGTAAAGTTTGTTGTGTCTTTCGTTTGAATCTGTATCATTATTGAATTTTCACTCCAGGAAAATCAGATTTTGCTCTTTTATCATTTGAGCTATTTTTTAATTCACCTGAAAACTTTTTTTTATAAAATAGACACAAGACTTCCCCTTTTCTGAAATCCATACTAGAGACCAAGTCGGAATTTGTGTGTGACTATTCAGCTCGAACGGCTGCAAATTTTTTTTGCTCATAAAACCACTTTACTGCTGACGCGGCGACAATTTCCTCGGTTTGATTTTGTAAAAATGACTTTGCACAGTGTTTACGTTTGGACGATTGAGCCATCTTTCATAACAAAGGACTGTAGATCAGAGCTCAATGAGCTTTCTTTTCATAAAGGTTTGCTTGAACGGCATAGGGACTTACAAAACTGTCTTTTGTGCTTGCTTGCTTGGATGCAACCACTAAACCTTCTCTGCCAGAGATGGCCTATCTTATCCTCGTAAGATTATCGACTGGCTGCCTCATTAAACCTTGTTTCTCACCCAGCTGTTGGACAAATCTTCCGCCCAAATTTCCGAAAAATTCTAATGGATTTTCCTACTTTACGTGCAGCATCGATTTAGTCCGTTGCATAATGGCTGGCCGACCACAAATTCTGTCCAGCATTCACCCAATCGTGCTCCTTCTAATCGTTATTATCACATGTTCGTATCCCACTCCCTATCTCCAACAAGTGGACTGCATGTGCTTTATTTGTTGCTCACTCATGTTCCACATATCTGTCACGTCTGTTCAGAATAAGTAAATAGGATTGGGTGAACGCAAAAAAATAGTGCACATCTGAGGGATATTCGTTGGGGTCGCACGCATTATTTTGACCTTCAGCACTTTATTAGAAAAATATTTTCTTGAGCTGTTTCAAGCTCAAGGTGCCTTGCGCTCATTCGTCCTCATATGCTACAAGTTTCCTGAGGTTAATCATGTCAGCGGGACCGTTTGTTACTGGTCAACAGCATGACAAGTGCAAAAATACAAGCTGTTGCTCGCCTTGCCCCTAGCACTATGTATACATAGTAGGGCTCAAGAATGCTGTTGATAAATTCAAACATCTTAAAATAACGTACCACAGAACTGCTCCTGATGCTATTTAAAAAAACACTGCCGTGTATTTCAGAGAACGTTTTATTGCACAATTTCATGTCGCAAACTTTGGAAGAGAATTCGATAATAAGAAAGGGACCTTTGAGCGAGAGATATTATTGCATTACCCTTGATTCTGTCGAATATCCTCTTTCATTTGAACTGATAAGGCTTTTCGTTTTGCAGGTCATTGCTTCAAGTTTCACACTTTAACCACTTCTAATATATACCATGGCTGCTATTGCTGCAGCTTAAAGAGTGCGTGTAGTCTGGGCACCACCCAAATTGTGTTCCTTTCCACGGAGACGGTCATGTCTTCCGCTTCTTCATGTATTCCTGATTCGTTCCGTCGCTTACTCGCACATGCGTATTCTGACTTACAATGTATCCCGTCCAAGCGAAACTATTAGAAAGTTGAACGATTGCAAATCTACTGCGAATGGTGGTATTATATTGCACTTGGCGCCGTCACCATCTGCCCACCCGGGTATTAACGATGCCTGATAAAGGAAATGGAATCACACTTGTGACCAAACCGGTGGGAACAGCCTTCACAAGATGTTCGATTCTGGTAAGCCCTGATTTATGAAACGACATACAGGACTTAGATTGTTTTCCCTATCTAATATCACAGCTTTGCGTCTCTTTTCCTATCCGAGATTGCCACCGTTAATGCCTGCAATGGCAACATAACTCGTTGTATTCTTCATGTGTGGCATACCAGTTACTATACCAATGGTAAAATATCTATGGTTTTTCAACTGGTATCAAACCCAAGCTGAGACTGTTAAACCAACAATAACGATAGCATCTCATTTGTGCCCTTAAACTGGGATATCTACAGTTTTGTGTTCATCCTCGTGGCAGACATTAAGCGCCACTCAGTCACTTCTAGTCCAAAGGTTTTGAAGTACTTGTGGAAAGCTAACCCGAATGGGGATTTGCACGTTTTCTTCTTTTAGGGTGTTTGATTACTGGCTCTTTCCATACTCCCCTTATAAGGAAAAGCGCTTCTGATATCACGAAGCTGTATATCGTGACTGAAAATTGCCCCGGTCACCTGCTTCATGCAAACAAAATCACTCACAATTACGGACAGTCGATATTCATTTAAGTAAACCTGTTCACCTCATTGACGGCTACGCTGAATTAACCGTCTGGCAACAAAGCAGCTCAATTATATGGATTGCTAAAACATCGTTAGTCAAGTTTACTACTGTGATTTATCCTCGACATTTTGCACTTCTAGTAGCATTCTGTAGTAATTAGCATGTCGGTTTAACTTAACCTATCAGAAGAGAAATATCACTGAATAATCTGAAGATTACATTTAGTCTCGTTTGAAAGACCACCCAACTGAGACCGGATGGATTGGACGCGTTCTGTGCTGACTTGTTTTCATTATTCTTTAATGTAATGTTGAGCAAAAAGGCCGCATGCATCTGCTATTGCACTGTTGGCGGTGATATATACATCAAAGCCCTGTCTAGGACGTTAATCAATCGTTACTACTCTGCGCCTACAAAGTCCAATTCAAATATAACAAATGCGTATGGCGATATACAAATGTTGTCATGATGGGGTTTTTTCTAGGTATTTCTTGTGAGTGATTCTGCGTGGGAAGGCACAGAATACGATCGTTAAATTATATAATCCGACAATTTACGGCACCGAACCCATGTACAGGACTTCTCAAGTTATCGGCACAGAATAACTCACCTACAGGAATTAAGCTCAGTTGGAAAGTCTGTCTTTTTTAGCCAAGTAGACTACATTTGCGATCACGGAAGATAACATCACCTTCACCTCCGTATTGGAATGCTTCAACTCACGTCATCCTATTATTCTGTTTACCCTGAAATCAAACTGCATTTCTTGATACCGGTATATGTGAGAAAAACGACAAGAAGTACGGTAGAGGAGTTTCCTTCTTATTGGCGATCATTAGCAGAGCGCATCTTGAAACCGATACGCCCCGATTGGCAGGTTAGGCACTCGACCGTTCGGCCGTGAGCAGCTGATTATTTGAGCCGGTGCAGGCGTCGTACAGCGAGAGCTAGCTGACTTCAGCTTGGCTGATGTAATAGTGTGCAGAAGCGAGTGTATGATCGCAATGCAGAATCGGCACGGCAGCAGATAAAGCTGGATAAATTTGGGGAAATTATTAGGATATAGTGGGACCAGGTCATGATGTGTCCACGCGACGGCTATAACCAAATGAAGTATTTTGAGATCTTTGCGCGTTCTTGAATGAAGCACAGGGTGTTCTCTCCCACACGGTACCGATTTCTGCCATGAGTACTGTCTCATTTCCTGGACCAACCGCCAAGCTACCACGTCTCTGTTGTCTTTTGGAAGAAATTCACCTAGTGAGCCCCACCCATGGGCATCGTGTCCCCACGTACTTCATAGTTGCGTTCAAGGCAGTGCTCTCAAAAGTTTTGGCCACCTAAACCTTGAGATTTTCCCTAAAATAATCAAGTCATTTTGGATAGGCTACCACCATTCACCTCTTTTGTCTGTTTACATGAGCTCTTAGTTTTCGTGTGACAATTTTTCGGCGGTATGTACCACACGTGGGTTGTCGGTAACGCTGATTCTTTGTTCATGAAAGCACAATACAACTCCGAATGGGAACGGTTAGCGGTACATATATATGCTACGACTGGTTGTCATAATACGAATACTAGTTTGCGACTCCAAGTACTGAAGAATTAACAGCCAACTCAAGCTGGAGTGATCCTTCTTAAAAGGTAGATACGCTTCAGCTTTGGTGCGTAGGATATGACTTCGGATTTTCGGCCGAACACACGTAGCACTTCAATGGTATTTTAAGGGTTTTGGAAACTACAGGTGCGCTGCCTTTTAACGTTGCTGAATTATACTAATAAACATGTTTTTAAGCAACGCCGCACACTTCTGATTTTGCTGTGTTTTCCTAGGAACCACAGAGTTCGAGATATTGCCTCAGGGTTAGAAAAGCTTGCGAACAGTATCGTTGATTAGTTTTTACAGAAGTATTGAACTTTGCTTGACTATGGCTGGAATTTTTGTCGTGGATTTTTAGTGAGAGTGGCCCGCATCTAGGAAGGTCAGTCCCAGAGTCTCAATATATTTTGCCTTCCTTTTGCGATTTGAAAAACCCGATGACCATTTCTATTATTGCTTTTGGGATCTCGTCATCAGGTCAGTACATATCTAATCATTAAAGTAGGAGCGAAGATTCGTTAGTGAAATGCAAAACTTGGAGGCAGGAACGATTGGTTGTCTGCGCCCCCTCCCATGTCGCATCTAGTTGGATGCTGCAAGACAGTCTAGAAGACCGTTGAGTGACTTGGCCGGTAGATTCGTGTCACACGATCAAGGCAGACCAAGCATTCGTACGAAACGTTTTTGACAGCAGAGTGCCGGGTTTCGCAGGCGTATAGCGACTGCCTCAGCTGTAGTCAAGTAACGCCGTTGGATAGATACTGGCAGTCTATTTGGTACACGGTAAATGACGTGAAAAGACTCATTTGGAGTGACCATGTGGCCGGTGTCAATTAGGTGGGACGCAACTGAGCTTCTGTCTGAACTGTTGGGGCTAATGTTATTCCAGTAAGATAGGTGCTTGCGTATTCACTTAGAAGGTTGCCGTGTCGTGCGCCCAACATACTCCGCTGAACAATAGCAAGAGAAAGAATACACAACCAAATTGATGTGCAGATGAGTGTATTTCTCGAAATACACAACCATATTCTGGGTGAGGACTGGCATCTTGTCTTTGAGGTTCAAATTGAGCAACGTGTAGGCTATAAACCAAGACCGCAGAGTTCCAGTAGGAAACCTGCGTTGTAGAGGTTGAAACAAGCGGCGGTTAACTATGTTCGCAAACAGATCGCCTTTATACGGTAAACCCAAGTGTATTGGCTTCTGTCCAACGGTCGTGACAGGTGGTTGGATAGGGCGATTGGACATATTCTTGGTTATAAATGTATCCGGGTAACGATTGGCTCGGAGCACGTTAGCAATATGCTGCAGTTCAGAGTCTAGTGAATCAGCTGAGCAAATACGTTTTGCTCGGTTCGTTAAAGTGTGAATCAGGGTTCGTTTCAACCTCCGTGGCACAAAACTCAGGAACTTTGTGTACTGTCCCCTCCACGTGGGCTTTCTGTAGACAGACCTCTGAATTGAACCCGTTGAAAGTCTGACTAACTTGACGTTCAGGAAGTGGAAAGCGTTGTCACTTTCAGTTTCAAAAGTGAACTGAATTGAGTGATGTGCTCGGTTGAAGTTGGTCAGGAGAGCATCCATTTCGGAACCGTTTGATACTAGCATAAAAACATCATCTACGTACCTTCGATAAAAGTGCGTACGTTTGATCTCCCTATTCAATCGACCAAGCTCCAGTTTGCCCATAAAAATGTCACTCAACAGGGGATCAAGAAGAGAACCCATGGCGACTCCATCGATTTGTCAGCAAAGTGTGGAATTAAAGCAATTGAGGTAAAACTAACTTACTGTTTGAAGCACCCGAATAATGAAGGTTTAATTTCTGAAGTCTTATTCCAACGCCTTAAACCTGCCGGTACCACAATCCCGCGACTTTATGGTTTGCCTAAGGTTCATAAGAAAGATGTTTCATTGAGGCCGATTTTAGATATGTGTAATTTCCCATATCACGCAACTGCCCAATGGTTGTTCGAGATTTTAGAACCCGTACACCGACATTAATGCCGGTATGGTCTTCGTGACACTTTTGAGTTTGTGGAGCTGATAAAAGATGTTGATATTGGTTCCAAATTTATGTGCTCTTTTGACGTAACTTCCCTTTTTACCAACGTCCCACTCTTGGAGGCTATAGATTTTATCTGTGACTACAGTGACGCATCAGATTTGACACTCTTCTTAGAGGAACTATTCCTTTGCCATACTTTCAACGTACAATTCCAATTTAATTCCACACTTTACCGACAAGTCGAGTCGCCATGGACTAGACTGTCTCACAGCATCTAACTGGATGCGACATGGGGGATCGCAGAAAACCACTCCTTCGTTTCTCCACGTTTTGCAATCCACTAACCAATCTTCGCTGAGTATTTCATTTTTGGCTCCTATTTTAACGATTATTATGTAGTGACCGGATGACGAGATCCCGAAAGCATTCTTGTTCGTCACTGTGTCCTTTTTGAAACCATGGGGATATTTAGACATTTCTATTTTCTATGTTATCATAACGTTGTTTCATTTTTGGAGTGCAACTCTTTTTCTATTTCAATTCCAAGCACTTTTCCTAATGGTTTTGCTACTCCGTTTTGGATCCCTCAGTCCAAACACAGCAGTAGATATGAACAATAACTACACTCGTTATTATAACTAGTGCGTCGGTTTGCTCATAAAATTCACCGGAAATTAATATGTTGTATTTTCTTATTGGCCCGAATCAATGAGGCATCTTTTGAAACCCTTCCAAGATTAAATGAACTAGTGTCGGATGAGCAAACACCACCTTCTCCATTTTGTGATAACGCCTATACGCCTGCTTCATTATTGTAAACAATACGTGCACTGTACCAGAAGAGAGTCAACTAGATGTTTAGTAAGAGGTTTAAGTGTTCGATATACATGCCATATTATCTCACCTACTCTATCTACTGAATCAAGAGACAACACATTCATTTCCACCTAGCCGTTTGAATTGCCTAACGAACGGTAAAAAATTTTCCATTCATTTGAATTGGGATGAATGTTAGATTCTCATTCTATGTAATTAGGGATGTGCCCATTTTTCAAGTAAGTCATCCCGCTTCTCAAAGATTGCATTATCTACACTTCCTTCGTAGTTGCAGAATAGAGTTAGACACATTGAATTGCGCAAAGCTTATTTTGTTGACTTCTGTTTTAAACTCTGACCCACTTCCTGGGCCTACTGGTGGTGACTCACTGTGACCCATTTTGTTACCAGAAGTAATGCACTTTTCTGATGAGCGATGGTGCCATGCATTACGGTCTGCATCTGTTTGTTTGTGAGCCAACATTCATTTCATGCAATCAATGACCAGTAATTGCGTTGGTATTTAACGTCGTCTTCAATGCGTCCAGCTGTTTTTCAAACTCATTCCGATTTCAAATATCTTTCAGAATCTATTTATTTCCAGTTCGAGGAACATAATACTGTCATTTACCGTTGTTAGACAGACGTTGTTACGCCTGAATGATTTCTTGCTTCCCCTCTTTTGACAGCTTTAATTTCCTTCATTGTCGTTTAGCACATATTTATCTGACTTAGCTCATTCAGATTGAAGTGTAAACGAACCGGAATTTAAGTTTTTCTTGTTAGGATTTTGCAAATATGCACATCACTGAGACGCTGATGAAATGAATAACTTTAGTGCAAGTAACCAAACAGTTATTAGTCCTCAGTCAGTTTTTCGAAATTCCGCTAAGAGTATGATTAAAACTACCTGCTATCTGTCCCTAGCCAGGCTTAATTAAAATGATTCGATGGTGCATAATGGCAAGCCCCTTTCAGCTTGCACTCATTCATTAAGATGTTCAGACTAACACGTAAGGCGAAAACGACATGATAATCAATTTCAGGGCAACTGTATGGAAGTTTTTTTTACAACGGACTTAAATGAGGGATAAACAAATCATAAATCGCCCCATCCTTGCACATTTTTGAATCCGGAGATTCAATGCTACCGCGTCCTTTGACGTGTATCTTCCGAACAGCGCACACACTGAGAAGCACGTATTCAGTTTGAGGTGCCAGCATGCCACAAAAGGAATGAACCTGAGTAGACAATACCGCGTAGAATGGACGGCTACCAGCGACTGACCATGCAACGGTCCTCTAGGTCCTGATTTTTTAAACTTCTCTCCTAATCGTATAACGAGGTATCATTTCTGCCGCAAAGACAATTTTTCACAGTAGAGTAGAAAGAACATTGCTCACACTACTCACTCTCCGACAGTTCACAACCGGTTCTGTTCTCCTTGGGACTCCCCAGATAGGCGAATTCCAAGAGTTCCCGTCAATCTCCTTTAATCCTTCAACCTTTTTGCGCTATTTTGGTATACTTAAGTTTGGAGATTTTTGGCTATCAGCCCCGGAGTTGTTAATCAACTCTAACTCCTTACGAACGCACACAGGCAGATTTTTTGCACCTTTTGAAAACGAGTGGAGGGACCTTGAGCATGATTAATTTTTGAATGCATTTGATCAACAGACAAAGAGCTGCGTAGATGAATACAGAACAAAAGTCAGCAAAGTGTACTTAGAAAAGCCAGGCGAATATTTGATTTATTTCTCTTTTGCGCTACAAGCCGGAAG
The DNA here is from genome assembly GCA_003604175.2 of Clonorchis sinensis. Classification (NCBI taxonomy): domain Eukaryota; kingdom Metazoa; phylum Platyhelminthes; class Trematoda; order Opisthorchiida; family Opisthorchiidae; genus Clonorchis; species Clonorchis sinensis. The sequence goes on along the minus strand of CM030370.1, from coordinate 126,184,237 downwards.
CTTGAAAATCCGCTAGCACAAATGAAATCTATGCTCATGCCACTGTTTTTGTTAAGCTTGGGCAAAAATCGTATGACTGAAATTTGGTCACTGAATGAAGTGTAACTACAAATTCCTTTTCCCGTTTCATAATCGAATTGCTCCTCTTGGGAACTTGGTTAGGAGAAAGTACACTGGCCGTCTTTATTTTGTCACTACGGATGAATCAAGGAGAACTTAATTTTTTTGGAGGACCTCCGGGCTGACCCGGTCATCCCAGTTTTCAGTACACCTCTAGAATCTTTCAATGCAATCATAAATTTTTCAAGAATGCTTTTACTTCCTGTGCTTTGTTTCAAATATATTTATAGACTAAGCTGGGCAAGGACTAGCCATTAAATCTCGATAAACCAACTGGGTAGTTCAAGTTTTCATCCATGATCAGTTAGTATCCACTAGTTTCATGGGATTCGATATTATTTGTTTTTCAACATCCCCGTGAATATTTTGTAGCATTGCCATAAGACATCAAACGAGTTCTTCTCAGGTATAACAGTATATAGTTGAAAGCTTCGACTTTCTTTACCATTTGGGGTTGCTGTGTTTTGAGTCGTCAGTAAGAAGCTGTAAGTAAACTGCATTTCATGGAAAGACAAAACAGTCTACTGTCTCTCATCAACATCAGATTTACGACTATGGACATGCAGTAAAGTCACCTGAGGATTACCGAGTGCCCAGTTGATGACGACTGATTATTTGATCAAGTTATCCTGACTAACTAACTTAGTAGGACCCGCTCAGGCCATCATGAATCTGAGAACCAAAAGGTGATTCACGATAAGCACTCCAGACAAAGGCCTCTGGGATGGAACTCTCAAAAGTATGGTTGGATTACAGATATCTCAACAAAATTGGAATGAACACATCTAATAGCACTTTCGTTTTTCGAACACCGTTTGTGCCGCCTTGCACACGACTTCTGCCTACTGGTAATTCTGTTTGCTACTGAATGAATTCCATTAATCTACCTCTATGTATTGACGTGTTTGATTACATCTTTAAATATGACAACAGTTTTCGCAACTGTTCATTACAGTGTTGGAAATCCAGGTATATAATTTGCAAAAAAACACCGCAATCCATCCTCCCAAGCATAAAATCTCTTAGCCTAACAGGAACCTTTTTGCAGTTAGATCAGCTGATTTGCTTTTTCAGGCAATTACTTGCACGTCTGTGTGTATGCGATACAGTACCCGCCCTCTCATTTACCGGACCATACATTGACGCCGATCCAGGTTGGTTTTGGTTTGCCGTCCATGCATACGCGGTCAGTTATCCTACTGCAAGAAATACTAAACGTTACATCAATGTTGCTGTCCAAACTGTGTCTTAACTGTTCTTCAATTAGCGTTACTCCCATCAGTGGTAGCTTCGTAATCGAGACAGCCCCATACACACTCAGAACAGGAAGGCTGAGAACCTATGAGCAAGAATTGAGGCCATCCATTACTAATCCACCAAGTCCATTCACTGAACATTAAACCATCACATACATCAGTTTGGGCATCCAGGACCGGAGCCATAGGATTGATCAAATATCCAGACATCAAGGAAGCAATTACCCCATTTTAAACTCTATTTCTCCATTATTTTTCAACACTACTAATGTACCAGTAAACGATTTTCAAGGAAAGCGCTCACAGCTTATTGTCGGAAGAATTCAATTTTCGAAACGGCTTTGACAGAAACTTCAAACGTTTGGGGATGTTTCCTGCACTTTGATCTGTTTTGCAAACTCAAAACAGAAGTGCTGGGACAAAAGCGAGGAAACCGGGCAACTGAAATACCTTGGTTACTTGGCAATTTCTTGATTTATGTTCATTCAGAAGGAAGTTGACTTCTGCAGAATGTCACGTTTGATTTATTGCTTCCGGACTATTTTGAAACAAAAGGTAAACGGACGAAACTGTATGTGGAGAGAAATCCAAGGCAGAATCAACTTCGTACCCAACAATTTCCCGTCATAAGTTGGCTCGAATGAGTGTAAAACGAGACGAGTGTATCGTACAAAACAAACACTGAGTTTAGCCTTTAGAGAGCTTTGACCTCTATAATAACACGGCTTTTGCCTCACGAAATCTTTCAGCCTATCAGTCATAAAATAATGATGACCACAGTGGGCACTCTTCGAGACAAGTGACTGTTGACTCGTTTTTGACAAGAAACTTTTGTCCATTGTTATGATGTTGAAGGTCTTTTCCCAAAAACGTAACGACAAGCAATACAACGAGGTCAAGCTGTGATAGAACACTGTGTTCCTGAATCTTGCACAACCAAACTAGATAAGTGAGATTTTAGAGTTTGTCAAGGCAGACTTATGTCATGGATAGTTATTACCGATTACAAGATTCCGGTTGGTTTAAGATAGGGAGGCACTTCTATCATGTCTTCCCTCCATCCGAAAAACCCCACTGCAATTTTCAGCGTTTTATCGAGTTAGATGAGTTCTAGCTATGCTGATTCTAACCATCTTACCGAAGCACCATTAAATGTCTAGGGTGTCACTTGCTTGTACAATATTCTGGATATTCAATAAATGCTTATATCAACAGGTATGACTGCTTTAAGCGCATTTGTGGCTTTATTTACAGAATAGTGGGTAGCCCGTTGCCCTGGATCTCTTTGAGCAGATAACGTGTGCGTGACTGATTACTATAAAAACAAGTAGTGATTTGAGTTTCTCCATGTTTCAGTAGGTCCGAATGTCGAAATCACTGCTTCCTCTGATTTTCGTAGGAGTATGCACTGGCTTTTTCTCTGAAGATGACAGACGTTCAAGGAGGGTGTCACTTTGTCTCTCTGTGTCACATGCGTGCAACAGTATTTCCACGGGGTCCAAGGCACATGCTCGAGCAGGCGAAAGTTATTGGGTGCTCTGCCATTGGTTATGCCCTTCGTGCGACCTAATACCCGAGCCCTGTCCCTCAATTTCTATCAGTCCTACCCCTTACTGAATTGAACAAACATCTATCGAGAACTTGGGACGGTCTGAGCTAGCTTCTCATATGAATCTATCGTTCGTACTATTTTTTTCAAGTGAATGTGTATAACAAAGACTCTCTCGTGGTTGAGCTTGAACGGTATCCAAGATGTTGCAATCCACACTAATTGTGTGGTTCGCGAAATTCTCCGGCAGTTTATCCGAGATTTCCTCCATATAGGATGGTGCACGAACTTTTTCAAACTTTTCAGGTAGTTTAACAGAGAAACTGGTGTATATAGAGGTAACCACTGATTTTCAAATCGGGATGTCATAACAAGCGGCCCCAAGTGATCCCTCTACCTTGGCAATATTTAACTAATATTTAACTGCGCATTAGTCTTGGGTTTGAAGTAGAAGGGTGGTCAGATTATACGAGCAGATATTGAAAATTCACGAGCATTTTTTTAAATTCAAATAACAGAACCGGTCGTTATTGGCGACATGTAAAAATATCACAAAAATAATCACGCCCGGAATATCTGAATTAAACAGGATAAGGTAACGGAAAGATATATTTGCCCTCCTTGCATTAACATACTGGATAGTCAACTCATTCATCAATATCGTTTATAGTTTCCCGAGGTTTTGCCCCAAGGTCCTATAATTTGAGATTACTTTAACTAGTGGCAGCCCGACTACATTATGGATTGTTTTGAGAAGGACAGCAAATTCTGCCAATTACAAGCGCTTTATATCCTACATTTTCAGCACACTTTAGTTTAAAAACATGCGAGTACAGCTATCTTAGGATATGTAGTTTATGGCAGAATTTTCTCCGAGCTTGCTACTTTCGTTGGAAGCACTCCGTCGGTAAGCGACGTTACTTCATCTGAGCAACGTGCTGTTGAAGCTATTTGGTGTTCAGCGTAACGTCGATGTATTGACCTACAGACATTTTGTTTGCTGACTTTTTGTCAGCTGCACGCAAAACTACTGGTGATCTGGTGACATCTCACTAGGGTGACCGTCAGTACAATGCAAACGGCCTAGTTCTAAAGTGATCCTGTATGAGTAATTATCTATTCGAATTCACTTAAAGTAAAATGTAGATCATTCGGCCCGCTCAAAATGCGTCACGGAGGGCTGATCGCATAAGGTACTTCTGATAAATTTAAACAAAAGGCGGCTCATACTGTCGCCAGGGAGAATTCCGCCAAACATTCATGAAAACCGCCAATCTGATTGGATACAATGGGAAAACTGTGTTTTAAATTCCCATCAGCAGGGTAAACCTCAAAATACCGCCAGCTTACAACGTTCTCACGCGTCCAGTACGGTCCACAGTTTTACCTTCTATAAAAGCAACCGTTGTTTTGCGCCAAATGTCATTTTTTTGTGAAGACCCCCCTTCAAGGGGGCAATTATCTTGTCACTCAATGTGGTCTCTTACCGTTTGCGGATAAACTGACAGGATGATTAATTATACTGAACGATTCCTGCGTATCATAGCTCATCCCTTCAGGGTGGATTATTATTCCTTACATGAACCATTCCAAATTTTTAAATTGTACCATTCCTATTTTAACAATTTTCACATGACAGAGTGTGATTACATGATCCAAAGTCATGGGTTGACCGAGGCCACGTTTGAATTTCCTACACACAAGAAAGAAAAACCGCTCTATCCAAATCGTGTGTGCTCGTTCTATTTTCTTGGATCAGTTCATGCACAATATATTGAAGCTGTTCGAATTGGGTTCGAAGAGTTACAGCTACCGAAGCCTAGTATATCAAAACAAAAGTGAGTTTGCTTATACGCGGCACATTTCAAGACAAATGAAAATACGATGCGATCGTTTTGGTGAGCCTGAAGGATAACATGGTGAAAATGGTTTTAGGCACATTATTTTCAAGCGTGTGCATCTTCCGAATGAATATAAATCGGTGTGTGGATCTTCCACCTTGTACCTCGTAGAACCATGCAAGCGTAAAACGAATTCTGGTTGACGGGCACTCAATAAGGTTGCTTGTTACATTTATCTTGGATGACTTGGGTCCGTTGTAGAAGTATGCTGACAGAGACAGTACCAAAGATATATTCGGTGCCACAATATGGCAACTTCTGATCAAAACCGATTTTGGTGCCCGTTTTTCAAATCTGTTTGAGGACGATGTACGTTCTGTATGTGTGTGAGTTCTGTATTTAGACTATTGTGCCCTACAAATACAGGATTCGACTGAGGAATTTCACCGGTATGGCGGAAATGATGCTTGTTCTAAATTTATAGTCTTTAACCCTTAAGACGTGATCTTTCACACACTTAATGTTTCAGAACCATTCACATGATGCCTGTTTTCAGATGCATTTCGCCCAGTTACATGCCACCCATGGAAGATGTTTGGAAGATTCGGAAAGTAGCCGAGTATGGGGCGATTATGCCATTACTCCCTCCTTACACGCAAATGCTCAGCATATCAAGCTATAGAAGGACCACATATTAGTCTCACAATTAGGACGAGAGTTTGGCCACTGCATTTCAGGTACGATACCAGAATGCTATGCGAAAAGTATATGTAGAACTGTTAGTCAACTTAGGCTTCCTACGCAGGAAATAAGGTTCGAGTTTCAGTATACCGCTCAAAACGGTTACATGCAAAGGTACTTCAAGGTGAACTGAGTTTCAGAGGCACACTTATATGCTTAGTCCTCTGTACCCTTGGATTTAACAAATTCCATGGTTAATTTTTAGAACACTTTCGAATTCTGTGGTTATTGTAATCAAATTTCACAAGAATTTTAAAATACTATTTGCTAATATTTCATAACTGTGGTTGAATTGGGTTTACGTGAATACATCTACATTTAAAACATACCCACACGACTGAACGTCACAGTCTAGAGAATCTTAAGGTAGCTTTATAAAATGCTGATTATTTGAAAAATTAAAATCGCGCAACAGGTTTCCGCCATCCTAAGACTTTGTCCAGGGCCAAAGGACACGCGGAACGCGGACTCAGATACAAAGCAGAAAAGAGTAGCTTGTTCAAATGTTCCCACCAACCTCAGGAAATCTCAAAATGTTTGATAGTTCTGATTATTAAATATAAGTAGCTGCTTTTCGTCCTTCGAAGTGGTTGGTGGATGAATTTTCCCTGCACTGCGGTCTTATTATCATGAGTACTGAGGTGTTATCTTTTTGCCACTAGTGCTACTGCCCCATTGGATCCAGTTGGTGCAACTCCTGACAATCGTTGTTCACTAACGTCTGAAAATATCGTACAAGAATTCTCACCTCATCCTATGCTCTATCTGCTTTCTGCACCTTCTGTTCCTGGTGAACCAAAAGGCAGATGAACTTGGAGAGACAAACCATTTCATAAAACATCTCATTTTTGTCCAATTTTTTGAAATTATACCCAATGAGCGAATGGGTACTGTTTCACGTTTGTCCTGCCTTTTGTAGCTGTAATCATGGATTTCTTGCCGTGTATGGAAGCCGTTCGTTCAACAGTGTGTACCAGTTATCCGAACCAAGAGCGGGACCGACTCATGCATTTTCCGAAGGAGCCGTTACGGCCGACCATATATGGTGTGACCGAGAAGATCAAATGCGACACCTAATGCTCTCAGCAGATTCAAAGCATTTTCCGATTGTCGGTCGTTACTCAGTACTGGCATTGAAACTAAACTCGACAGGGTCAACACTGCCGGGAATGTATGCCAGCTTCCGTCTGCGCTACCGATTTGAGCGCGGTAAGTTACGTCTCCATACTTTTAAAATTCGGTATGATTATTGGATTGCTCCGGTTGCGTTCCAGAATTTAACTCCAGGTTCTAAAGTGTTTTCAGAGGTTCAGAAACAGGATAGTATTTCATGTGAACTGGTAGCCTGTTGGGTGTTACATAACTATCACCTCTATCTGTTATCAACATTTTTAAGTTGCCTAAATTGTATTCGTGTGGAGTTACAGTTTGGGATGGGGAGTGGATTTTAGAAACATTTGATTTTGAATAGTTGAATTACTTTGGTGACGAATTCCGAAATCTCCTGAAAATTTGCACAAACCCGAAAAATCTCTGATACTTTAGCTAAAGGTGATGTCCATACTTAAGTACTGCTAATGGTGATTTGGAACGGACTACCGAACCAACTGAACAGAAGTACACATAACTAAAGTACATGGGCTTTCGACCATGACAACTTCTTTGTGATTCATTCCTACTGAATGCTTTTCCGGTGCATAAACCTCATCTCGAGTCGAAGCACGTCATTTTCCGTCAGTGGTTTTTGTGTCTACCTCGACTTGACTGGGAGGGCTATATGGGTTCCAGATGGGCCCTCGGAGCGCTAATGTATACCGTCGCGTCTTTGTTATTATTTGTAGCCCAGTCCAAGTAAACAAGAAATAACGGTATTTCTACGCTACCTTCTTCGTTGGCAGGGAAAATTTGATGAGGTTTCACAGTTTGTGACAGAGTCACAAAAAACGCAACCGCATATTTTCTCTCACTAATGTTACGTTTTTCGACATGCCGCTCATGGCTCAGGAGTGAATTATTCACCCACTGTTTCTCCTTTTCATTTCCCGCTAGCTGATGTATTATTAATCATACACAACTTTTGACAGTCAGATGAATCTAATTCCTACTGTCTGCTTCTACAGATCATAACTGTGGAAAACTAAATATGGTTACTAACGTACAGAATCAGACGCGGGTTTCATATACTTGCGTGTGTTCTGCCAATCACTCAGCGTCGTGCAATTTGTTATGAAACGAGGAAGCCTTGTGTGCTTTCCAGGACAAAAACACACATGGAGGTAAAAGTCCGCGTAATCCTTCATTTAGTACCGCTAAGCAGAATGCGATGTAAATATTATTATATATTATCACCAAAATGTTCTCTACACGTACACGGTAATTCTGGCTGAGCCAGTCGGGCAGTACAATGTTTAATGAACATCTACCATCCAAAAGAAAGCTAGCGCCCCCAATTAGTAAAAGATCCCTAAAATCAGACAAATATTTGTCTGCAAGTTCATTACTACGTGAACCGATTAGCGTAAAGTAAACCGAGTGTCGGAGGAATGAGTGATCCAATGAAGAGTGCAGTACAACATACTATTTGCCGTAACAAGGTAATTAGGTTTCGCCGTTCGGAGCTGTGTTTCATGTCCACAAGATAAGTAACACAGAGTACGATTGTGTTTCGTCACCAACCTCCATGAGTTTTACGAACCGATCATAAACCGTGTCTATGAAGAGTATCCTTTCATCGGTCGGTCATCGAAGCTACAGAATTTCCTTTTACTGAGTGATTACACCAAACAAGTTTCAATTCAACCGCATATCCATTCATCTTTAATACCACGTACTTTAGAGAATAGGCCATCAAACATCAAATTCGGCTTTTCTCGGATTCGTTCGCCAATTCTTTGTTTACGTTAGAGTAATCCAAAATTATCTAAGCTTTATTACTTGATTTAGATTGGCCATCCACAGAAAGTAACCTACATTTAAACGACTTCGTTGTGATTTATCACTGACGAGCTGTCTTTAGAGGTTATTTGTTCCAGTAAATGTCGGTCGGGTTATGGCCTGCTAACTCTTTTATCACGTATTCTTGGTTTTCTGACCTCTCAAATCCCAGTTTATCAAATTTTGGGGAACTAATATGTCACAATATACTTTTTGACTAATTTTCACTGTTGTGTTCAGGGTTCCTATCACTGAAAACATTTCCTCCAAAAAAAACTCAGCAGACAGGTAGTTTGCGGAAGTAGATTCGGCTTGAAAACTAATGAAACTTTACTCAGATCGTTGATAAGATTTCTCCTTCGCCCCGAATGCTGTCGAACCCCATAAAATTGTAAGTTCCAAAAAGAAACGACATTCTACTTAGCGAAGATACTATAGACTCGAATAATTTGGTTAAAATCAGTAGCGAACCGTTTAAAAAGTTTTTTTGGCTTGGGCTTATTCGCGCACTTTTGAAAGTGTAATTTATTTATTCTAAAGTTTCAAGTCGAAATTGGCTGACTTCTATCGGGATGTTGTGTTTATACCGTAGTAGTCATTATCTTCTGATTTTTACACCTCACATTTCTTTGAAATGTGACAATCAGTTCCCCAAACCGCATTTATCCGTCCCTGAATAATCTGGCATTAAGAAAAAGTGCACTTTAAACATCTAGACTGAGTTTCGGTGTATTTATTTACTAGGATCCTATTTGTCCTGATTAATGGTCGTGAGCAAAAAAAGTAAGTGGTTTCAAACATTCGAATACTGATTAATCACAGAAGAGACGAAAATGAGCCATGTGGAGTGTAAAAATACTCTCACTGTTTTCCAGATTTTGGTATTCCCGGGATAGATCTCAACACCGGAACATGCCAGTTTTTGTACAGCCCTTCCTTTTCGCCATTCCTACGTGACCTGAACATTGCTCAACCTTCACCTGGTCTAACCCATCATCAGGGGTGGACGAATTCCCCGTTCTATCTTAATTCCTATCCATCCAACACCACCTGCATTTACTTTTTCGTCCCGGATACAACTCAGCAGCCCATGACACGTATGATTCGTCTATCCTTTGGAAAATTTGACGTGCAACATTCCAGAGAGCTAACCGTTCAACCCACGTCAACAGTTCAAAAAGCACAAGTTTGTTCCCAGGTAGGTGAGCTTAATTATGATACATCCTAATTGGCGGCGGGTTGCTTCCTAGACTTTATACTATATCTTTGTCGTACCAGCATGAACTCCCCCGGCACACTAAAAGAGTACCATGGGGTACCAGTGAGCCCGGTCTTTCGCCAGGAAGGATGCTAGCTTCTCAAAAGTTTCATGCACTTTGTCAGCAGACGTGTAAGTAAATGAATTAGCACAGGAGAAATTAGTGGGAAAATGACAGCACTCTTGCTCCTGACAAACTAACAGCAAGCCAGATAACCTCCTTCGACCATTAATCGCCTGTATCTCTGTCCGATCCAACAGATACAAAATATTTCTACTAATCAGTGTATTGGTTCTGGTCAGTCATTGCTTCCAAAATGCATGTTCCTGACTTGGTATCCTCAGTCGATGAATAACCAAACAAATACCCTCTTATTATTAGCCCGACAGTGATGAAGTTTTCCAAACATTAGCTTCTGATTAGCATATTCCTAAGCCTGCATTTATCGTGTTCCAGTCTAGCCTTAAGCCGTTTGCTCTGCAGTTGCAGTTTAAAATCATATTGTGTACATAGTTGAAAGTGTGGGATTCTGTCGGGGGAATCTGGCGTGAAATATTTAGCCAGTTTACACGCACGAGTTAAGCAAAGGCTAATTGGCGCAGCATCTCAACGACGAAAAATGTTACAGGCTTGGCCACTGTTCCCTGAATTTGAGTGAAAGCAGTTCCACCAATATGGTTTCTCAATGATACAGCAGTTGCACTTTGCTATGCGTTAGGACCTAGTAGAACATGTATTTTAAATAGGTAACTTTCGGGAGATGAGAAATATTATAACGGTACCTTTCATATGCCACAGAAAATGCTAGACCACGTTAGGAAAAAGAGCTCGACGTTTCATCCATAATCTTATCCTCTTCAGTGAACAGTTACTCAGTTTTGAAAGTAGTAGAATCTGCTGACTTTGTTCTACAAATATTTGTGTTGCCACTTCTTGAGAATTAACATCCGTTATGAGCTTGGGAGAGACGCTTGAAACAATAGATTCGTCGTATGTTCCCGTTTTAACCAGTTCCTGTGCACACCACAAAAGACTCCAGATGCTCACAGGGAGTCCAGTGAAATACCTGAGAAATTATCCAAAAGTTATAGACTACTACTACCTTTGGTACCGAACTCTTACAAGATTATTATACAAGAACCTCGCAGAACTGAACCATGGGAATTTCGCTCTCAAATGTTCAAAGCTTAGGTAAATTGCCGCGGCAAAAGAAAACAGTCATGGCCCAAACAGGCGATGTCAAAACAACGAATATACAACCACTAAGGAGACATAGGGAAGCGTGGTACAGAGTGCCACAAATGGGACCAGATTAAGTCAGTTTTCCAGACGAAAGATTCAGGTCAAACGGCAGGAAGGTTGAGGAATGTCAGATCATCGACTGCTGAAAAGGGAGGAAGAATGTAGGTTTATGGAAATTGAAAATTCGGCGAAAAATACTCAACCGACTCTCAGAAAACGAACTATTATTGGTGAATCTAAAACAGCATCATTTCTCAGTTATATCACTAGGGCAGGGGGAAAGCCCCTTTTTTAACGAAAAAACCGCACCCCCGCCATTAATTGTGGATCAGACGCGTACATTTTGCCATTTTGCCTACAGAGTGGGTATCAGTACACCATGACCCTGTGTACGGATGTGCCTGTAGCATCCAGACTACAGAATATTTAAAGCTTCCACGCATTGTTCTTCCTAAAACTGCCAACCAATGGTTTTGACGTCAAGGAGCCTTCGAATAAGCAGACTTTACTAAGTAAAAATAGTCAGTGAAAACCTACGTATGATCAGTCTAACGTAGCCTGCTTCAGGAGGATGTTTTTTAACATCCTGTTTTGACTGAGCTGACATTTTGACGGAAATGAGAGGTGGAATTTAATTGTCTTTTTTGTAGCAGCTCCTGCCAATAAAGTTTGAGGACAGCCAGGAGAAATTATTTGTACATAATTTGTACAACCACTTACGTACCCATATGGTTCCACGATTAAAAAAGGGCTTCAAGTTTCGAGTTACCTAGGCCCCATAACAATACGTTTTTTTTATTTAGAGGAACTAAATTAATCTCGAACATTCCAATCCCATATCTCCGTGACAGGATAGAGATTGGCGGCTGTAACAGGTCACAATAATTCAAAGGTGCTGAGAAAATCGTCCACACCGCGAATAGAATTTGAATAGTCGTAACACACTACTCACAAGGTTGCTGAGAATTCTTCGATAGTCCACGACCGGTTTCGTCCTCCTTGAGGCTCATCAGGCAGGCGCACTCCCCAAGTTTTCCGCCACGCATAAGTATTACTTGAACCCAAATTTCACGAAATCAACGAAACACATTTAGTTGCAAACCAATTTGTTCTTGTGGGAGAATCACCTAGAACCCAGCGGTATCTCTCGTTTATGGTGGTTTTTTAAGCAACTGAATGTACTGCACCAGGCAGCCTCATGTTTTAGTTGGTACGATATTCGGAATTTCGCGATACGTCAGCAACTGAGCATTTTGCAACCACCATGTGAACATTTCCAACAGGAAACGTCCCCAAACGGTGGTGTAAAGTGGAAAGTGCATAAAATTCTAAAAGTGTAAGCTGCAGGAATTCATTGACTGAGACGGTATTCATTCGTCTCCCACTCACGTGTTAATTAATGGCTTACTAAATACTTTGATTTGTCTGAAGGTAAGCGGTACTGTCTAAATAACTCAACTTGGCCGACTGAGTCCCTGTTTTTTGTTATATTTCCAATGCTATTTTTAGTATTATTTGCCTAATGACTCCACAAACAGCCTGTAAATTGCAGGTGTTGTAGTGGTAGGTGGATCCTTGCCTGAAGTAGCAATCTGCGACCATTGCTTAACCCGTCTCTGCTTGAAGTCATACGAGTCTAAGCCAGAAATCAAGGGAGCATAGGAAGTACACATCATACAATAAAACTGTGACTTTTAGAAATTTGTATATCGTGATCCTTTGCACTGCTGACTGTAAGCTAATTCCCATAATATGGCCACTGACACCTGACCAGTTAGTGGTACTGGATCAACGCCGACACTCGGACAAAAGCCAAGGGTATGAAATCTGACCAGGTGTGTTCAGTAAAATTGTGGCCTGATTCAAAGAACTCACCATATTCGAGACCCCCGGGTTTCGAGAGTCTCAGCTGTTGTGTGTAGGAGGGTAAGTCACGTGACATTAGGTTGGACTTTTTCAGGCTGTTAGCCTCCTGAGTATGTTTAACCTGTCCAAGCTACACAAGCTAACCTGTCCAAGCTACTTGTCCAACCTAAGCTACATGATTATATGCCACAGAAACTCATTAATTGTATCGGAATTCAGGTTCACACCACTCTTGTCTACACAGCCGTCCTGGCGCAGTCATTCTGCTGAGTCCACAAAAAAGGGTGGAAGGTTTGGTCTCGATTTTCGCTCGTATCAGAGGTCATCAGCAGTACACATCCTCAGTTGTGGCTGGGGTTGAAGTTCCGCACACCTGATATACGAGGCCAGCGTGTTACCACCACACCGGGCGCATCTGAATTTTCAAGTCTGAACAGGCTACCATGTTCACGCTTGAGTGGTGTGACTGATTGGCCCGACTACTCGAACAACGACCCCTAACCCTCCTGGTCGTGTCGATCGACTGGCTCGCCTGTCAAGACTTCCCAGTCAGGCAGTACAACCACATCACTGTGACGATGTTCTACTGTTCATACGTGAGAATTCAGATGTGTTTACTGTGCGTTGGTGAAGTGGTAACACCCTCGCCTCGCATATCGGATGTGGGTAATTCAAACCCTTGTCTGGCCAAGGGTGTGAACCACTGACGACCTCCAATAGGAGTGAGTCCAGTGCTTCCACCCTTCGATGTAAACTCACCAGCATGATTGCACCAGGGTAGGAGGAGAGCTGTTCAAACGACAGTGATGTGAGCGTGAGTTTTACAAAGCCCTCAAACGCCTACAACTGTGTATATCGGAGAATTCAGATGCTACAAAAGGGGTGTGACAGTGTTCAGACTTGAGACATCCATCAACTATTAACCCACACGGAAAATTAGTGTCGTAATGAGCGGAATGGATGCGAAACATGTGTTAAATTCCGTCATTTGTCTTAAGTTATTTAAACGTGATTACTTTTTGTCCTGACAGAACACTATAGAAATTGTTACAGTACGAACAATACTTGGATTATCCTTGATGAAAAGATTGGCTGAACTTTCTTCGCGACCATTCTTATTGGGCAACGGACAACAAACTTGGGTAGATGAATGGGAAGCTATCGAAAATGAATTGCGGCATACTCTAACTGCCCACGACCTGCAACTTGAGCCCCTAGCTATTGAGTGCGGTCCGCGAATTCCAGGCCCCGTAATAACCGAAAGACCCATGGATGCCCTTCTCCTAAGATTTCGCTCCAGCATGAACACTCAAACTAAGGGCTTCACACTACATTATGAGTTCATCAGCGATGCAACGACTGCTGCGTCCTCCACTTTGTCGTACCACAGTAAGTCTCTCATTTGAGGTTTTATTTCATCTAGATAAAAAGCGCTACAAAAATGTTATTGGATATTTTAACAGTCCCCTCAATGGCGGAAGTGCCTGGAGAGATAAATGTTTGAAAAACATGGTAGCCAAATCAAACATTTTCTATGGAGCAACCTTACTTCTCTCGAGTAATTCTAGTTCTTTGTATGGTTCCTGGTGTCACTTAGACGTTCGTGCATAACATTACCGATAAAATCAAGCTTGTGGCTTTTCAGTGAGATAAATCAACTGACTCGTATATAGTGATGAAAGAGCGGATCATTTCTTCTTCTCATGAAGAAACGTTAGACAGAGAGCATTCCGACCGAGAACACACTTAATCCTCGATTCTGCAAAACCGTCTTAACCAATCAGTCGACCTGGGATACGAGTTCAGTGCTACATTTTGGAACGCATCGCAATTGAGGTACACAATGAAGATGATGGAATAGGAGACAGTGTATGAATCGAAGGTGCATAGATTGCCAGAGTTTATGCTGCCTTTCAATACATCCATGATAACTGGTGTAGACTTTTGGCTTTCATTCGAATTCAACCAGGTGCATAATAATTCCCATTCCCAATCATCCAACTGAGAGGACGCGACAACCACCATGCTCCATTGGTGCATTCCAGGTCCCAGTAAGCAAGTTATATTTTCCAATCAGGTCAAAGAAAATGGTTTCAAATCCTGTCGAAAATAGGTATCAAATTCAATAATCCTGATACATGTGGCCTCGATAATTTTTATTGCCATGGCTGTATTATTAGCTTCCACACAATTCTGATCTTCAACAAATCGCTGGCTACCATTCCATCTTGTTGCATTGTGTGGGCTGATTAATCAGCTTAGAGTATCTGGTTCGATGCTTCTTGTCCGCTCATTTTTTACTCTGAAAATGTCGATTGAGTAAACATGCCCCGTCAATCTTCCAAATTGGGAAGCAGGAAAGTGAAATCGCGTCCGGTCACTTACAACTTCCGCTAATAGACTGAGTCCCCTCATTCGAAATTTAGTCATTAAATTTAGTATTCGTGGGCACAGTAGTCTAATTAATAGAGAACGCATATAATGACGCAAGCTGTTCAGCAGCAGCTGCGGACCGTACGCTGATAATACCTGTGCCTGGTTCTACTTTAGACTGCTTCGTTCGTAGAAATTTGGAACTTTCGTACTTGCAAAAGTTCCGTAGAAATGTGAAAGGCGTTCTTGTTTCAGCAATCCAACCCAGTAACCGTTATGGATCCCGCGATTTATGGGAATTCCTGGTGGAGAACCGTCTTGCGTAAAATGTGAAATCAACACTTAAAGTACCGTCGAATGAAATAAACGTAGAGGCAAACCCAATGTCGTTGATTGTTTAGATTTCGAAATGCACAAACGCAATTTTCGACCTTAAAATACCAGAAAAAACCTGTTTGCATAACTGGTAACGTGAAATAAATTGAATATTTCTACAGTACTATATCCGGAAATGTTCCTAGCTAATTTTTAAAGTGAAGTCTACGTTTCCTGCCACGTCCCTGAAGGACGGAGTAAGCCCGCTGAGGTTACCTGGAGGATGATTGTACAATGATTACATCATCTGCACAGGTCAAAATTATTCACCATCAAATTGCAGAATCTTCGAAAGCATTTGCTTTTGCCGGAAACAATTTTTCCCGCCATCAAAGCATACGGAAGTATTGTTTCACAGGTCATGAATGTAAAGTAGGTGCTGACACTCATTACGAGAGTACACACCGTAAGATGGGTTAAAAACCTGTGCAATTATATGGTTAACAGATATTTAGGGCTCACTTGCATCTATAAAACACTGTGTACAACAGTATGTATGCATGCATGTATAAAGCAGACGTACTTGTAACTATTCTCTGCTTAATGAATGGTTTTAAAATATGGAACTTTCTCTTTATGATGGTCAGTTGCAGGCCCGTTGAAAGATACGACGGCCGTTCGTTCTCAGTGTCTATAATAAAGTGGATTCACCATTCTGGTTTAGTTTTCTAAAAAAATCCCTCCGGCGCATATGATGCCATGTCGATCACACCATTTTGAAAAGCGATAGGTAACTTGTCAGTCCTTTGTACCTACCTGTCCCATTTTTTCTTAATTCGGGTTTCAGTACATTTCGCTAAACACTTCCAATAAGTCACAAATCTATAACATTTCGACTCCCCTCAGCGGACTAGTAACCTCGTATTAAGTGAAGCATTGCCATAAACTTGTGAGGTGTTTCAGTGTCAAGATGGAAATAGGTTAAAAAGCAACACTCAATCTGGAGTCGTCCACAGGTCACTGGAACAGCAGTAAGTACTTGTGATTTTGTTGCACCAGTTGTTCGGTAGGTTTGGCTGGACTCTTAGACGGAGACGGGTAAACAGGTGGAATACGCCAACACCGTGCTACACCAGTCGTCGACATCATTCAAACTGCAAACGTCAGTGGCAATCCGGTATGGTCGCTAGACTTAAAATTCCTGTTCACGGAAATCCCCGTGATGGAGTCCATTTCCTACGTATTCGACCTTACTGAATAATCAGCCATACTGATCAAATGATCAACTAGTAACATGAAGGAACTTCTTCCTAGGTGTACATTTAATGTGCAACCTAAGCTCCGAGGTACTATCTACGGACAAATTAGGTGGTCGCCATGGGTTAAGCGTATGGGTCGCTGTTGGGTGAAATTTTTTGGGAAACCGGGAACACACCACATTGAAGCTTAGCTTACAATGCTTTGAGCTCTCCGCCCAGCACCTCAGTGGTTAAGATACGAGCTTCTGACTGGAAAATCTGAGGTTCCAACTAATCTCGGCATCTTAACTAATTGGATCTAGACTTGGCGAACCTGGCATTATCTCAACTCTCGTGCATCCTTTAGGTGGCACGGCAACTAGGCATCAAAGGGTTGTTCCGACTATCCACGCCCGGTAAGTCGACGACGTACTCATTTTGTTGGGCTGTGATCACCAGCTATACTGTACCTGTACACCTTTAACTGTGCCCCCAGCCATTTCATTCATGTCAGAGAAGAAAAATTGGGACACCTTTCATTTGTGGAATGGGTGATATGCAAAATTTGATAGCTTTGTTCGTATGCACTCACTTTTTCATGGCTTTGTATCTTCTAGCCAGAAGAGGAACAGTGGCTCATTTAGCGCGCAGATTTTTTTCAGATTAGCTGTAGATCAAATTAGGAAATGGTCAGCATATGATGAAAGGGTTCAATGCTAAACAAGTTTTGCAATCTGCGCCAAAGGTAGCGCTGAATAATTTGAATCTGCGTTTGCGGTTATTGGGAAAGCTTCTCGTGGATTCCTAACCAATAGGCTCAAGAAAAATCTGGCCCAAATAATCTAATGCTGCACACCTGACTATCATCTGCCTTGATTCCAAGCCCGATGCTTTTGAGTCCCAAGGACAAGGAAGGGTTTACAGCTGATTTAGGTTAATTTATTATTGCGTTCGAAAATGGGTTGTACGACGAGGTACCTTTCCACGAAGATCATAGATAGACCTTCGACTAAAATCACAACAAAAATTGTCGAAACGACATAAGTATTATCTCAAACTATCTCGAAAGAATCGTGCAATAAACACATTTTGCTCTGTGTTCTAGTGAACAGAGCAAAAATAATAGCCACTAGGCACTCTTGATAGCTGAGTGTGTGTGATAATCCTTCCCTTCCACCCGACCCTCAGTCAACATAAAACGCTTGCCCAAGGTTCCAGGTTGAACTGGGCAACAACTAATGCAACACAAGCACACCAAAGTGTTCACACTCTAGTTTATTTCGAACAGCGATCCACTCTACATTTTGTTTCTCTTAAACCAACTGCCATCTTGACAGTGAAACACTCCATTACTGTCAATCTTGTTGTGCAAGTGCAAGCCCATGGAGATGCATTATGAACGCACGTGTCTGCCATTTGCCCGTTCATTATTACCCGTGAGTACCTCTGAAAATGATACGTTGCTCAAATTATGGCTCGATGTGTTCACCGCTTTTGCTGCAGCTTGTGGAACCAATTTATCGTCGTTGGAGCGCGGTGGTTTGATTGAAAGTCCCAACTTTCCAAAACCCTACTCCGATAATTTGCAATGCGTATGGACAATCAAAGCTGATGGTGAAAACAGCCAACTGCTGCTTTATGCTGAGAAGTTCACTCTGGATGGCACTGAACTGGGTGAGCGCTAATTTTTATTTTTGTGTATCCGGTTTGTAATGACGGTATTTTCTCAGCTTAGTTCTCGGTGTGAACCTCCCGTCAAAACAATCACCGGTGCACAACGAGTATTAACGCCCAAAACTGGGTCAAATCACAAGTACAGCTCGTCGTTTATGGAGTGCATGCGGCGAGGTCATACTTAAAAGTCTGACGCCTTCTGGACGCGAAACTGGCAACTGGCATTCGATAGATCCTGGGTCATGATTGGCTGTTTGGTCCAAACTTTCGACCAATCAAGGCTCGCCTTGATGCTGGAGGGGCAAGCGACCAGATCTTTCGTCCAGTCGTGTTTGGGGTGGGCTTCTTGGCCGTAGCGGCACCTAAATCCGAACAGTAAATCGGTATTGGTGCGGAATCCCGTCTAGTATGTTATATTTAGTTGTAATAGTCATACAGCTGGCAGCGAATACCAGAGGCCACTGGGAACCAAATTTTCCAGTTTCCATAATGGAATCAGGTTAACCACGGCTTTTTTGCTGAGCGGAAATTCCTTCTGTTGTCGATAATTATTAGCCTTTCCTCTTTTTTTCGGAGAGTTTTACATTTCTTGTCACTTTTGTGAGATAAAGCAGTAAACGTAGACTCACCAACAACCGCAATGGTCACGCTCCGTATAATAGGACAGTATGCCTTTGCGTATGCAACAAAAACTGCGCGTTTGTTTTTCGAAACCGGATATAACTGATCTTTTTTCAAGCTTGAAATATCAGAAGATTTAATCCGTCGAAGACGCAGCCTCATTGATGACCTGTTAGAAAATGAACTTGGCACCTTGGACCGGAGCATGAATAGGTAGGATTTGCCTGTGATGTACT
The DNA here is from genome assembly GCA_003604175.2 of Clonorchis sinensis. NCBI lineage: Eukaryota > Metazoa > Platyhelminthes > Trematoda > Opisthorchiida > Opisthorchiidae > Clonorchis > Clonorchis sinensis. Next base: position 126,164,972 of record CM030370.1, on the reverse strand, counting down.
TTCAGAAATTTTAAACCTGCGTAAAATTCCGAAGATCGAAGAGTCAGGCAAAAACAGAAAAATCCTCCCATCTTTAATTATTACGATTCAAGAATGAACAAACGGAGAAATACACGAAGCTACACTTGACCCATATACACTGGATTGGATACTTCTAGACAAAGGTTGTCCACAGCAACTGAAGCGTCGGATTGAAACATGTTATTTCAGTAAACTGTGTTTTGACTCTAAATGAATATACCTTATGTGAAATTACTCAGATTTCATTTTGATGATGCTGTTACTCTTGTACTGGTAACTTTAACGTTTTACTTAATTGAGTTTGGTCTGTTATCATTTCAACTTAGTTGAACGGGCCTCATGGTACCTTCTACAGATGGAACATCTTATTTCTCATAGAATTATTGTTTGATTACTCAGATCGTTAAGCAGGATTACCAAGCAGACAACCTACTTCCAACAAAATGGTTATAATAACACTATTTGAGAGTGCATGTAGCGTTGGACAAGAAACTAAACCGACCACCGTTGAGCTCACGCCACATGGTGAACATAATTTTCTATTGTACCACAGACAGATCGTGAAGCCAACTCTCTTAAGTAGAGCCTAATTGACAAGCTCATCGGGACGCTTACCGAATTTGACGAATAGAGTAAAGCACTGCTTTGGACGTCGTAGCTAAAAGTAAACAAACTGCACATTAACCCCCTGAGTAAGTTCACGGAATGGAGATAAAACCTCGCTAATTGTGGGGAGGACACTTTTCGAGAGCAAAAAACTGGTGATAGAACCAATAGGAAGCACAACTTTGGAAAAATGTTAAAAAAAAGTTACAACACATCTAAGGTTTAAAGTTAGCCTTTGGTTCTTAGAGGTATTGCTATGCGAGCAGCCTTTTGCAGGTTTCTCCAAGGTCTATGGCCCTGCGGTAATCTCTCTGCCCGTGGGTACGTAAAACAGCCATGCATAAGTTGGATACACGAAATAGCCAGCAAACGCACATACTAGCCCTTTTGATTCTAAAAGATGACGCTTTTTCAGCCAGAAAACTTCTACAGATTTTTTGCAATTTGTGCAAACCGCAGCGTTGATTTCCGGAAAGCAGATATCCAATTTTCCTCCGCCACCGCTCCATTTCTAAAAAAATCCCCCTTAAGATTATCTGATGGTAATTATTTTGTTAGAAGAGCTTTGAATATCCGCTGTTTTATACATATGAGACAGGATTTTGTTCCAGTCCCGATATCTTGAGTCATGTATCTTGGCACTGTTATTTCATTGAAAACTTTAAAAGGTTGCTCCCATCGCTATGATAGTTTATGCTTAACCTAAATCTACTCATCAGACTGTGTGTTCTCGTGTGTCGCTCAAGAGTATACGGGGACAACTCAATATGCAGAGACTTGAAGTGGGTTTTTTGCATCTCATTCAAACTTTATTACCTGATGGGGTTTGTCCCCACACACCGAAACACCTTCCTTCGGGCAGCCGTATGGTTTACTAACTGATACGTTTTTGTTTGCACCGCTATAAAGATGCTTTCCTTAAGTGCTTGACACCCCACCTGTCTACAGCCATCATCTCCTACTTGTAAGATGAACATCTGTTTCAAGCCTTTTCTCCGACAGCCGAAAATTAAAGCAATGAGTTTCATAGGTCAACTTGTGCATATGTTATATGTATCATAAACTTCTCGCTAATTCGATCCAACATTAAGGGGTGTAGTTAGCGTCTTTCCTTTGTAAACAGCCGCCCATGCTTTGAAATAATGCCACAGAAAATACGGAATGATAAGTACAGATTGTATTAGAACGAAATAAAATGGCCCTACTCTGCTTCCCTTGCATAATACATCTACTGATAAGTTCCACTGGAACGTTTGTAAAACGTTGGGTCCAAGAACTCTGTACAACACTATATTGATAACCCTAGCTCAAAATCCCACTATGCAAGGTTTGCCACGTAAATTCGTTTCTACACCCAATTTCTCCCCTGGAACTATTACCGCATGAAGATATTCGATCGTTAATTCCGTTTTCGCAAAATTTGGTCTTCGCTTGTTAAATGTCATCCAAATCAGTTCGGTGGTTTGGTTGTCATGACATTGTCAAAAGTGTTCATCTTCCTGATTCATGCTATCAGTAAACTTAACTTATTCGATCGTCTGTGTGACGGACAGTTCGCAGCAACAACCCCACACTACTCCGTTGTAACTCTATTAGCTGTTTCCCATATTAGTATACAGATGATTGTGGCGAAAATGCAAAATCTTCGCCGATCATTTAGCAAGTCCGAATCATGGTAATACTGGAAGTGCAGACGAACTTGCTCCATACGCTGCACAAAACAATGCGCGAATGGATGCTTGAAAGAGTAGCGCCACCTAAAAACCGGAATTAGACTAGCGACGAGTACTGAAATTCTGTCACGCGACTGAAAATGCCAGTGAGTAGAATGTTTTCACTTCAAAGCCCCTGATTTTGAGATTCAGCTAGGGGGAATCCGGTGCTAACTTGTCAGAATGTAGTTCGCCAGTGAGTTTGAAGTCCGCTCTGGGGTATCGACAGCGTATGATAAGTGCACCTTGCCGTGTTTACTCCATAAGATTAATCGATCGGTTACTATATAAGAGAGCGTCTAGCGTTCATATTGTCTAACATTGGCTGAATTGGTAAAACGTTCTGTATTCCTGTGAACAAGATTACTCTGTAGGGTATCTATGGGGTTGGAGATTGTCCGTGTGCTATCTGACAAAACAGTGCTTTTAGAGAAGTTCTGTGACCTGAACAGCTACAATTCACTTCACTAGAAAGGAAGCCGTTAGAACGCATGAGGAGAGATTAGTTTGTGTTCAGCTTGCTTCCGAAACTGAGGAGTTAACCTCCTGCCTCAATATACTCTAAGAGTTGTTGAATCACTACGGCCGTTTAAAGCAATGACAGTGGATGTTCGCCGACCTGAATTGAGTTTCGGGATACTGCTTCTGATAAAACAAGGGAGGTCTATTTTAAGCTGTCTCGCGTAGACAGTTCCCTTGATGATTTCAAACCTAAACAGAGTTTCCCAGACATAGAGAGCTTTCGAAATTATCCAGCGTTTCAAATGGCTCAACAGCGCCTGCTGACGTCGTGGACAATCACTGTCGCGTTAAAATCACCGGGACCTGACGGTTATACTTTAACTTGTATCCACTACATGATATGCTCAAAAACAACTACCCCACTTTTCCTTTTTTCACCTTTTTTTACTACACGTCCCAAAATATTTGAAATCAGGATCTATAAGCATATCTGAGTGTGAGCTTCAACCCGGCTAACTTCAAAACCTTATAATATAGCGAAGAAACCCAACATTCTTGAGATGTCCTGCACCCGATCCGGTCGAGATACCAGTGAAGCGACTAAGATTGAGGTGCCATCAAATGGTAGGTTATTTACTGTGTTTTTCCGAGTGCTAGCTTTTTCATTTTCTGTCTCGAAAACAAAAATTAGTTAGTTGCGAATGCAGCAATAAGTGACTTGAAGCTACTGGTGCGGAACTGATTGCCAGTAGGGAAAACTCAGAAAAGCACTTTGCAAAGGATTTTGCCATAACTAATTTGTCCTATGATTCTACTCCCCAGCTGACACAGTGAGCATTTTGTCCATCCATGACTTTAAAATGCGGGTGGTTATATGGTTGTAGCTAGCTACTATATATTTGAGATGAATTTGCAAAGTCATTCACTTCCGACTTCATCCCATCCTCCTAATAAACTCTACATTGTTCTTCAGATTGCTCTCGCGCAGTGATGCGAATTTATACGGCAGATTCCAACCAGCCTGCCGTTGAATTGTGTGGTAATCAGAGCAAACCCACCCAACTTATAATTTCTAGGAACACTATTGCCATCCGGTGAGTTTATTCAGTTTCACATCGAAATGTTCTCCTGCCGACTTATTGCAAAATTTCTCCGAGTAAAATAACCTGATCGCTTCGAACATTTGAATGAAAAATCACACTGGAATCGCAATTCTGGTTTAAACAATAGTCTGTTTGTGCGGACACTTAGACCAGATTTGTCAGCGTAAAAGTGATTATACGGATCACACTTCTAGCATCCAATGGAGGCTTTACGTCTAGCTTTGCTTGAATTCAGTCCTTGGTCACCTGGATAAGCTTTGCATCAATAAACTTACTCACAGCCTATGAGTGGACAGTAGTTCCCAAGTTTGATTTTCAACATTCAGCATGATGTTACATGCACTGGGCAAATATATGCGTCCTCACACCCTTTGGGTTTGAGGTCAATTTATCTTAGCCAGGAAATATTCTTCACGGATCAGGTGACAGTCACATATCGCCCGGTTTGAACTGTTCCCCGTGTATGTTAATAAGGGAGACAGTTTGTCTCGTACAGTCTTGCTTCATTCTAAAATCTGTCCTTGCTTCGGTAGACCAGATAGATCTAATAATTTGTCCAGTGTTGGGCGAACACGTTATGAAGAACAACCTATTTGTGTTTTATTAATATGTCCACCTTTCACCAACGTGTATTCCCTCAGTGTCGCTTCGATAATACAATCGATTATTTGTACATTGGCCCGCCATAGATCGATCGTTCGCTGAACCAGTAAGCATATTGAGGTTATCGTGCGGGATCTATGAAAACTTTAATCTAAACGATTTTCACGTTTAAAACATGGTAACCGCTGGTTAGGAGTTGCTTCTTTCATTTTTCTTTCGTCGTTATTGAGTCATTTACGTGGATTTATTGTGAACTTGTTTAGGTAGTGTTGACTAACCATATTCTTCGCCATATTATGATTTACTTTATTGCCGAACGGCGTTGGCTGATTGCTCTTCAATAGCACATCCGTTATTGAAAACGAATGACATATGCCCACACGCTTCCATCCTTTTAGCTAAAAAACACTGAAAGTTTTTTGGTCAGAAAATGGGCAAATCTGGACTAACAAGCGAACTAAATGCCAGAGTTGCGTTCAATGCCCTAAAGTGTATGAATCATCGCCCCATTAGTTTTCGATGTGATAATTCACGCTGATTTTGAACGCTGGCGCCTTTTTGACTTTTAGGCAAATTACAATTCACCACACTGGTTAATTTTTGTAGCCGCATTTCCAGTGAAACTCGGGCTTGGTTTTCATCGCACACTGTCAACTGCCTGCATTTGATGCTTTAACGCGCTGCGCTTACTGTATTCTAAAGTAATTAACTGTTTAGGTCTCGTTAGCAAATGTCAGAGCATCAGGTTCTGTAAATTTTGCTCCCCCTTGATTCCCCTTCTGAATAATGTTCACTGGTGTCGAGTCTAATTTTAGCGCGGTTTAAAAATTCAGAGCAGTTTGACTTCTACACCACATGCATCTTACTCGAAAAGTGAGCCATTGTCAAACATGTGATGCCAAACTGTAACGACAATTGACCGTTCTAGATTTCTACGCACAGATGCCCGTTTGGCCATGTCTGAAAATGTTTCCGGGTGGTGGCTCCAATGTAGGCTAATCGCAATTGTTCCAACTCCCATAATCAAGACTGTTATCAGTTTAATACTTTCTCATTGCTCCTGATCGACTGAAGTGATTTACTCTTATGAATCGTACTGGTCAATTATTTCTGCTTTACGGTCACTCGTGTGTAGCTCGACCAGTTTTTATTATTAACAGCATCAAATTGCAGAAATTGCACTTGTTTTATACCAAGAGCTTGACTCCAGAAGCTGTAGCTCCCTAGTATGGCCATACGTAGCCACCTTTTTGAGCTTGCGCAAGCAGGGCCTGCAAATGGCTGGTTAATCAAGGGTCTACGAATGCATGGGAATCAACCTGATATACTGTGATATTTAGCTGCACGCCCAACAACTGAAGGAAGTCGTTCAGCTATTCTCCCAACAATTCACCAGCGTTTTTCATGTGTACACTGCGGAAATAACCCAGGGCTCGTGCACCTTAAAGGACAATTGACACGCCTGTCAACGGGACGTGAATTGTTGTCACAATACTTAGCCTCAGCCTCGTAACAATGCGACATTCGAGATATCGAAATACATGTATATGATACATTACCCATAAGGTTGCTGAAAACTCTTCGATCGCCCACGACCGGTTTCGCCCTTCTTGGAGCTCATCAGATAGACGCAGCCCCCGAGTTTTCGTCAAACTTATGTTCTACTTGAACCCGAATTGGACAGATTTCGGCAAATGCCCTCGATGCATATCAACTTTTTTGACGAGAGGCTCACCAGAAACCCAGCTGAATCTCTCTTTTATGATTTTCCTAATGGATTTCTCTAGTATCGTACAAAAGGAGACATCAGGTGGCCTGGTGCAATACATTCATTTGCTTAGAAACGTCATAAACGAGAGATTCAGCTGGGTTCCAGGTGAGTCTCCCGTCAGGACCAAATAGATATGAAAACGAATATATCTGTTCCTGTATGTCCGATTTGAATTCGAGTAGAACATAATGTTGACGAATACTCGGGAGCTGTGCCTACCTGATGAGCTCCAAGAAGGGCTAGACCGGTCGTGAGCTGTCGAAGAGTTTTCAGCAACCTTATGAGTAATGTGTTACGTCTTTTCTCAGATATTTTGAAGTAATCTTTCATTATAAGGGCTGAATGTTGCCTGTTGAAATGTGCTGTACCCGCTTTGATTTAAAAAAATTATTAAGGTGCAGCATTATTAAAATTTCTGCTATGTGTTCAGCAAGCAGTATATTCGAGTTCCGAGGCTCTTCTGGGTTCAGTGACAGATAGCTCATGCTTTCGTCCAAGCAAGAACATAAAAGATTCCTATGTGGATTGTACCTGCGGCCCCCTGGTTTGGGTTACCTGTTGTCTCTTAGTCTTCATTGTTAGCTTACTTTTATATGGAGTATAGTGTAGCACGTTGTGATGCATCTAAATTAACTGTATTCTTTGTTATATTATTATCGTATTTTAGGCACGTTCCATCCATGTCTGAGCAAATTAAGCATTTCCGTAATGCCTATTTTTAATCGAATAAGGGTGCTAGTAGTGACCCTGTGTGACAGAAACGGATGCACTAGCTAGCCACAAACATAGTGTGTATACCTTACCAAGGGTGCAGGCCAGCAAACCAGCAAAAATAGTGAGTCTCAGCTGTTCAGTTATCATTAGACCATTTAACAAATGAGTCATCAAATTAAACACGCTTCAGTAGTTCCCCTCACCGTTTTAATCTTTTAGACTTATGCCATCCAGAGGGCGTTGACTCGAAGCGAATTGCATTTAGGAATACCAGTTTTATTTGGGGGCCCTTCGGTATAGCCCATCACCCGATGATTACGGTGAATCATTAAATTAATGAATTATACAGTACCTGGCCTTCATAGGCAATATTATTCTTTTGTAAACTATCCACATCGGAATTCCGACTGTCTCAGTTAACGTTTTATGCCTATTCATCTTTATTTGGAATTGCTTCGTGGAAAAACAAATATATTCACACATCAAGCTTCATGTCTCTAGGTGAGCTTACGTGTTTCGGCAGAAACGCGAAACCGGAAACAAAGCGACTGCACGTAAAGCCGCATCTAACCGAGCAACTCGGTTAGGTTTACTACATTTCTAACTCACATAGCTGGGATGGGATGTACTAGTTCTTGATTACAGCTCCGGGAACATCATTTATGTCGTTTTGCAAAGGAACGATAGATGAGCGTCTCTTGTGTCAGTATATCAAAAAGGCATTCAGAAATTACCCATTCGTCTTATTTATCCCAACTACATTTAGTCACTCAGCTTGGCCCGGGGTTGGTTTTGATGGTTCAAATTTTCGCTCAAATTCGCAGTTTTGCAAGCACTGATAACAAAATGGATTCCCTCTATGAGTTCACATTGGTCTCATGGTGCATCGCGCACGCAGCATTATTTTCTGATAAGTTCGTCGATAGACCGCACACCTCCTTGAGCAAGGTAACCAAGAGGTGTGGTCAGATTTCATGTTTCATTTGGGCACTTACTAGGAGTGACAAATCCGTCCACGCCTTAGGGTTACAGGGGCGATATCTTACTTCTTGCCAACGTAAAAAGTTGCATCCATGAGCTACGGCAGTCGAAAATAGAATCAATATTTGTTTCACCGCTGATAACGATATTCCCCATTTTGAATGATCCTGTTCAAAACTGGGTGAAAATATGAAAATGTGGATGTGATTAAGAGTTTACTATTGAGGGATACAACTGATTATATGCGAAAACATCCTTTTCCCTACAATGACAATGACTGGATCCATTAACCTTACCATTAGTAATGGCATGATAAAACCAACAAGTCATCTGTTTCGACTAAAAGCTACATACTCCATTCATTACTGCTGCATTCGATCAGTCCCTTTTTGATCAAGCCGCTCAATACTAAAAACTTTATGTATCAACGACGGATAGTCAGTTTTCGTGCAAACCTATTGCATAATATTTTGACTGACGTCTGACTTCCCAGACAAGTAACATTAAACAGCTGGCTTTTATTCAGACCCCGAGGCGCAATGACGCCCCATCTACGTGTCTATCTTCTGTGCCCAAAATGTCAACTGCTAACTTTTTCACTCGTATTTGTTGGCCTTTCAGATAGATTGAGAGTTTTGTATCTAATATGCAAACCGATCCAGGTTATGTTGCTAAATACAGGAACTCTAAGCAGCTCGACTAAAATTGTCTTACATTGATAAGACAAGTAAAGTAACACCCTAATGTTTGTCATGGAGCATGGTTAAATTTCACACACAAAACTGGACAAAACATATATTTGATTCAACTCCTTATTGCAACATCTTCAGACCTGGCGAGTAAACATACCGTTGCTGTAACGAGGTGGTCTTCTGGAGGAATTTACAAGAGTACTAATAGTGCTCTGAATAGGGTTTGAATTGGCACTTGTGTCAACGGTTCCTCACTCCGTGATCTCGTTTCTTCTTAAAGTTATCGTAATCTTCGAAGTCCATTTGAATTAAACAACAATTTCCGTCCAGAGTAGTAATAGTCTCAAGTGGTAGCATTGAGTACCTTACTGAATTCACTGTTTTACTGCTTTACACGGGATTCATTAATACATAAAATAAGTATAGGTACCTCCTGGAAAACGTTTCCCCTCTGCTTAGAAAACCTCCACACTTGAAGCAAACCCGCGACTGTAACTGCACCTGACAGAACCTGTTCCAGATCTAGAAAACTTGATCCTCAGTCACCGGAAGGTACAACAATTTTCTCCGAAACGATAGCATTTTTATCCCTTTTAACTTCTGTATGACATGCTACCGTAGGTAGCCTATCGTCAGTTATATAAAGCATGTTTGATCTAAAACATACACTGATCGATTGATCCGCAGATTATTGAAACTGGATTTGATTAATAACGCTTTGGTTGAAGCTTTTGTCAAATTTTCAACTTCTTGAGTCTCTGTCTACTACAGTTCCTTGTCTCTCTAAACTTTCTTCAAAAGCTTCACACAATTATCTTAGGAAACGGCCATTGTGAATATGAGCAATAGAGCGTGTCTCAATTATGCTGGCACAGTGTGTCTGGTTTCGACGTTCTACTTGCAGTCGTAGGCAGGAATTTTATCAAGCTAAGCTGAAATCCCGCACTTCACAACAGTGTAATATTTCTTCCGATGGAAGCTTATTCTTTTTCCAGTAAAGTTTTACGCTGAAGAAGCAATCTTTTAGATGAATTCATCTTTTTCTAGTCCTTCGACAAAATTTTAATGCGTCTTCATGCTTATCTAACACCACATCTAGCTCCTTTTGAATTCTGTCTACTATGCATAGGTGAATAATGTCAGCTAGCAGATACATTCCCCATTCCTGCGAACTAAACAGGACAAGATGTCCCACTCAAATTCAAAACTAAAAAACAGCCTCAAGTCGGTTTTGAAAAAGACTAGCTGATAAGAAAGCTCACCTCCTATACGAACAATTAAAATTCTTGGCATAGAGTATTGTGACATCTTGGTTGATTCTTGACATACAAGCTGAGATTCACTGCACGGAAGTGACTTTTTCCTGAGTGTCCTTGGTCTTAGGTAACCAGTGTGCCGTAGAGTTTTGTTTATGGCAATTGCAGTGGACACTCTCCGCGACAACAACCAAGTACCCGAAAATCGTAAGAAAAGCCTGTGTTTATGTGTGTGGCCCAGATTTACGATTAGCTAGATAACTATTTTGTCTCGGATTTTGCAAACAGTTTTTCTTCTTCCTGGCCTAATATTAGACGTGAGTCCCAGACACTTGTTATTCCAGACACTCCGGATAACCGATCGCTCCTACAAATCGTATTCAGGAATACCGGTTCTTATAAACTTTTTTTAACCTTTTAACGCCGATAAGGGTCTCATGAACCAACACTGATCATTGGACGAGAAGATGAATTTCTGAGTTCAGCCACTGTCGGTCGCATGGTTATCCTTCGGATACTGCGTACCCAATTTTAGGCACTTTTAGGAGGACAGCTCAAACCTGTTGACATTGTTCATTTATTTTCTTTCAGGTTTCTGAGCACGCAGAACACGCAAGGAGCAACAGGATTTCGCCTAATATGGACAGAGCTGTTACCAGTTGAGGACGATGGTAAGATTACCAAATTTCAGGATACAGTTTCTCGTCCCACTCTGTTCAGTTAATTAGTCCATACTGAAAGAACAGGAAATCTGTTCAGCAGAATTTACTCCAGCGACATTTACACACAGTTACACATTGTGAAAGTCATCGTTTTTACTTCATTATGCTGCTGAAAACAGGATAAATATTTCTTGGTCTTTGTTTCTGCCCTTGATGACACGAACGGTAATCATCTCCAGAACACCGAGCCGCAAGCCGATAAGTGGACGAACGATCATATGGTTAACTTGTAAGGTAGAAATGTAGCTCATTTTCAGCAGCACGAAGAAACTAACGACTTCAGTTGGCGGGCACACCGTTTGAATTTTTCACAAAATAGCTTATTTACTCTTAGTGGGGCACTTACTTTTCTGGAAGTATTCCATCAAACGCTCAATTCACAAATTGAAAACTGTATAATCTTCAGACACTGAGTGTTTTCATCGAATTTAAGTGAAAAATTTACTATTTTGTTAATCACAGTGAGATCTTAATGGTCTTACTGGTATCTTTTGCGCTGTGCTTCCACATGCGATAGACATCTTTTGAGGTAGCAACAATATTTTACAGGTTAGAACAGCCTGCTTACAAAGGCAATTTGTAATTTTTAGAGGAATGTTTTATACCAGTCTAAATTGAGAGAATACATTTTTACGCAGCATCCAGGCAATTCATGGCATCACAAGCGGCAACAGAATGATAAATTAATGTAATATAGTAGCGTGTATTTTACTCTTATCCACAGATACACTCTCGAGTGAAATATTTGAAATATTTGAAATATTTGAAATATTTGCCTTAAAAAGTTTTATCGTAATGATAAAACTTTTTATTTTCCGCCTTTGAAATCAAACCCCGCTATTGCTAATTGTACACAAAAAGAAGCACTAAAAATCCGCCCAATTAATAACAAAGGTCCAAGTGCAAACATACTGTGGTCAATGTGGGGATTACAAGGTCGTTAACACGAAATAGCCATCATTAGTGTATTCGCAATGGTGGCAGTCCGCGAACAAAAGTCTCGGAATGTACTTTCTGCACAACCATTGAGAGGTACTTTGCAGGAACCGGTTCTGTGGAGTTGCTTGCAGGTAACATTGCATAAATTAGTTATAAAAATTGGCAAAACATAACAGACGATCCAAGTGGCGCTGGAAAGAACGGTTAGGAGGCTATTTTCAGAGACCATGTGCTGAGATTTTAGCCCACATTATTCTCCGCAGACACCGTTTGTGATCATGGCTGACTGGGTAGTATGCCGTGTCTGAGACGGGTAATAAATTAGCAACCTGTTTGCGTGAAATGAATGTACCGGCGAACTGATTTTTTCACGTGCTCATAAATGATGGAAATGCACACGTTACAAGAGCTTATCTGTCAAGCCATATCAAGTCTCTCATTCATTATTGTAGAATACCTGACATCTGGGAATCCCAATTTGTGATGCGCGAAATGACAAACCAAGAATTGTGAATTCTTGAGATTTACCAACAAAATGGGGTGCTAAGCTTACAAAATGCGTATATGAAAGGACGCAACCCTCAAATTATGGGAGTTCCGTCTAATTAATACAGGAATTGGTGCAAGTCCATAGAAAGCCTGGTAGGAACGCAAATCGACGTGAATTACGGACCAAAGCGTGAGCACAACACGTGGTAAAGCAAATAATCAAAAATCGTGTGGGCAACGTTTGTGAGAATTGGTTCGACATGTTAAGGGTCAAAAGTTAATGAGGGATTGTGGGCGAATAACAAATACCTGAGAGGGGCGCAGTAAACAGTGGGTTCAGGCGAGGCAGCATGACTTCACTCAAGCTATCTCCACTCAGCATCTGGCAACAACAAAGATTAGCAAAAATTGTACCACTGACTCCAGTCACATTTCCCTCTCACAGTCCCTCATGTCCTCACTGCTCACCTACCCCTTCTAGCGTGCATACATTCCGCATATCTCTGGTTACTGAACCATCGGGATTCCTGAACATAACCTTTCTGATGCACCCATCCGATCCAGGTATAGGGGCGGTTACGATCCCCTTCAATCAGGTGCCGCTCATGTGTTGCTTTCCAATTATAAGTACGAAATTACCCACTTGTATGTTTCCTCGGAAAGTCATCCACTTATGCTGCATCGGAAGCACTGGAATGTATTCTATCAGCTAGCGGCGGCTAAAGTTGTCGGCCCTCAACTAACTCTGTCTCCACTACCGAGTCTATCGGCGTCGTATTCCTGGATCTTCATCAACAGGGACGTATGATACTCTAGATAATAATAGATGGTTCGGAGTCAGAATATCAGTGTTTTCAGGATCATACAGCACTGGGACCAGTTGGCGGTTGTTCAGTGTTCGTTCAACATTCGTCAAATATGTTGTCAACAATTCCTCTTTTAGCACTTGTTCCCCAGGGATTGCAGTGATAACTTTAGCATCCCCTCCTAGATGCCATTTATGTGGCTAGCATAAGCAGGGTTAAAGTGTCAATCAACCTGTCGTCCCAGCATGTCGTCATTCACTTCATGAACTGTTTCAACTCTATCTCCGCTCCAACAAAGTTAGTGCCTCTATCACTACACATCTCTTTTTGGGTTCCTCGTCGGCTGACGAACCAAGAAAATGCCACGAGGAATAAGCTATTGGATATCGAATAAGCCGCTGCTATATGTATCGCACCTGTTTGCAAACAGACGAAAATAGAGCCATATCGCCTCTTCGTAATACGACCTTTGCGATTTTGAAACGGTCCGAAGTAGTCAATCTCGGCTCTGGCTTCACTCTGGCAAATGGAAAGTCTGACATTACTCGTTAGGCTGGGAGAGCTGATTTTAAGTTACATCCCATGCACCAAGTAGGACTCATTTGACTACAGTCGTAGCGCTTAGGTTCCATTATTGTTGCCATATAGCTACTAGGGTATGCGAAGTGTCGATACGACCTTCAGATTCATAATAGTGGTTAATAGTGCCTTGCCTCATTGGGTTTTCTGGAAGAATAATGGGATTTTTTGTGAACTTTGGCAGAGCACTATTGTCCATTCGACCACCCGCACACAGAAGACTATAAAAAACCGACTTATTCAAGCACTGTGGCGTGCCTAGAACTCCAAAGTCCCAGTTAAACCATCTGGACACCGACAGCACGAACATCACTGACATCGGTTAGACGCCATTTTTTGCTGCATCTCCTACTGGGTACAAGGGGTGGATGGGATTACGTGGTGGAATCCATACCAATAACACGCACTTTTCGTAGCCCCTTTCTTACCCTAAAACTAAGCCACTCGCTGTCCACCTCGCAGTTTGTCATTCTGAAGAAGGCACCGAGGACAACACTCGTCGTAACAACATCTCTTGCTGTAAGGTGAGATTCAGTGATACGACTTTTTGACGACACAAATGACGCAAAATTAACAAGCGTGATCCGAGCCTTTCAGATTTGCGCACTGACTTCATCAGTCGAGAAAATCCTTGCTGGTAAGCAACATGAGGAATTTAGCATTCGAAGGGTTAATTCGACCATCCCAATGCAATGTTTAGTGCGTGTGGAAAAACCTCTATGTACCAACTACCCAGTACTGCGCATTTTCGTCAATTATCCTGCTTTCTGTAAGGTTGCCCTTGAACTCAACCTTCTTTTCCGGGTAAGAGATACATGCGTATACACCAAGGAAGAGCCGGTGGTTTCTTGCAAAACAGAACCAATAGTACCCACTGCGGAGTTTGGTCGTTTCGCCTTCCTCACATCAATGGCCTATGTTTCCGGAACGCAGTTTTTTCGGATATTTATCCGCGGTATCCAGCTCCTCTGCAACCTACCTAAAAGAAGAGTTAGAAGCGCTTGGCATGGTCATGGTGGCTAGATGATCTTCTATCGTGGCAACTGCGGTCAACAGAAGAGATTGGTGCACATTCTGTAGTCCGGCTGAATCATACATGATGCAAAATGTGCTCCCCGTAATTGGGCTGCAAAGGACCTCACGAAGTGTCTCCGTCGCAATTGAAATCATCACCTAGCTAAAAAAATTGAGCTTATTGTTTGCTCCCCAGAACATAAATCTAGTCCAAAGTACGATACCTCCACATGAAGGAAGTTTCCACTAATTTTTTTCTGTAGTGTGGACAGCGGAAGTGGTCCAAAGTACGATGCCTCCACATGAAGGAAGTTTCCACTGATTTTTTTCTGTAGTGTGGACAGCGGAAGTATTTCAACAAAAAAAATGAACCAACAATTGGTGGTCTTTAATGTCTGCATCGTCGCACTGGATTTTGAGAAATGTTTAAGGTAGTACAGAGGGACGGTCCACACATATTAGTATTCTGTTTTTCTGCCGGCATTTAACAAACATTTACTTTTAACACAGACAATCTCGAACTTAAAACCAGTGAATTTCCGTTACACAATTTTTAAAAAATCTGTAATGAATTTTCTCCCGAACTCTTCATGAATGAACTTTTGAAAGCATAAGAAAGCTATTTAAGTAAAAATGTTTTGCGATTTCTCTTCCCTAACCAGGCGTTTGTCCCGGATTCTTTTGTGAGCACACTCGTCATTGTGTTTCTCAAAGCCTCACATGTAATGGCCTGCACAACTGCGGGTTGTACGAGGAGGATGGTGAACTGGTTATTGATAAATCGGATGAAATGTTAAACTGTGAGTTATACCACATATACGGTATATGCCCTAGCCTAGTAGCTCAGTTTCTGGTTCACCCTGATTCTTCTTCTGCTTGGTTATTCAGTTAGCACACTGCAGGAATGATAAAAATACAGTCCGAGGATCCAGGACGAATGACACCATGATTATTTTTTTCTCGAGAAGAATTAGTGAAGCTACCTGGCTTATTGTTTTAGGAGAATACATCTGTTCCTCAACACATTGTGATCGCCAATGCATAATAACAACAGATTACCGATTGTCTGAATCCTGACTGATTTTTCACATGCATCTTAAAAATGAAAAGAATGCTTTCGCCTATCTACAACGAGTGTAACGGAAAAAAATTCAAAATGGAAAAGTCACCGATGCGGTAGATGGAAACGACAAGGTTCTGTATATTGTTGAAAATCATGATGAAGTTTAGTCTACAGACAGGCAGATTTTGACAAAACTGTCGTTCCAAAGCATAGCCCGGCTGAGTACAATCTAGAAGGGCAATATGTGAGTTAAACCATCATCAGTCTCCATTCTCAAGGCTCATAGACTGTACTCAATTGAAGAGACCAGTCGAGTTGCCCCTCATCTAACCCCAGAGTTAATGTTGTTAAGAAAGTCATGGAATAGGCCTGAGAAAAAAGAACTCTCCGGTAACTATATTTTATTTTGCAACCTCGTTTCGTTCACCTCCTACCACATAGGATGCTTTATTCAGGAGACACGGTGAAACAGCTTGATAGTTAAATTAGTAACCAAGGTTCACATGGTGAAAGCTGTTTAAATCCCGGCAAAACATTTCGGATTCCGATGTGCGTACCAATAGCTGATAGCTGTATCTGTTATCTAGCCGTGTTTTAAAGTAAAGTCGCTCAGTGCAGTTAATTCCTGTCAGCATACCCGAATTAGAAGAAGTACGAGGATTTCCACAGAGACTACTTAATCCCTCGAGTGAAGTAGACTTATCCCTTTTTCTCGCCTGACGTACACCACCTTTTTAAAGGGAAGGTGTTTTTAATTCTCAAAATAATTAGCGCAGAATGTCGACGTCCCACGTTACTTATTGAAATTTAATGGAATCTTTCAAAGGGTGGATAAACCGATCGGGTTGGCATCTACGATATCCTGAACCGATGTGAAAATATTAGACATATATCGGTCAATAAGGAGGATCTCTTTAGACATTTCACCGGCTGGAATGAAAACACAAAATTTACGGCACTTATGGCATCTTCAAAACTGTCTTCCGAGTTGGTGGCGACAAACCCGAAAGCGATTAGGACGGCACAGTGGCATACTTGCTGATACCGTTGGTGAAATCTTTGTGATATATAAACTGAATTATTATTTTCTCTCCTAAAAACGTCAGTCCTATAGCTTTCGGCTGTGACTGGTGATCTTGTGAAAAGGGTGGGCATCGGTAGGCAACCCATATTCCTTTGAATGTGAATCACTATCCCAAAATGCCTTTCCCAGTTCTATATGGTTTGTCATCTTGTGGGAGTGCGGGGAACATATTTCTATTGAATTATTGTTTAGACATTAGAAAGTAGTTAGGAACAGTATAAATTACCGTGGCTAAGAAACATATTACATTACGATGACAGAGTATGGACTGTTAACTTGGAGGTTACAAAACATGTAAACACAAAGGCAGTGCGCCAGGTAAAAATACAATATATATATCGACTTTTCAGACTAGTTGAATTTTTTGTAAATAATCCACAGTAGTGTGGCTGGCGTTTTCATGAGCATTGCGGGTGAAGTATACCAAATACATCTATACCGGCTACATGTTGTTTTGTCAGACTCACGCATTTATTTTGAAGCTCGGAGAGAAATCGTCACTCCAACAGGTCTTTACAATACTCCAAAATCACGAGAATCATGCAGAAATTGCCTTGATTAATCAGCATGCAGCTGTATTATTTTGAAAATAAATGTATATTTATCCGATCACATGCGGTTTTTCATTCGATTACAGCTTAATTTACTTATTAGTAGCCTGGAAAGAAGTTATTTGGCTGTAAAAGCGTCAAACCTGTTTGTTTGTAAGCCGTCTTCTAGTCCAGGTAACTGGATGCCAATTAATGAAGTTCAGGGCTCATGCCGTTTGTCTGAACGCTTTAATGAGTTAATTTTAAAAAAGACGAGATATTCAATCAATATTATCTTAGACGCTATCAAATGGCAAATTTCAAGTAAGCAGGTTTTCAATATGGTGTATAATTTGTCTTTTTACTTCCTCTAGGTTCCAAAGGACTGACCTATAACTTTCTGCACATTGGAATTGGAGTGTCCCTTACCTTTGCGTTGCTTTTTGGTCTTGTGGCATTTATATATTGCCGGGAAAGAAAGAGACAAAAGAAGATGCCTTCGGATCCGTTGGCCGAATTGACTGGTTCAAAACACTCACTAGCATCCAGTCATCTAGGAATGAAACACCACCATCATCATCGTCATTGTACCAATCAGATCAAATCGGTGTCCGGACATTCGCATCTGGCACACCATCACCGTACTTCCAGAACGAATGTAGTTGCGGACGGTGACGTTGCTGGATTGCTTTCGGGTGCGTACGTCAAAAAACACCAAGAGAATAATGATCATCGATCCCACTACGCACACTCACGAACTAACCTCCTTCATGCACATAGTTTCACATCCAAGCAGCATCTCACTTCTACTCAGGATCTATCAAAAAACCAAACTTACGGATCAAGCAAATTGCAGCGAAAATATCCCCGCAATGCGCCCATACATACCTCAACATTGGGGCGTGTTAATTCAAATCAAACCGGTTCAGTTCATAGTGGAGTGGTTGGGACTGGCTTTTTGAGCACAGCTGTCGGTGGAAACCTTCCATCTGACACCGATGGTGGACTTCTGATACGTGAAAAAATGCAAAAGATCTCTATCGTCTGACAATTACTGTACTGGAAGCAGAATTTGGACTATTTGAAGGAAACTCAGAGATTTGGCAGCGTGTTAGACTTTACGAAATTTTGTTTTCTATTCTTAATTCATTCCTTCCCTTGTATATTAACGTTCGCGTAGTTCAGCGTCCATGTTCATAAACTCAACTCTACCAATGACTAAGTATGGTTGGTTTTTATCCAAATCAGGGCAAATTTGCGATTACCAATCATATGACCAGGTAATCACTTTTGTAGATATAACGCTTTGATGTCTATATTACGCGAAAACGAGCAACGTTTATGAATATTTTTTAGTAAACTGTTGAGTTTGGAACTACGGATTTCAGGAATTTTCGTGACTGCAGTAGAACAGAGAGATAGGACCGATTCCTAAAACTGGATGAAGCAGACGAGTGACTTACAATCACTATAATATACTGATCAAAACTACACCAAAGTTTCAGGCAAGAAACAGTGAGTTCACACGGGAAATGCAGCTAGGAACGTTTGCTTTCATTTTTCGTCCAAACATTCTATCACCGGATTTTGGAGGGTCGTACAATATCTAAAGCTCTATACTTCTGATGTGAAGCAAACTAGTATTCGGCAACCAGATATGATCACTAGGCACTTATGATCTCTTGGTACGTGGTCGTTGTAGTTACCTTTTTTCTGCAGGTTGGCAGAGAAAATTCGTGGTCGGACAAGCCAAAGTAGTGGCACTGTATAAAATAACATCAAAATCCTCGGACCGACAATCGCTTTGTTTCCAGTCATTCTTCACTCTGCAGTGTACTTGGGGAAGGGATGCCTCTCATATGAATATGGAGGCTTAAAACAACTGGGCGACATTTCGGAAGCTTCATTCTAATGAATGAAACCCCACCCAGGCAAAGGAGGATGCAATTTATTCCCGTGAAGCTAGCTCATCCCTACTTAGAGAAATTTTTTCAACTAAAACGATAAAACTGTCCAGACACACAAGGTTTTTAATTGAACACACCGCTCATAAGATGGCCTAGAACTCTTTGGAAACCCATTAGTTGTTCCACATTGTATGGGACTGCCTTTCCCGTCGGTCTGCCAAACTCACGTTTCTCCTGAGCACCAAATTTTGTGCAACTGGCAAAATACACTCACCGAAACCGGGTTATGGGGTGTCGGAGAATATTTAGCTACCTTAATATGAGCGTGTGCTTCTTGAATACCGTACCAGCTAAAACATGAGGCGACCTTTGTGTTGCATATGCAGCTGGATAATATTACAAACGAGGACTTCAGCTGTGATTTAGTTGAGTCTTCCGTTAAGACCATGAAAGTCTGAAAATGTGTGTATTTCACCAAAAAATGGTCTTCGATTTTTACCTACTGAGCAAGCAAAAGGAGAAAAGAAAGATTTTTCAGCACCATTAACTGTAACATTTCAGCCTACCTAAAGGATCGGGTGTTTCCTTAGTCTTGTGTGACATTGTTGTTATCCCGAAATCCTCTTGATCTATATCTGCCGTGCATTTCAGTATACATTTTCTCCGATGTCTACTTGAATTCTGGCATATAGCTGCCCTTCTATGATTCATAAGGCAAGGTTTTGTTTGCTTAAGAATGTACTATAGTTAGCAGATGTCGCCACCTTACTACGGTTTAACTGCGATAACTCGACCCAGTGTGTAGTTACAGCGACTGTTGAACCCGGATAACTGAAGATGTCAAAAACCAACTATTCGAATAGAATACTAAAAGGGCGACATAGGAACTCCTTCAAAATGTACTAATAGGGTGCATTGCACAAGTCGAACGCAACGTACATACTTTACCGTGGAAGCAATTTTTGTAGTCCAGTGAACAAAAAACACCATTCAGAATAAACATGTATCTCCAAAGTTTTGTTTGGTCATCACTTTCTCGACTGCTTCTTCAAATTGAACACTGAACGAACTGGAAATGAATCATTAGAATACTTTCAGCCTGAACATTTTTTTTCATTTTGGTAGGCCACGACGATGACACTGTCACCAGGATCTATTTCGAACTGTGTAACAATATTTTACCATGGCTACCATCTGCATGTGTTGTTCAACAATTAGCCGTGACAACTAGCGTTGACAGCAAGGCAAGTCGTAACAACTAGGCACAACTATGTTGCATGTGATCGATTGGAGTGTCTCCCGATACCCTCCTCTCGACATACTCCAGTATAGTTATAATTTGGTTCTCTAGAAGAGTCAATAATTTCGTAAACGTGGTCAGTTTCCGTAAATATTGGCCAGATAAAGCTTTTCCTATCAGAACTCATCAGACTAACGCAAATGTATCATCTACTTAAACTTTTGCTTAAGCGTTTTGGACAGCTTTCTCCAGAAACACTTGCTCATCCACCAGTTATCAAGATAATAGAAATCAAATGTGAAAATGGGACTAAACAGCTACAAGCTCACTCAGACCATTCGACTTTCGGCCAGTCGCATTCAACAGATACTCGTTAGACTCAAATTCACGCCCCAGAAAATAAATAGTCAGTTTCCTTCGGAAAATGCACCCCTGACTATTCATAGAGCGGTGAGTGTCAAACAAGACTTTGAAGTTAGCCCGATGTTGCTGAAATCCCCCTTGAATTTTCAGCCGAATAAGACCATTCGCACACCAGCGTCAAGTTGGCGCAGTCCCAGGAGAGTTGACTTTGAATTGATATCTTTTGTGAGAACATCACTTAGCTTTCAAAAGCCACTTTAAGACCAACATTCTCCCCTCAACAGAGAAAACGGTGATGTAGCCTTTGTGAAGCACAGCCGGGTGACGAATATCCCAAATGAGGGATTCATTTGGGATTCAGTTGAGTCTTCCGTTGACACCAACCTAATTTCACCAAAGATGCCCCATCATTTGTGGGCAGTTACAGCGGCAAAGTCAGTCAGCCAAAAAGGGAATGAAAATCCCATATAAGAAGTGGATCAATAAATTCAAAACCAAAGATCGTTCACACTAAAGAAATTTTCTAAAGTTTTAACGAACGTTGTGGCATAAATTTCAATCAGCTAAGCTTTTTACGTCTGGTTCTAGTCGTTTCTCATGCTGGCACTAACTTGGTGAAGATGTCGTTATCTCAGGTATACTTTCGACCGCTTAAATGACTATTCCTCTTCAAGTGCAAGTTGTGCACTGAATTTGGTTCATGTTTCACTTTTAGAAAAATTACCGTGACTAACAGAAAGAATACGGGAGCTCTCAAATATTATTTTAAACAGTGGTTCAAAGCCTAGTTCGGTACTGATCGACAAATTATTGGCCGACGATAGGGGGTGAAATGACTCAGTGGTTAGGGCTCAAATTTACTGACCGAAACGTCCGCGGTTCGAGCCCGACCTCTACATCGCGACTTCTCCTATCTAGGCTTGGGCAACCTGGCATTATTCCAGCCCTCGTGCTTCCTTCGGGTATCGTGGCAGCTAGACTCCGAAAGGGTGTTAGAGCTTAACGATTTTTTTACGATCGACAATAATTATTAGCCGCTGCAGGACTTTACTATCCCCGATATTTCGTCAAATTTTAAGGTACAGTTTGATAAACCCATTTTGTCTTACTTTCAAAATGAGCAATTCACTTTTCGTGTGCCTACACTGAATTTCTCCTTTGTTCCAGCAGCTTTAGATTTCCACTCTGTTGAATTGCCCTTAAGCTCTTGTGTCGCTAACAAACTTATGACAAATTTTTCTCCCTATACATCCTAATCAACGTGGTTGTTGAAAACTAGCTCGAGCATAGTACAGACTCATGAAAGGTTCTAAAACATAGAAATGCATCATTTGATTTCACAGCGGTTCAAGACCTAGGTACAGGCACGAATACGGACACAGTGCACCGAGTCTGCACGAACTTTATCTAGGATTTCAAACTTCCTCGCCAAGGATGCTCTGCCAGAAAGATACTAACTTCCATCCACTTGTAACGGTGGTCCGAGGAGGAACCCTCATGTCACCATCACCGTTTCTACAATGCCACCATATTTTTTCGTATGCTTTGCGTTGTACAATGAATGAAATAAACATTTCTGGACATTTACCAGGCCTTTTACCATGGCAATATAGCCTAGTTCAGCGACATCACCTTACTTACGTGAGCTCCTCACCCCCGCCAATAATTAAAGGAAACTAGCACTTTTATGGTTGGATTATGCTTCGTTGCGTCACCGTACGCTTTGTTACCCCAAAATGGTTGACAACGACGGCGTAATTTGACATTTTTTGCAACGCAAACCTGAGGTGAATAAGCTCCATATGCCATAGTGAACAAACCACTGGACTGATGTAAATGAAGCCTAGGAAACAAGCACTTAATATCACAGTGGTAGGTCATGGATTATCTGACCAACATCTTAGAAGTTCCGGGCCAAACTCAGGTGTAACCTTATTATACAAATTTCGAGCTCTGTGATACATAATATGGAAAGTTTTACGTCAAAACCGAGCATGGTGTAATTGTACCTCATTCCACTAGACCAACCCCTTATCCGTAAGAGGGGGTTAAAAAGTACTTGCGTGCACACTAATCTGTTGTTTGTTATAGCACATCACCTTGAAAGATACCCTGTATCGACGAGTCTGGCATAAAATTTGCAGCTAGAGCCGCGCATTGTGATACCAAATATTACGGTTCCTCACCATAGTTTGGCCGCTCATGGCAAGAGCAAAATATTATATCATTATTTTGAGCTGTCGTCCCTGCCAGAGCAGTATATATATAGTTCTGTAATTTGCGTAGGAATTGGTTAGGATATTCTTGTCAGCTGTATGTGTTAAGCCAATCCAGGCTACCATGTTTGCTCTAGTCCTACTCCGACCTCATGGATTATCCGCTAGCTGTGTGAATGCACGAAAATTTGCTGCTGAAGGCAATTTTGGCAGATCAGGTGGCGTAGATGCTCGTTGGTTTGTTCGCTGAACAGAGACATTTGATGGCAAACGTTTTGTCACCAATAGACATGACATCTGTCCGCTGTTGGGAAGCGGAGTAGAGCGTAGTTCCGTAGTAGTAGTAGTTGTGCCATGGTGAATTTGCACACAGCCACGCTTCACTCTGGTCCCGAACAACCCACCGATGATGGTACCTCCACTGGTGTCAAGACTTCTTCAACAGGACTGCCCAGCTTAGCGGACAAACCAACAGAAGCACACACAAATATCTATCGAAGCTAACCATGCCAGGTAACCAGGATTTGGAAGAATATTAGGTATAGCGCGTGAGAATATGTACACAAACCTGGCATTTGCGCATCACTTGTACCTGTAGCTTTCGTTCTAGAATCAAAAAAGAGAGTGATCTTTTGGGAGATTATCAAAAGTGAGAGACGAAGTTACTTCACTTACAATAGGGCTTTAGGTTATTTTAATCTGAAATTACATTTTTATTAAACTTTTTTGTGTTGTAGATGAGAAACGAGGTTTCTCTAAATTCCCCTAAAAAATTTGGGTTTTGTATTACGATGGGAGCAGTGACAAATTCCCTTAAAAAATTTGGGTTTTGTATTACGGTGGGAGCAGTGACATTATAAACTTCCGAAGCTTAAATCGATACAACTGAAGCTGTTTGATGACAGATGGCCGTTAGACTAGCAGAAACTAAGCACACAGCCAGCCACACCGTAGTCTGCAGCGGTACTAATGACAAGTTAGAGCCGTCCTAAGACAAAGTTTGCAACGTCTTCTGAGCCTGTCAGTAACTCTAATGTATCTCCCACTGAGCAGTCGATAGCCGAAATTTAGCTACGCGACGTCCACTATTCAAACTAGTTTGTCAAACTGATCTGATAGTTAATTAATGACTCGTTCGATATAGCAAATGCATAGTCTGCCAAATTCAAAGGCAAAAAATAGCAACCTTTACTGAGAGTAAACAATTCTCGATGTTTTGGTGAAAACGTGCCCAGTTGTAAATTCACTTCCACAGTATATTGTACTCAAATAATCCTGTGAAACTGATGAAGTAATTGAAAATGTATCTCAGAGGAAGAAGGAATGCCTCAGTACCAAAGTTGCCGAAACCGACTTTTATCCAGTTAATGTGACAATAACGGATTGGAAACTAACGCAGTTCATACCTCACTGTGTAAGGATCGCCATTAAACCTAGTTAGGTCCGATTTCATACGGTATTCGTATTTTGTATTACATTCCTTCTATTCGAGCAAGGCAGATTTTCGTCCACGATAAAGTCCCTAACGTTCCTCCAAAACATACTTATATGGTTGGATATATTTCATAGATCCGTTCTAATTACTCATTTCAACAACTGACATTTTCAAATGACGGTCCTGGGATATGGTTTTGTTGTGAATCCCACTTAGGCTTCTTGATTTTTTACTACACAGCATCACGCTTTATATTCGAGCAAACTAGTTAGTCTGACTATGGTAAAAACGTACTTCTCAAATAAGTTACTCCAATTTTATCTGTATTTTTTGTGTTTAAAAACATGGGTTTTGGAAGATGTTAGCACCAGCCGTTCATTCATTATTTTTCACACATTCAACATTGATAACTTTTCGGCTCGGTGTTTCAACCATGTTGAATACTGAACTGCTCAGGCGCAAGCATCAAGATGACCACACTGAAGTTAGTCAAGTTACCTTCCTAGGAATTTTTAGCACATATTACCCCTTCGAGGATGTCTACTGTCACTGATTCGACTGATTCGCTTAATCAGACCCTACAAAAAATCCTCAACTTGCCAGCACACAATGACCTAATCTGCCAATTAGGCTTACATCCTTTTAAAAGATCCTCGACATGAGCAACTCCAACCAAGCCTCTGAACGAAACACAATGCCTGTAATTCCTGGTATTCTAGGAATGGCCTAGTTCTGCCCCCGACTATTTTTCATCTGAAAATCCTGTCGAAAGTTGACTGGGTTGTAAACTAAAAGCCGTCGTCTTGTCAGTATGGGACTCCGTAGTTGTCTGTCGTGATGCAATTTTAGTTCTGTCGCATCTGCACTTTGATGTGTACAGAAAATCACCTGGAAAAAATATGTCATCAAAAGAAATGAAAGCCTGACAAGAAACCACCCAGTCCCTTAAAATGATATACGACTGCAGTAAAAAAGTGGGCTTGCAGACTACCTCACATAGCTTTGTGACCCCTAAACTTTGTCAGCTATTCGCGCAAGCCCTTGTGATTTGATGTTAGTATGCATATCCGGTGTCCGTCCACTTCAATCTAGCAAACCATAGCAAGATCCTATTAAAGGTTACCTACCTACGATGCTTTAATTCAATCCGTAGACAATCCACTGCATAAACAGAAGATGGTAGATTACCTTAAGATGTTACCTCGTTGTATTGTTTTCAGGTATTTCACTTCTGAATCGGTCAATACATCTTCTTTGACGATGCTTGTAAAAAGAGTTACATCCCGGTTCATTTAATAGAGTTTTTGACGGATGTCTGACTAGATGAACGCAACTGATATGTGAAAACAATCGAGCACAAAATAACTCGGTACTGACCCAAATGATCCTTCCAGTGTCCGGAAAAACACTGAATTTTGAAAGCCTGAAAACGAAGTTCAGGAAATCTTTTGGGCTACTGTCTTTCCATCGCTTACAAGAGGAACAGTTTGGAAAGCCTGATGGAGTTTAAGCATGAAGATAATTTGAACGTTCTGAATGCTTCCACGTTATATTTTTAGCATTTTTATTAGGGAACTATTATTTTTAAGGTCTCGGTAATATCAAATTAATGATAGGATAACCGAGAAATTAATTATACAGCAGTACGCCTTGGCCTCTCTCTGAAGGAAATCTCAGCAATGGAAGCAAATAATCCTGTGAGTATTTTGAACCGGAAATTCAGACAATTCCTAATGGAAACAGAATAATTACTCTAGTTTGGTGGAAACTATGGCTTGATTTAATCTAGGCATAAACCAGACAGTGTGCATGCTCTTCGATTTCTATGACAAATTGGGAACAAACTGACCACGTGGTTGCAAATTTTGCTGATTAGAAGTGGGGATCCCGCACTACAAGCAACTCAGGGATGATATATTTTAAATCCTCTCAACAGAACTAAACATAGAAAATCTTTACGTAACTGATACGCAAAACCATTCGCATCATTTTTTCCAATGTTTGAGGATAGGCGTTGTATTGATCAACAGAACAATATCTAAAAATACTTTAAACTTGCTTCTTGTAAAGGAACATGAAACTTGGCAAGCACTTTTTCATGCACCTAATGCGAAACTGGCCGAATAAGGCTCACAAACTAAACAGTTTCCCAGTGTAATTGATTCTGAATTTGGTAACATGTGGTCACCTTCCATTACGTACAGTAACCCAAAAGTCACTCCCATTTTCATCGGACTTCTAATTTAACGGTGTTCACATGCAAATCTTCTACCACGGAACCAGAAAACTGTAGCAGCCTCTTGATGCGATGCTCTTTGTTTCTCCGTGTATCAACAATATCAGTGCTGTGTTTGCATTCTTTTATAAAAGGGCCATCGGCCAGCCTCGTTCAGTCAGGTATTTGTGGATGCTAACTATGCTGTACGTTATTTAAGTCTACCTACTTGCACAATAGCGGAAGTTTATTATGTTCAGTCTTGTTGTCTCTTCGGTGGAAGAATATTCAAGGTTGCGTCTGATTGGAAGAATGTTTAATCAGACCGTATTTAGTCAGGATGGCGCGATGCACCTCTACAACCAGGTTGAGTGTGAATCTAAATTTCCTCTGTCAATCAGGATCAACGACTCCTCCAGCCAATACCGCAGATAGATGTTCTGTCGGTAAATGGTGGTCTTGCTTGCACGCATAATGAGAGGTCTATTGCATGAGAACACAGTAATGTGATGTATCAACCGAGAGGTGAGCGTCTCCTATACTTTGAGACTAATAGACCCAACGGAATGCAAGTCAAAAACTAACCTTGAATTAACAGTTTGGCTAGGGCAGATAAATTGCTAAAAATAGCTTCATGGTCATCTGGGCAGGTCGCATTTTCGGCCAACCCACGTCAAGATTAAATGGTGAGTAAATACACACAGGGTTATTAATAATGTACAAACAATCCAAGAAACCTTGACAGCTTTAAAAGTTTCGTGCTGCAGTTTAGAGTTACTTTTGCCCCAAAGTCACTTTTGACCAAGATCTCATACACGGTAATTCTAGATTAACCTTTCCGGTGCTCTGTCGAACCTGGACGTCCTGTACATCTTACTACAGTAGAGACATAATGACTGAAGAACATTTCACGTCACTAATTCCACACAATAGTTACTTCGTGGCACAGGACCTGAGAGAGCTGGACCATTAAAGCGCTAGACACTGTCCGCTGGCTGCCTGAGCCTGTCAGTGTATCCCTGTCAACGGTTTTGGAATACGCAACAACCTCGTTTAAAACTGCATTCAAGTAAAACTTCCATCACTCGAAACTGGTGATTATATGGAGCATGCTTACTAGGGGCTAGTTGGCTTGCCGACACATTCGAATGTTTGTATTGACGAGTACGATAGGAGTTCACACTTTTAATCCTTAAGGAGAACAGATGCGCAGCTCAATTGACTGAACGGATTCATTCGTCCTGTCTTAACAGCAATGATGCTAAAACACCAGTCTTTCACAAGCAGATGATATGCTAGGTAAAACTCTCAAGGTAGTGTAGTTAAGTATACTTGGATATTCAGACAAAGTCAGCAAATTTTAATAGAAGCAATAGTTTGTCAGGGATCGCTCTCTGGTCCTCTACTTTGCATAGCGTTCAACTAAAAGTACCGTTAAGTTGTTTTGGTGTTAGCTCATTATTTTTGTTTTATTAGTAAGTCAAAATCAACTTGTGAGCGATCACAAGTCTTTCTTGCTAGAAGTAGTTTCGCGGCATCTGCGATCCACCACGGCAATGGCGCCCGGACTGCGCAAATCCTGGTACTTTTGCTCTCAGATAACTTTCGAACAAGTGGAACTTCAGACAGGTAGCCAACAAAGGAAAACAATCCCATATGCAAATGAAAGTCCATTTTCAAACCACCAAGCCACCAACGAAGTATACAACTGGACCTCAACTGTTTTGTCTCTCATGGTATCCTTAAATTGTATGTGCTGCACTTAATGCTGCTGCTTAGCGTCCCATTTTGAACGGTGTTCAAGATAGTAATGCACTTTCTTTGATATGGAGCGGCTTGTGAGTACTAGTGAGCCGTATGCGTAGCTTCAGGTTAAAATAAGCCGATTGCATCAACCTGAATACAAATTTTTAAGTTTGTTTACTCACTCGACTTGAAAGCGAGGTTTATAATCATTATAAACGTTTGAATATTCTTGGAGGTTTTAAGGGAGGAAAATAGTTAAAACCTAACAAACGTGTTTCACAAAGAACAACAGTGTACGCTACTTTACTTGACCTGCTCTAACAGGTACCTCAAACACTCTTGTCCAGTAGCACCTTGCGTCCAGAATCCTGGATTTTCACTTTTAACTGCAATTTCCCTCGAGATATTTCCCGTCCTATTTTTATGACATGTTCAGAGTCAATAAAAACTACTGATTCCTTATTAGTATAAAGTAAACAAATTTCGCACATCTGTTAGACTGCCTGCTTCTAGTGCACGTTGTAAAAACTTCAACCCTTCGACAGTTCTGAGAGCTGTTCCGACAAGTTGAGTACAGTACCAGCTGAGTTCTTAGTGGCTAAACTTGTTCAAATCGCCAGGCAAAGAAGAAGGGAATCAGAAAAATTAACACTATTAATGAGTTAAATGTCAGGTACCCCAAACGTAGACTTTTCTTGGCAGAGAAAAAGGCACAATTCTTCTGCGAGATCCCGAAATGTGGGTCTGAATATTTTGGGTCTTCGAAAAAATAAGTCACCCAATTCATCATTACCCCGCAGGGAATTAGTTCTGTCGAAACAACGCTGGCCAGTTAGATGGTCTCTTGATGTCAGGCAAAAATTTCTCGCAAACAATGACTGCCCAAGAAATTTGTGCACCGATTTCAGTTTCGGTTCTCATAAGTCGCAATTCCCAAAACTGCCTAACCTGGTAAACTTTTAATGAAACGTGTTCAAAATCATGATGCACCGTATTTCCAACGCAGATGAAAGTTCACCTCACAGCTCCAAAGACTCATCTGATTATTGGCCAAACTCTCTGGTGTATTTTTTATTTTTATGTTATTTTTATGACATTCCGATCTAACATTCCACGAAGAAGCTGCATTCGAAATTAGTTTTACCAACGTTTTATTCACTTCTACTCCGAAAGTGGATTTATTGATGAGGTTTTCGCAAGCCGAGAGAAGGTCATTAATCAACAGGTGCTCTGTAAGTATTTGTGCACAAATCTGGAGTATGTAATACGGTTTACACACTCCCAATCGTCTGAATGCATTTTGATAGTTGGCTGTACAACTGGACGCCGTCCCATTAAAGGGACCAAATCGCTGGTCCGCTAGTCGCATTTATGCTAATGAGGGACTCGGTAGCATTTATCCTTTATGATATTTCACGGCTAGATGTGCTGCACAAATGCAGCAGCATACTTCATCCAGTACGAAATTCGAGATACCGCTGTATATTTTCTTGACAAAACACGCTACACATATTTCGACATCCTGTCATCTGTTCTGCTTTTCTGACAGTTCAACGGGTAGGCACAATCTCTGACCTTCCATCAGTAGTATATTTTAGCTGAATAACAACTAATACGTGGCTGGCAAAGTAAATTCAGTTACAAACTTCCCTCAACTAATTCCCTGATTTGTGGTGCTCCACGGCTAGGTTCGCCATACAAAGGCCGACCTTGTCCTGATGAAGTGTGACAAAGGACAAACCCATTTGGGTCGACACCAGTTCCATTTACAGATGTGTTTATTTCGTCAATTACATAAAAATCGATGTTCAGCAGAAAAATACCGTTTGTGATACCTCGTGAATTACACCTGCCTGATGGGATATAGTAGTAGCTAAACAGTTTTCATAAACTTTGTGACTACTGTGTTATGTCAGGAAGTCAAACCACTACTTATATTTGCGGGTCCACGTTAGAGAGCCCTATGTCTTTATGGCTAATGTGCAATGCATGGGAAGTTCAGAGCGCAGTGAGCCTGAATTCAGTGGTCAGAATTTTATATTCTTTAGAAATTTTATAGAATAAACATAACGTCCACCTAGTCGGATCATGTACCACCATCTACAAAGCACTGCGGATGGAGAGATATTGGTGCAATTAATTACGTACTACTTGCAGCCTCCGAGTAGGCTATGACTAGGAACATTTTTGCTTGCTATGGTGAAGACCTGCAATTTTATGCGATTTCCACATTCACATCGGATCTGTCGTGAACACCAATACGTGGCGACCATTTTCACATCACAGTAGTGTTTATCGTACACTATCATTATGAGATGTCTACTGGTGAATCCCTTGTTTAAAAAGTTGGACGAATAGCGGCAGAAATGCCTGCATCCAGTCCCCCTTTTTCTGAAGGCCAGCGCAGATTTAGCGCAGAAATGACACAAACTTCCGTAAACCCTTCTACGGCCGGTGAGCTCTGATCGGTGCAGAAATTTCGCTCATCAGAAACACTTCGATACTTCATGTATCGATACCTTCTAATTGCTCAAATTATGTGCGCTTAAAGCACAATCGATGTCAATCCAACAAAAATTGCTCTTTCGAAGTTAAGTGAACTATGAAATTCGGCTTAAAGTCAGACTACTAGTTATGTTTCCATGTCTCTGCAATCATTTCTGCGTCTATACTCATACGCCTTTCAGCCAGAGATGCATACTTCCTATCATTTTGCGATGCGTGTTGCCTAACACTTTTCCGCTGATGCATGTGTAGAGAAAAAAGCCTACAAACCCTGAAAACTTCCGACTCCCAGTGGCTAGACCACTCCAGTTTTGCATAACCGAAATTCCGAAAAAGTATTAAATTGGGTATGTTCAAACAGAGAAGGATATTTTGATTGTTTGAAACGTGTTGAATAAGCGTTGGTGGAATAGATATGTTTTAACTTTTACAGTGACTCTTCATTTGGTGGTAACTGTAGTTCATCCAAAGAATAAACGTCTTCTGAGTGGCTGAATGCAGTCACTAAGACATTTTGAAGTGGTTTCGCAGTGCACTACAATGGGAACTGGACCTACAGCAGATAAAGCTTTTGGTCATTTCAGCACAAAGTCCGGGAAGATATTTCATAATAAGATTAATATCAAATAGTCAGTTCGGAGGATGTTCGTCAACATTAGGTATCTTCATTCACAGACTTTTCTGAAGTGACCACTTACATCCAGGCACAAATAGTTTACTTGAACTAAATCATAATCAGTCGCAACAGGTTGGATTCACTGCTACCTGAAAAATGACGCCTACTTTCAGCCGCATCAGATGCATCGAGAATAGATTTGTTAAATTACTGCTAGTAAGTACTGGAATGTTGCAGGTTTTCACTGCATCTTTTTAATGCATGCGTCGACGTCATCCGTAGCACTGCAGTCACGGCTTATGTAGATGTCAAGATAGTTAGATTCATCAAGAAACATAAGCCCCTTATTCTGTTGTTTTAAACAGATGTCATTTCAGCCCAATAGTTCCAGCAGCAAAATCATAACCTACCGCTCATTATGCAAGTGTGGTTTTTGACGCCCGGATATGAGATCTTTTAGACAGCATGTTCCAGTAACAAGACTGAGCACACGTAAAGTGAATGTCTGAAACTGCCAAACTGTGTTGGTGGCGGTGAAACCTTTCCAATGTTTAGCTCTTATGTGACAAGATTTATGAAAATAAATGACATGAATGACCTCCAGATGCATCGCAAACATTTTTTGCCTGTCAGCTATATATGAAATGCTCACTCTATCCATAAAGTCGAAGAATTTTTTTAATTCAAATAATGGTAGTTTTGGTTCGTCGGTGGTTTCTGCGACGTTTCCCATATACTTGACATACTATGATATATATGGTCAGCGAACCACGGTCTATGACAATACTATTGTGGAACCTAGATGGCACACAATATTTTATCTGAAATAAGGCCCAGATGTCCACCTTGATTTCTGTACGCAATGATCTTCAACGTACAGAGCCTCTTTGGAGAAGCTTCACGGCCACCAAAACGAACCACCGATAGCACGCACTATACAGATTACTTGGCCCAAACCAAGATTTCATGATGCCAAAAATAATAGGCTAATTTATTGGTGCACGAGACGTCCTACAAACCGCATTGCTTCCTGTTTCAGTCCATCCTCCTAATCCAGATTGGGGTTCCGTTGTTTCGTTTGGATTTGGCTGCCAAAGGAATTGGATCGATACGGAACGCGCATAACATTGTGATGGCTAGATACGCTTGGTCATTAGAGACTAAGGGATTTACAGCCCCTTACTCAACGTGGCCCTAGGATTTGTGAACTCCGAGTTCACTGACAAGGAGAATCCGGACAGTGTTTTGTATGCACTAGTTGTGTATTTGGCGTCCCAGTATCTTGGAAGGATTATGTCGAGTCGTTTCGTGGAATAATGGCAGCAGATAAGCCCGAACATCCTATCAGCGTTACCTTAAAAGGACGGTTTGACAAAGTCACCTGTCGTTTAATTTTCGTCTTAAGTAATTTTCATCCCTTTCTATTCTACTTCTTCCACCAATCCGATTCCCTCTTGTTTCATGTATCTAAACAAGTGATGCATCCGTTGGATTTATGTTCAAATGCTGCTACTACGGCTTACCTATTTTTTGTGAGGCGAGTGCTTAATTTTCATCGAGAGAATAAAAATTCGGCTTGCCTTCACGATATCCAGTTCACTAAGAAAAAGGAAAATTTTAACGGATTACCATTCTTTCACGTCTTTATCACCGAAGTGCATCCACTCACCGAGGTCTCTAGAATAGAAAAATTCCAAACCACTAGAGAATTCACGCAGTTCTCCACAGTTGGAGCTGCTTCTGTACAACAACGAAGAATCGAGTAACAGGTGTAGGAATCGACGGCCTAAAGCAGTACCCGTCCTGGAGGCCTTATTTCAAAAACTTTTCTGGAAAATAATCCCATTTATCATGACAACTCAAACAGATGCCAATCAAATTCAGTGTATACATGTTAGGGCAAAAATTTTACTGCAAGAGAATACGTTTTCAAATTTCAAACCCACAAACACGGAGATTAGCACTGTTAGAGCGTCAGATTAGACCGCAGAACGTAACAGCACATATTTTGGCTGAAGAACTCTATGATCTACTGGGGGAAAATCCAATATATCTAAGCCTAGACTTCAAAACTGACCTAAAACAAGCAAGAATGCTCGGTTTCCCGGGAATCCTCAGGTTAGCTGGAATACACAACCGGATATAACATCCACCAGCAAACCAAACGTCCAAACAAAAATGAAGATCAAAAGTTTTCAAACGTAGGAATGTGAACCATAGACTAATCAGATGAAAGCAAAAGATAAGTTACAAAAAGAGGCCCATATCAGAAAAAAGTATGCAACAGCCGAATTGTATGCAGGGAAAGAAAACAAATGGCCAAGCAAATCAAGCAGATGCCTAAAGGAAAATGAGAGGAAACCATATTTCATGTGGCTAGCTGATTGGATGCGTGTATCACTGGCTACAGCACCAGCGGGTCAATGAAGTTGCAGCAGTGTCGGCATCCAGCCAGCCACTCTTGTTAGGAGCTAAAAGGTGCCTCTTAGATACTACCTAAACACAGAAAAGTGATGAAAACACCACTGACTTCGTCTGGCCGGATGGCATCAGATTGTTTACAAACTCTTTATCGCATTAACAATCAACTCAGCAGCATCGGAAAACACACGAATCCACCACTGATGTGCCTACTTCGTCAAATTGGCTGACAAAACTGAATACTATAAGCTGTAGAACCTGAGTCATAGTTTGTTCGGAGCTTACCGGACAACATAATGCTGCAGCCCAAAAGTGCGGCCTGGCTTGGAGACCCTAGCTCCAGTCATCTGTTCAATGTCCCCCATATAGATGAAAGTTGTAACATCTCAGCTGGAATATAAAGGGCAAGGCTTGGTAATTAATCGTTAAAAGCAACTTGAAGGTTGGTACATTTCACCAAACACTTTTGTGAACCAGGCCGAAAAAAGCAAAGTACAAATCTTCGAAGATAATGACAGCTCTATCTGATATGGACGATAGTGTACTGTTCGTCTGGACTTGAAACGCAGGGCTTAGGGAATATCCAGTAGGAAAAATGTAAAGACTGATTGCGTACTAAGAATCATTCACATTTATTAGCTTAACTTTCAGGTTGTATCACAAACAAAAAACGTCATAAAATTGAGGATGAATTTGATTGTTGTTGGTTGATCGTGTCAGCATAGAATGATATTAACCAGATTGGGTTTAGAAAAATCCTTGTTGTTTTTCTTCGACGTTTCAATTACTCAAAATAACATTCCCCTTTGTTATTGCTAAGTTCAGCGAGTCTCACCTAAGTGCCTCGCTTATTTTCCACCTAACTTATCCTCTTTTAACTGTTGACCCGTGAAACCAACCAACACTGGTTACAAGTCCAACATTTTTTGGTTAGTATCGAACAGGTCTACGAATGTCCCAATCACTTCCATCCATATATGAACATCGTACCCTACCCATCTTCCAAGATTCATGATCCAAATGCCGCTTAATCTGCAAGAACCACTTGATAACCTGTCCTGACCTGGCGTCCTGGACATCTAAGTTAAGAAAGGCTGGTACAGTAACATCAGTGACAATAAATGGCTTTTATTATTGGAGGGCATACACCTTGGAAATGACCAATAGAGCGCCTAAAGCGGCGCAAACCAACGATCCACGGATTCACGGATTCACGGGTTGATACACATGATCTAAGCTTTTGCCCAAGTTTCCCGGGTCGGTTTTGTTCTTGTCGTTCAGCAGCTGTCGTTCACCTGAAAGGCACAAGTGAAGAAAGGGTGTAGCACTGCTCTTTAGGTTCTCAGCGCGGGGCAGTATGTTTGCCAGCGCGAGGACTCGCGTAAATAAGTGTCTAATAGTGTTTTGAACTGAGTTCTAGAGGGAGCGTGGACAACCGTCTCAGGAAGGTTATTCCACGCAGCAAATACCCGAAAATGGGAAAAAGTTTGCCTAATGAAGGTGTGCGCTCTGAGCTTAAAAATCTTCTTACCGTGTCCCCGCCGTGTTTGCTGGGTCAACGGTGAAAACCTGTTGGCCAAGCCTTGTTCAAACAGGGCGTAAGTAAGAATTAAGTCCCCTCGGAGGCGACGATACTCGGGAAGAGGTCGAGCACCACGAGACGCGTTTCGTAGTCCATGGACTTGAGACCGACAACCATTTTCGTAGCAGCTCGCTGGACACGCTCAATGAGGATTACGTCTTTCGTGCGTCCTGAGTAGACAACCCGGTTGACAATCGCTTCCCTCCAAACAGAGGGAGGTGGCTGGCCTTCGACGAAACCTGACCTTCGACGACCTGACGAAACAGCAGATGGAAATGAGTTGCCAGTGTGTACGTTTCCTTTAGGATCCTTCGGTGGACTTCGTCGGGCCCCAACGCGCAGAGTGGGTTGATCTTGTGCAGGAGTTGCCGAATGTCCTCCACCGTGAATACCAAGCCGGTTAGAGGCCATTCGTAGGTACGCCTTGACAAGGTTGGATGTGACGAGGACGCTGGGACGGAATACAGACCTGCATAGTGATCTCTGTAGAACTCAGATACCACTATTGGATCACTCGTGGGTTCCCCGTTCCTGTCCCTCAGGGAGAACGCGGATGGCTTGTTTCTTCGGCGATGTCGCATGTATTTGAACAGCACATTTCTGTTCTTCCGGGCGAGGTCCAGAATGGTGGCTTGTTTTCGTATGTTCCATTGGCGGATTTCCGATTTACAGCGGTTCCGCATTTTACGAAATGCCAGCTCATCTTCTGTGTCTCCTGTAGTCAACTTTTTGAAAAATAGTTGTGACCTCTTTTCAGAAGACGCCGGATCCTTTTGGGTAGTTTACGGCTCATCCGACTGCGTGCTGGTTTTTGGGACGAACATCGCGTCAGCCTCGTGAACTTTCTGGACAATAGTCCTATATAAGTCTTCCACTGAGGCTGGCCCCAGTTTAACTTGGTCAAGAAAGATGCGCATTCCCGAAAGGTCTGCACGGCAGAAGTTTCGAATCCACGTTTGGGGTTCAGGATTTCTGGCCCAATAGCAGATGAAGCCAAAGGTCAGCACACAGTGGTCGCTATGTCCCAGTGGAGCGTTAATTGTCACCTGATCAACGAAATGTCTTTCGTTGGTGATGACCAAATCCAGGAGGGACGGTTGTTGGCCCGCGCGGTATCTGGTGGGTGCAACGACATGTTGAGTCCAAGCGCTCTGTTGAACGACTTCGGTCAACGCCGCTGCAAATTGTCCACTTGATCGGACGCACTGGAGCTCCGTCCAGGGGGCCTTTGAGCGTTGAAGTCACCTACCAGCAGGAGATGAGTGAAGTGGTAGCTGGAGGAGTTGCCCGAAAGTTCGTATGAGGAAGTGGCCATCTTCCGAAGGACTCGAGGGGCTACGGTAGACCACACCGAGAAGGAGAGAATCGGACCCGCGCAGCGGACTTGATGCCACAGTGCATCACAAAAGGTGCAGGAGTGGTATCAGAGAGGACAATCGGGATTGGCAGGGCCGCATGTAAGTATAAAGCAACCCCACCAGCTCTCCCTCGTTTTGAGTCAGCTCGGAAAATAGAGTAGCCGTCTATTGAGATCTCCGCGTCAGAGACATCTGGTGTGAGCCAGGTCTCTGTGAGTGCGATAATGGACGGCTGTTCGAGACAAACTAACTGTTTAATATCGCAAAGTTTGTTGAAGAGGCTAAGACAGTTTGTAAGGTGAGGAGCCGAGAGTTGTGTAACCAGGGAGATTAGCAGGCTTAACAGCTGTACGTCGGGTTTGAGTCGAGGGCTCCGAAGGGACCTCTGAGGCATATTTGTCTGCTCCCTCGATTGGTGGTTTCGAGGGTTGCTTTTCATTTGCAGGGTTTTTTTCGCCCCGTGGGAGCCCGGCTTGCGTGGGCCTATTAGCTTTGGTGGACGAAGTTTTTTCCCCCTTGTGTCGCCTACTGGAACGCCTTGGATAATCAGAGTCAGCAAGGCAACCCTAAGATATAATGTGAATTTCACAACCGAATTTGTGACAATGCATTGTGTCCTCCTCTTCGTCACAAATTACTAGTGGGTTTCTTGGGCCTGATAAGGCTTAAGGGAAACAAACAGTATGGGCCTGCCATAAGCCAAACCTGGTGGTCACGTCCACAAATAAATCAGCTTGAGATGCAATATTTTGGCCTGCAGGTCAGCCAGCGCAGATATTTTTGTAAGCAATCGAGAGACACTTACGGGTCTTACGGGTGAGTGACACAAGGGGTTATCCCCACTGAGGAGCACACAAAAATCTTGTTGAAATCCAGTGGAACAAGTCGACGTTATCACTGCCCTTTCAATTCCACTTAATTATACTTCGCCATGTCTGATATGATGATTCCTCTATTATTTCTCTATTGTGATGCAAGCATATTGGCGGTCGCAGTCAAGGTGGGTTCTAACACAAGACGACTGAAAGCACTATTGGAGGCTTTTTTAGGAGAGCCCTCGTGGTACTAAGCTTACTGCCTTGCGCTGCGAACCTAAAGAATAGTGCTACGCCCTTTTTTCGCTTCTGCCTTTCAGGTGGACGACAGCCAATGAACGACGGAACGTACACGACCCGGGAAAATTGGGCAAAAACTTCGATCCTGTGTATCAATGCCGAGCCTTGGATGTACACCAAAAATTTCTTCGAAACCATAGTTCGGAGGAAGAAAACTTTAACATATGGTTTCAGCATTTGTTGGTATTTATTTGGTCCCTAAAGACCTCCCCATGCGGCCTTAGTTTTGTTAAAAGCTGTTTAAATGTACTCGAGGTTCACCATTGGCGCGGAATTCGTATTTTAGTGGCCGCCAATTACTTCGCGTGATGTCTCTCTGATGGCGGTCGGAGATTTGTGGTTGCTTCACGTGTTTTCTTCTGTATTGTATTTGGAAATATTCTCGAAACAACAAGAACAATAATTCCGCCCTCCATGTCAGCGCGAGCTCAAAATTGAGCAACCTTTTACGACGCGTATATGAAAACGGCTCCTGTCGTTTTGGCAGGTGTCCTGACAAACCAAGCCAAAGAAGTCGTCACAGCCAGCAAGTTGTTTTTTACGGTGGTCAGTACACGCTATACCGGGCGCAAGGCTATCGATAGTGACATTAGGAGAATTATTGTGTTTATGGTCAAAACAAGCAGACAGCACAATAAGGTGGCTAGTGCTTTCAAGTCCTAGTACAAACTTAACGGATTGAGGCGGTCTTGTGGGTGCACGTAACACACATACACCAAATATTATGGATGTGGCGAACCACGGGCAAACCATCGGACTGGGTATGATAGTCGCGGTACCGTCATCGCGACCCTCTACCTAGGTCCGTGGACAGCCCCGTACATGAACATCTTGGGTGAGTCGTTTATGATTGTTATTTTAGTTAGAATTCGCCAAGGACTTGTCGGGAATTAAGACCGGCATGAATGAAGTATATTCTTGGGTCAATTGAGGGTGCATGGTGGTTCATTTCTGTCATTCAGACGAGGCAATAAGAAAACCGCGACACCGCGCTTGGGTCCGTGGATAGCCCCGTAGGTGAACATTACGGGTGAGTCGTTTAAAATTGCCAGCGTAGTTAGGATTCGCCAAGGAATCGTCACAAATTAAGACCAGCGTGGATCAAGGATATTCTTGGGTCCATTATGGGCGTTTCATCGCTGTCATTCAGGCAAGGAGATAAGACAGGGGTGCCTACATTGGGGGCTCAAAATAGGAAGGGTCTCAGAAAGTCCACTAGAAAGCATTATGATGTGAGTTAGACTCTAGCTCGAGGTAATAAAGCCAAAGGTCGTCGCAGTTCCTGGCCAACTAATGTCTTCTGGACCCCGGTTTTCAAATACCTGACGAAGACCTTGTCGATATGGGGTATGCAGACATCGTTCTCATCTTCGAATAGGAGGAGAAGGCGCAGGTGTTTTTGAATGAACTGACCAAAGTCCTTTCGTATGCACCCTGCACTCACAAAATGTAAGGTAGTAATAATGTTTATTCGCAACTGGTGGATAGCACGATCGGGCAGACATGATCATAAGGTTACATCCAGAATTAGGCATGAGTTTGTTCGTAGTTGCAGGTAATGGACCAAGTGGGCGAAAGGGTACAGTCAAGAGTAGAAAGGGATTAGTTGCGGGTGTGCTATCAAACTGGGTATAGCAGTGCTGTGCGATCATTGCACTGACGTACTTCGGTTTCTGGACAGCCCCGTAACGGACGCCATGTTCGAGATGCTTGGGCTGGGACTTGCAATTCTGTGAGCAGCGGGGTTTTTGAGTTGGCCAAGGGAGTTTGCAGAGGTAGAGTGGAGCCAATGTATGATCGGAGGTATTTTTCTGGTCCGTTTGGGGATCTCTGGGGATGTAAATCACTGACCAGGTTGAGTGGATGACAGCAAACAGGGCCTCCAAACCGGATATTGCCGAAGTTCTAGGCTTAGTATTACGAGGGAATGGGGTGAGGTCAGTAAAGCCCGAGTAGTTTAAGGGGATATGTGATAGGATAAAGTGCGTTAATACAGAGGAAAAACTGAACGTTTACCACAATCAAGGTGGTGGCGACAAGTGACTTAATGCGACAGGACAGGAGTACATTTGTACTTATTAGACTAGCGATCAAGCACGGGTGGAGTTTGCTATTGAATGCTGGTATAGTACAAGAGATCTAGAGCAGACCAGTATAAGCACGCAGAGGTGGTGTGGTTAGGGAAATCAAACATATTTACTGAAGGGAATAGAAACTCCAAGAAGATGGACCAGTTTGTCTGGAATTTCTTACGGGAGTTTGACACTGAACACGCCACTTACGGTCCAAGGAGAGGCATACGAATTTGTGAAGCGCTATATGTACATTCGAAGTAGTGTTAGTTCTGATTGTAGTGTGACAGATGAGGTCGATGAGCGAATCTGCAATGCTCGGATCGCGCTTGCTAATTTGAAACACCAATGGCGTCAAAGTGGTCCATCCCCTAATATCAAGAAACTATGCAGTACGGGTTGTTTTGTTGTATGGCTGTGATACTTGTCCTGTCCGAGAAGCGGGACTAAGGCGTCTTTAGGTATTTGACAATCGTTCTCTCAACCGTAGCTCGGCGATCTATAGACATGATTTTGGAAGTGAAAATGGATTGCAATACTTCGGCGTTATTTGGATGAGACCGAAAACCAAACAACAGGCACGGAATAGAGTCTCAGAATAGTCTGAACTAGCAAGCAGCTTCCAACCTACGTGCTTGACATGTGGAAGCTTATTTATATAAAATCGGATGCTGAAAATTGTGAACGCAAACACGTTAGCTGATCATTTTCTCAGAAGGTAGCCCCCAGCTGACGAGGCTGCTACTGCAGCTGAGTGTAGGATGGCTACGAGTCGACTCTATTAAGCTACGAGGTATTGGTCTCGGGAAGCAGAAGCGAAATGAAGTGCTCTAACTGAGTAGACATGATACCAAGTACCGACCCACTCACTAGGTCTTCGTTACCGCTGCATCCGTGGGGCGCGTTTGATGACGCACGTGGTCCTTGGATCCTAGGACTCAAATGTACACCCCGCTATTGAATAATCGATACACACACGGCCTCCTCGTCATCGCCAATGGGATTAATTGAACATGTAGTCATTTTACCTTCATAACAGCAAGATTTCAGCTTCAGCGTGGACACCGGTCTGGAATTGTGGACAAAGGTATTTATTAAGCACTTGGTGAGTTAGCCACTACAAATTTGTTTGATCATGTGTTTTAAGTGATATCGCGGAAGATGTTTACGAGTCATAATTGATTATACCTTCTTCCTTTCAGAAACCCTGTCGAGTAAAAGCGGATTGCTGAAACTGAGAACTGGATTCACCACACATTACGTTTGTACCGATGCAACCACTATATAGAAACGTGATTTGTTAAAGTTGGTTGTGTTTTTTAGGCATGGGGTTGGCAGACGGATGCCATGTATGGATATGAAGGACCGCCGTTGGTCGTTGGATTAGCCTATAAGGTATAGTTGGGGCATAAGTCAATTACGAGCATGTGTACGGGCCCTCCATTTACTATAAGTAGCCACGGTAGGCGACATCGGGTAGAGTTATGAGCGTGACAGGCTGTTTTTGGCCATCGGGTTAGGCTGCTGAGCTCAGTTGTGGTCTCATACTCGGCTTTGCACATAGACACAGGCCTGGCAATTACGATAAGCAGTCAAGATGGGCGATATCGATTACAGTTGTATGACGGACCCACTTTGGGCGTTAGATTAGGATACCACGCATAGTCGAGGCCTCATTTTTATCGGCCCGCATAAATATTGGCCTGAGGTTTACTGTAGGTAGCAGAAGCAAGCGACAGCGCACGCAGTTACGGGTATGATGGGCCATCGTTGGCCGTTAGAATAGGGGGGCATAAAAGAGGTCAAATAATCAGCGTCGCATATAGGCACTGGCCTAGCAATTACAAAAGGGAGTCAAGGTAGGCGATATTACGTACAGTTATGAGTATGACGTCCGTCGTTCGCCGTTAGGTTAGGTTTGTGTGCGTAGTTGGGGCCTCGTATTCATCGGTTCGCATAAATGCTGGCCTGGTGTCTATTCTAAGTAGCAGAGATATGCGACAACGCGTACAGTTATGAGTATGATGGACTAGATTACCGCGCATAACCAGTGCTTCATAAGCAGCGCCGCACATGAACACAGGCCTGATTCGAATGCGACCTCTACCTCTCGACTTCCCCTGTCTAGGCTTGGGCAACCTGGCAGTATCCTAGCCCTCGTGCTTCCTTCGGGTTGCATGGCAGCTAGGCACCAAAAGGATGTCGCAGCTGAACTTTGTAATGACAGGCCGTCGGATTAGGCTGTCATGTATAGTGGAGGCCTTATTTTCACCGGCCCGCATAGATATGGTCTGGTGTTTACTAGAGGTGACAAAGATAAGCGACATCGCATACAGTTATGAGTATGATAGCCGTTGGCCTTTGGATTAGGTTACTGTGCATAGATGGGGCCTCATAAGCAGAGTCGCACATAGACACGGGTCTAGCAGTTACGACAGGTAGTCGAGGTGAGTAACACCGGCTACTGTTATCAGTATGACCGCTTTATGACGTATTCCACCTACGGTGAGCCATATTCCAAATAGAAATGATACCAATCTTTTGGTAATTTACCTAAGGCTACCTCCTGACGCTGTATTACCCTCTGGTTAGTTATGCATAGTTGGGAAAGGCAGTCATCCACAGAGATGGCCCTCGCATCTCCACTGCAAAATTCATGCTGTTTTCTGACAATGCTGTACCTGATAGAAGCTGAGCTCCATAAGAAAAAAATTGTTGTGACGAACTTCGCTGAACAAAAGTACCCAGTTTGTTTAATCTGGCGAGTATAAAGCAAAGAACTGTCAGTGACCGATTTTCCTAGGTGGAATTTGCTTTGGATATTCTTTAGATGTTATTTTCATTCTTAAAGAACGTCAAAATATGGTAATGATAACAAAATGCGAATGGGTGATGTTCCGTGACCTTGAAATTTCGCTCACTCAAAAAAAGCCATGAGCGACATATCACCTACAAGTGCAAATGGATTAGATTAGCTCCCCGTAAAATTCACAACTTCAAAAACCCTATAGTTTTGGCGAACATAATTTGAGTGTGCTTCTAGTGAGCGGCTGTATCAATCTGTGAATGCGTGAATACGTGAATTTTGAGAATGCCCAAGGCCTGGCCGTTGATCCCGTGGCAATGCTTGCAAACTTGATGCAGTTCGTCGATTATAACAAGAGTTTGCTTATTCAGTCACGAATCAACAGCATGAGTCGAGGTAGCCGCTTTGAAAAGAATAGAGACTCTTCACACCGCGTCATCGCCGTTGATAGATTGGATATAACTTGGCCGTATCAACGATTG
This sequence comes from Clonorchis sinensis, assembly GCA_003604175.2. Lineage (NCBI taxonomy): Eukaryota > Metazoa > Platyhelminthes > Trematoda > Opisthorchiida > Opisthorchiidae > Clonorchis > Clonorchis sinensis. The sequence continues at coordinate 126,121,746 of CM030370.1, read as the reverse complement.
GTTCCAGCACGGTAATCACTGTGTGACAACCCGACGTGCTCCAGTTTAAAAAGCCGATGGATCCCGCCTGTAACAATGTTCAATGTACATGCAGCTCAAGCAAGCGCAGCATTGTCCGTTTTGTGGCAAATAATACTTAACAAATCCTCATTCAAAGCAGCTTCTCGTGGCTTTAAGCTACCCATCGGTTCTAAGAGCCTTAATTGGATTCGTAGCCCATTTCCTAAAGCTAGACGAAACTATAACGTTTCGTTGACTTCTAACTTTATTTGATCTAACTCGTTTTTAATCTATGGAATAATTTAGGATGTGAGCGAAGTGCAACATCCAAACAAAAAAACCCACACCTGCGGCGACAACTGCAACAATTGGAAAAATTATATTGTCCTACAGAGGAGCTCTGCGGCAGCGTGATATCATCTTCCGAATATGTTGATTCCCCACCATCAGAGCTAAATCTTATTGTGTTTAGTTTGAGTGGTTTCGTCTGGTCAAATAATCCAACGGAGCAGCTTCAAGTGGAAAAATGGGTGTTTTTGGTTTGGTCGATGGCCCTGTCAGTGAACTACGATAGGTGTTTTAGGCAGACATGGGGAACCTACAGACGTCTGGGCTACGCTACATCTGAATGCCTACTTTGAGAGGTTTTTTGTGGGAACCACCAGAGTTGTTTGGTACCACCTGGCCTGAAAATTACTGCCGGGAAGAAGTAGCACGTGGCAGACCTGAACGCATAGATCTTTTCTCTTGTCTTTGGTGATCATTTGACTGCAGTTTTCGATCGGCATTTTTTCTGTTGGAGCGCACAATACCTGCTTTTGTCCCATAATCCAGACTCGCTGCAGAAAGTTCAGGAAGGGCACAAAGGTAGCGCGTGCGTAGTGCTATCTCAAGTATCAAGTTTTTCTGACTAACCTGAACACCCGTAACCTGGACCACCGATGCCTTGCTGGAGGTCGGTAGGGGTCACGGAATTACCAGAAGGTCTCGTGGCTGGCACAACGGGTGCAAAAATCTCATCACCTAAAACACAACATAAATGCTCCGCTTTACCCCGCGCGCCGCATTGGGCATAAGCGCCTTTTGGTTTAGAGTCATATGAAATGGCGAGCCACGAACTGTGAATGGAACGCTTTCATCGATGATGAAGACAAGTCAGATTCGAGCTTCGAAGTTCTGTTTAGAAGAAAAGCACATTTCTGCCAACCTAATGCGGAAGTCTGCTCGTGAGACGTACGCCCTAAGAAAATGGACTAATATTTTAAATTGGGCACGCAATAAATCAAATAGCAATTCCTATGCAGCAAAAATTTTGTAAACCACTCCGTAACCAAGATCCAAGACCCTGTGTTACTGTAAACTAGAGAACTGTGGTCTGAATATTACTATGAAAGAAAGGGCGTATAGTGAATATTATGGGGAAGCCCATGGCAGCTAAGAACCCTAGCGGTTCCATGCTTTCAGATAGCTTGGGCTGCCTCGTCCGGATTTATGGGGTGAGGATTACGGTAAACAAGACCCAAGTGCGAATTGTTAAAGAATATCACAGAATATTACAGAACATCGCTAGCCCATGGAGGTAATAGTGCCCCATGGGCAGCAGTCAGAAGAAGAGTTCAAATGCGGTACACTGGAGGACGTTGCCAAAGTAACTATCGTGCTTCATATCTGTTGGAGCTTTTACGGTAGATTTGTAGGCCCAAAACCCCACATCTTCCAAAAGCCACTGCAAAAACAATCATTTTAGTTGAAACTAATCACGGTGACGATCCCCATCTCTTGATCTTGCACGAAAATGTAGTGGATGGCCATACGGTTAAAAGTTGTATCCCTAAGTTCCGTTCTAAATTTTGGTAAGGGTTGCTCCTTTGATACGTCACACAGATTTAGCCAACCGCGGGGAAGCTATGGAGAATACACCAAGCACTTTACCTAGCGTTTCGCCCAAGATGTTCTGTGTGCTTCAAATCCAAGCCTGCCGGGTATAACGAATGTTATTAGAGACATATTTTCGCCAGGCAAAAAATGTTCCCAGTGGCATGAACAAACATTTACAGATTTGAAACTCACTAATGGGCGGCCCGCACTGGGAGTCTTTTCAAGCACTATAATGAAGGATTCGGATGTAGCCGAATGCCTTTGGCAATCCGTTGCCAACGTATGTCCAAGTCAATCCTTGTTGTTGAGGCTTGTTGATTTTGAAGCCCTTAGCCATCTGAACCGAAGCACGTGCAGGATCGCTTAATGGCTTTCAGAGTAACATATGTAGACCTCCATCACCGACTAAAACGTTCCCTTATTAGGTCGCACCTACGCTGCCCAGTGCAGTGCTGCCGACAGAGCACCTTGGAAACCGGGTAACTTTTAAGTTTTATGCCCTCGAAATGTATATGCATCCGGAATGATGAATGTAGAATCAAATAAACTTTTCTACCGTATGGCTTCGGAATAAACCATTTTGAATTTTTGGGCCGCGTGCAAAAGTAAAGCTATATCGTCATTTGAATTACCAGCCGGCGATAAGATTGTGAATACCTGTGAAATTAAGACGTCCGGCGTGTTCGGGCGCCTCCCCGCGGCCTCGAATCAGTTGACACTCTCCATTCTGTTGCGACGGAAGTGGTGCGACTTTAAGATATCGCAGGATAGCCTTGCAGAAAGAAACCGCTCACAAGTTTTGCTCAAAAGCCGTTCGAGATGCGTCCAATTTGAATTCAAATAAAACATAAGGCTGGCGCACGCTTGGGGACATTGCCCACCCGGTGAGCCCCAAAGCGGGTGAAACCAGTCGTGGGAAATAGTGTTCTTTTCGTGAGACAGCGAGTAGCTCAGAAACATTGGGGGGTAATTTCGCTCGCAAACTTCTCACTCGAAACGCCCCACAACATCGCTGGAGAGATTTCTCCAACGGATTTTTCTCAACCGTGCGCGACCCAAGATGGAGCTCATCAAATTTGTAAACCACGCGCTGTAAAGCTTCAGCGTCGTGGAGGCCCGTTGACCTTTGGGGGGCTAGAATAGACTGGTCGGCTGACGTTTTCTTCTGAACTTGTTTGAGCTATTGATATCTTGGCTTGGTTTACGAACAAGCGTTATTGCAACTCCTCAGACAAACCGTAATGTTTAGGACAGATTGGTTGCCACCAATATTAGACATCCTGTGCGCAGTGAACCCCAGTACCGCTCTAGGAATGCGGGAAAACTTGGAGATCCCCACGGAAACTTCTTGTCTCAACGGCCGTCGGGACGTAAGCGCTGCAGTTGGAGGTTGTTGGGGTGTCTCAGGCGGCGAAGTGGGCCAGTGCAACTGCCTGTGGCGTTTGCTTCATGTGTTGGGATTGTTTACGTTTCTGTTTTGCATTTTATCCACAGCTCTGTGGTCCATCAGCAGATTTAATGTGAACACCACTTTGGTCCTCGCGATTCATTCTCATTTCAACTCTTACTTCTTACCTCAACCACCTATTCTAATTATCCTTGTTGTAAAAAATCCTATCCCAATTTTAATGTCTTTTTTACACTGTTAGTCCGTTCGTCTGCTGACAAACTTGTCTGAGTGAACTGAGTTTGCTTTTAATTGCAGTCGCTGAACACCGCGTTAAGGTACTCTTTGGATCATGGTCGCCCAGTTTCGAATTTACCGCTGTCGCTGCAGGGCACTCGTTGTTCTCGTTTTGTTATTTATTAGTACCGAATAAGTTAACCTGCCGTTTTATTTATTTCTGGCATTGGTGGATCCACTTCAAATATCGGAGCTGAGCTCGACTGAGCATACGTAAGTCAATCTACCCGTCGCTTAACGAATATTGCCGTTAGCTCACCGCATCCTTCGGAACCACAGTTCTGGACCCATTCGTTCCGACAGAAAGGACTCTGTTGGAGGTAAGCGTCTACCGTACCAAGCTTTCACAATTATACTTTGGGTTCCATGAGCAAAAGTAGTTCTAAAACACATCAAAAATGTTTAGCTGAAAGGCAGAGCCGTTCCCGGAAGATCAGTGAATTGGATGACCTAGGCGGCAAAAGTAGCCTTCCGTGGCTATCGTTAGTCCCGATAAACTCTAGTGAAAGCATTATGAAACAAAAACTCACTGTGCAAAAAACGACGGTACTATAATGAACATCTTTCAAGGGCATTCTGAGAATGTTCACATCCTCTTTGCTGATGAAGAAGTGGAAAGATGTGGGTTTACAGTTGACACACAGGCCACGCGATAAACATAAATTGGGCGGACAGATGTTGGGTCATAGCTCTTGAAGAAAAATATGGGAGGAATTCGGGATCTGCTTTTTGTTTGGATGGACCAGCAAAAACATAAGAAGGATTGCGGAAATTGCGTAGGACTAAGTATGACTACAAATATGACCTCGTTGATTCATTAGCAAGCGGTTAGCTCCGGGACAAGCTGAAGAGCGGGAAGTTGACACAGTGAACTTCAGGCCTAGAAATCGTCAGCCGGTAATGCGCTTCAGTGTGGCCTCTTCAGATAATGGGTTTGGAAGATGCGGAGAAAGATAGGCTCTTAGATATGGGCTACGGTTATCAGTCACTTTATGAGGGAGGATATGGTTAGCTTTCTAATACTAGGGCTGCACAGAAAAGGCTGCTAAATAATCCTGCAATTTGGGGAGTCTACAGAAGCTAGCGGCCCAGAGGGTGCGGATACAATTGACCGGAGGAAAGCGTGAGGTGCTTGATCGTGTTACATATTGGGACGATGACCTGACAACAGCACGACACTCTCTATCTAAGGAAAAAGGTAGAGGCTTGGCAAAACGAATCGCTTCACAGGCGTTATACCGGTTGCGATTGTCAGTGTCTCTTTACATACAGGAGAGGGTATCTTCACCCGTGTAACTGGTGTTTTGCATTTAAGGGGGACTTCGTAGGATGCATGCCACAACCTGGCAAATTTGGGAGTGGTCCTTGGGGGAGGGCCTGCGGTTGAATGAAGTGATAATGACCCTGAATTCTTTCTCGCCGTTAGCACCACGAGGCGCGGAATTTTGAACACAAGACAGAAATAGTCGACAGAATAGTTGACAGAAAAATAGACAGAAATCAACAAGCCTCAACAACAAGGATTGACTTGGACATACGTTGGCAACGGATTGCCAAAGGCATTCGGCTACATCCGAATCCTTCATTATAGTGCTTGAAAAGACTCCCAGTGCGGGCCGCCCATTAGTGAGTTTCAAATCTGTAAATGTTTGTTCATGCCACTGGGAACATTTTTTGCCTGGCGAAAATATGTCTCTAATAACATTCGTTATACCCGGCAGGCTTGGATTTGAAGCACACAGAACATCTTGGGCGAAACGCTAGGTAAAGTGCTTGGTGTATTCTCCATAGCTTCCCCGCGGTTGGCTAAATCTGTGTGACGTATCAAAGGAGCAACCCTTACCAAAATTTAGAACGGAACTTAGGGATACAACTTTTAACCGTATGGCCATCCACTACATTTTCGTGCAAGATCAAGAGATGGGGATCGTCACCGTGATTAGTTTCAACTAAAATGATTGTTTTTGCAGTGGCTTTTGGAAGATGTGGGGTTTTGGGCCTACAAATCTACCGTAAAAGCTCCAACAGATATGAAGCACGATAGTTACTTTGGCAACGTCCTCCAGTGTACCGCATTTGAACTCTTCTTCTGACTGCTGCCCATGGGGCACTATTACCTCCATGGGCTAGCGATGTTCTGTAATATTCTGTGATATTCTTTAACAATTCGCACTTGGGTCTTGTTTACCGTAATCCTCACCCCATAAATCCGGACGAGGCAGCCCAAGCTATCTGAAAGCATGGAACCACATGAAATATTCTGTACTATTCTGTAATCTTCGCATTTTGGATGCATACTCGAACATGCCGATGCTACAGATGTGGCATACGTGACCACTGGAAAAATCATAGGCCTCGTATCACTGATACACAACAAAATTTTGGATTACTTCCCTATCAACGGCTGGGTTAAGCTTCGTGCCATGACCCGGGCTACCATACAGGTCGTTATCGAGATAGACAGGGAGAGAACGCCGATTTTTATTGACACAGGAGCAGATGTCAGGCCAGGCCAGAGAGAGAACCAAGCTGAATGCAAACCATGCGCGCTAGCCGTAAGAGCAGTGGGTGGATACCGACTGAACATTGACGGATTGTCAATGCATTCAATGTGCCTAGGCGACACGTCCGTGCAGCACGCGTTCCTGATTACTCGGGAAGTAGGGCAGACAATCTTGGGAGCAGACTTTATCAAGAGCGCAGAATCCGCGGTTGACCTTAAGCGGGGAAAATGGTGACAAAGTATGACGCAGTCGAACATGAATTTTACGCCAGCGCTGCCTTGAACGAGCTGCATGTCCGAAAGCTTCTACCGTCAGCACAGTCCGTGGTCGAGGAATATTCCGAAATGTTCACAGGCGATGAATATCCGTTTGCCCTCTCTCCGTGGATTGAACAGGAAATTATCTCTCTTCCAATTCTTTCGACTTACCTCCCTCTTCTGCTACTGCTCCATCTACGGGAGCGGGTCCATAAACAAGTTCAAGGAAATGTTGAAAAATGGCATAATCAAGGAAGCCAATGGTGCGTACAACTCACCGGTTGTAAGGGAGGCGAACAAAAATACCGGTTTTGCGTGGATTTCCGGCGCTCAAATAAACTGACCGTAAATCGGGTTGTAGCTGTCCCTTCGGTTGCGGAGATTTTCGATTGCCTGGAGCATTCTGGATATTTTGCTGTGTTCAACTTGCGTTCCAGGTACTGGCAACTATCCATCGAGGCGGAGGACTGGGAAAAACTGCGTTCCGTGCTGGGGACTCCGAATATCAATTTGGAGAGATGCTGTTTGGCTTATCTGGGGTACCAGTCACATTTCGGCGCTTGATGCTTCGTTTAACGGAGGGACTTCAGAACGTTGCCGGGTTCGGGGACAATGTCGTTTTGTACAACAATTCAGAACCAGAGCACGCAGTTCACCTGAAGGCCGTATTGAGGCGTATCCGGGAGGCTGGCCTGCGGATAAATGAAGTCAAGTCACAGCTCGATCGGAGTTCGGTGACATTGCTGGGGCATAAAATGGGTCACCGAGAGGCAGGCCTACTGCCGAAAAAACGGACAAACATCAAGGACTGTGTTTTCCCAGTTCAACGTGGTCCTTACGGCAGTCTGTTGGACGAGCAGCATACTACATCTGGTTTGTCAAGGCTTTCAACATGATGGCTGCCTCACTGTACGACTTGGTTGCTCAAAATCGGAAATCCGAATGGACCAGGGAAGCATATGAGACTTTGGAACTTTTCGAATTGCGGATCCTGGATCAGTAACTGCCTCTTAAACTGTCCGGGGTAGGTGATATGTTCATTGATGCAACGGACGCTGGTGACTGTGGTATTGGCGCTGTCCTAAATCAGAGCTATGAAGTAGTAGAGCTATGAAGAAGTCGCGTCCTGACTAACGCCGGGCAGAAGAACTCAATTATTAGTCAGTTTGGGGCCTCTGGGCCCAGGAAGAGTAGAGCCCATACTTGCTGGGACAGATATTTCACATCGAGATCGACCACCAGCACTCGAGTGGATCAGAACCACCAGAGATCCTCACGGAAAGCTCGCCTTCAGGTTACACGACTGCGACTTCACGATTCGGCACATGCCAGGGAAGGTGACTAATTCTCAAGACCAGAGACTGAAGACGAGCCTCGTTGTCGAACTGGAACCCGCAAGGTTGATGCAACTCCAACTGCAGGGTCCTGTGTTATGGAAGGTTGCAGCTGCCCTGTTGGATGGGAAGAATATTGAGAGCGGAGAGGGAGACAAGGAATTGGTAACGTTCCAGAGTCAATTCGATGGGTTGAGTCTGAGTGAAGCTTGTATGATTTCCTGGAACGCCACCGATTCTGATGTTGTTCTGCCCGTGATACCTCGCGTCTTGAGACAACAGCTGATCGTCGAATGCCACCAGATGGCACACACAAGGTGCATCAAGATGTAAGACTCAGTTCGGCAGAGGGTCTACTGTCCCGTGATGAGAAGTGAGATGATGGATTATGTGGTGCCCTGTAAGCAGTGCCAACGAATAAAAGGGGATACGGCAGGGGCAACCCATCCTATGGAACCCATTTCTCTTCCACACCGCGGCGAGTTATGGTCCGTTGACGTCATGGGCTCCTTCTCTGTGACAGCCAGCGGAAATTAACAAATCGTGGCAATGACAGAACACCTGTCGCGACGGGTCAAGTCGGCAGACATGCCAAATCAACGGGTGACGACGATCAGTGGAGTGGCAATGGATGACATCGTGGCTGACCATGGGGTGCTAAAATAACCCTAACGGATCAGGGTCTAGCTCGGAGAGCGAAGAGTTTAGGATTTGTTGGCAGAGACTGGGCATCAGACGGCTGAGGACGGCACCGTACCAACCGCAAACACGTGGTCTAACAGAACGTAATAACTGCACGATCAAGGAGTGGCTGGCGGCCAAAGGAGGTGACTGGGAAGGGAACTTGCCAATGATGTTGCTAGCTAATCGTGCATCCATACAGCCAACCACAGGCAAGTTCCCGTCTATGCTGATGTACGGTCGACATCCACGCCTTCCAGATGATCATGAAATTGGGTCGTGGCCGGCAACGCGCTTGTCTCCGGAGGAGGTAGAAGAAGAAAGGGAGAAAGATCTAGAAAACTCGACCACCGTTCAGAAAAGGATTCGATAGTAAACGTCAAGCATATGGCATGGCCATTCCCTATAGTTACGAAGGTCCAGTGGAAGGCTCATCAGAATCAGAAGCGGGCTGGGGTCGCGGAAGCTGGGCAGTCGATGGCAAGTTCCGATTTTCGTTACCGACCGCCGGGGGAACGTGTATACAATTCAAGACGGTCGGGGATCGAAAAGAGTAAATGGGACGCAGCTTCGTAAGTGGCATGATACACCCGAAGGACTGCCTGATAGACCAGGTTCGGGAGCAGATCAAACGGAGCTAAACGAAAATCGGTGGCATTGTAGCGACCTTTAAAAGGGGAAGGTGCAACGGTTGATGAGACATGCAAGTAGTATGTGGTTTATCGCAACTCCGACCCCATCTAACGGAAGGTGGTGTTTATTACGGAATTTGTGAAATATCTTTGTGGCAGTTGTTCACATTTGCTTGATAAACAACGAATTCCCAGGAAAGCTCAAGAAGATGCGTTCAAAAAGAGGACGCATTCCCAGCTTTTAAAAGCTAGGTGCACATGAGAGTCACGCTTTCCTGTCCGGTTGCCTGTAACCTTTCAGTCGGTGTTTTCTAATAAACAACTCCGTAGCAAAGGGCTTCTTCCTCGAAGTTTGCTAGTGTTCACCTTGGCCCGCAACTGGCTACTTGTATTCGTCTGGCGGTCCGAAACGCAATTTCTCTATGAGCGCCACCAAACCGTCCTGAAATCTGCGTGAAGTGTAATTCTAACCCCATTTTTCGCCCTAGCACCCTCAAAAATATGGTGGTATTACCGCGCCAGCTACCTGCCTTCAAGCCGCTCAATGACACGAGGTAGATACGAAGGTACATATGCTTCAACCACAGCTTCGGGAACAGTCTGTTCGTACGTCTGCCCTTTTTACCCAGCTTCATACAGAACGAGCTGTGAAGCAGCCCACGCGAAATTTGGCCAATGAACGGTACTCGTTTCCGGATTTGTCGAGACCGATTTGCATCGATCGCCTACCGCCATTCCTCACTTCCTCCACCAGGATGTTGATCATTCTTTTCGAACTCGGACCTCACACCCGTAGCGAGAAATTTCAACCGGTCTTAGCTGACTGCTATTACGAGCCGCGGTTTAATGGCAGCAAAGAACCGCCCTAATGGTCCCAAGAAGTCCGTGATGGTCTTATTTGGTCACGACTCTTCGGTCTATCCAAACTATTCTGACAAACCCAAATGGCTCACCGAAGATGCTATTGTCCACGAACCCATCGTGACGATGGAACCGCGACTGCCATACCCATTCTGGGCCTAGTTTAACAAACGTCTACCATCTCCCATCCCCTAGTTTACATGCGCCCAAAAGACTATCTCACCTCGCTGAATTTTAACAAAAATCTCCGAAGGAGGCAGTATGCCGGTGAAAATGAGACTCTGCCCATCACCCAATACAGCGTGTGGTCAATATAGCAAAAAGGTCCACCAACGTTACTATCTATCAAGGATTGCTTGGCCTAGTTTTGTAGGATACCTGTCACAACGGGAGGAAACTCCTCCCTTTATAGGTCCCGAATGTCTGGCCCATTTTCAGTCTGCTTGGATAAAGACCACATAACTATTGTTCGTGTAAACCTCCAAAATAGTTCCAGATCAAATACAGGACTACTCAATTGAAGAAGTCGACCATTCCAGTAACTTTGCACCGTTTTCACGGAGCCATGGCAGCCATTAAATATATGAATTCTGCGTCCAAAGTAGACTTCCTGTAGGCCTAAACAAATTTTAGTAAAACTGCCATTGTCTGAGAAAATCTTTAGGGTTGGGTAAATGCCGCCCGGTGCTAAAACTTTATGCAAAAGTTGCCTCCGTTCAAACTTTGGCTTCAGGGAAATTCGGGGCGTGCCTCTAAGGACCGGCTGCTGAGCCATGGTGAGCCTTAAAATTATGAATCCTGTGCCCAAAGTAGACCTTGGGTGCCTCTAAACCAACCTCGGCAAAAATGTGACTGCCTGGAGGGATTTTAAAGTTCTGAACAAGCACCATCAGGCTTTCAAACATTAAGTGAGCGCTTCATTCGTCCAAAGTGTGGTTTCTGATAAATTTGGGACGTGGTTCTAACGATCGGCTTTCGGCAGTGCTTTACAAAATTCCCCTTTAATGGTCTCAGTCTACGAGTCAGCATATCCAGCCGCTAATTGGGCGCTGCTGCAGCCAATCAATGGCGAGCAGCGACGCTCGGGCTTACGCACCTGTCATTGGCGCGGCGCCAAACAGATGGTCTGGGTTGAAAAATGGGTGGGACCGAAGTACCACAAGATTTCCCGGTTCTCCACTCTCATCCTTGTTCTTAATAAAGCTTATATGTTGTAGTGAGTCGCCTCCCGCCAATAACGTTCTTGGGACTGCAGTCAGTTCTTGGTATAACAACCCAAGGCTGTTCCTTAGCATTCCACCGAGAGCACGATTATGTCAGTGACGTGGAGCTCGCTCAAGAACGTAACAGGCATCAGATCACTGGAAACGGTCCATTAAGTTCGGTGCCTGATATTGGGAAGTCGACGGGATGATGGATTAGCAGGCCAACAGAGAAGCGTATCAACGCAGCTGGTCATCAACAGGAAAACCGATCATGCACCAAAAAACTGCTGCGTAAATCGAAGGATTAGACAAGATCAGTAGATCATGCGAAGATTATGAAGGCTGCCTCGGTTGACTTCAGCAAGGCATTAGGCGTCTATGGTAATTCCCAAAGCAAACCGGTCTCCATTGGATCCAATGGGCTCTCGAGGAACTCGAGTTCCTCGAGAGACCACTACTGCTTCTGATCTACGTCAATGACCTTCCAGGTGTTATTTCAAGTCCATGTCTACCTTTTACGGACGACTTGAAATCCTGGAGTTCAAATGCCAGTGCTCTTCAAATGTATGTAGATGCTGCAAAGCAATGGTCGTTGGACTGGCACCTGAATGACGAAAAGTGCGACCATATGTCATTCGGAGGGGATTCAGCGAACTCCTTTGACGTGCATGGTGAGAATGCACCATAAGACATCACGAGGATAGATGTCAAAAAGGATTTGGGTATCTGGCCTTCTTCAAACATGTCCTTTTCACCGCACCATGAGAAATCGTCTCAAAAGTTACTCGTCGTTCTACAGATGATTCGGCACACCTCATGGATTTCCAACTACTCTATGGTGTCTACTTCAGGCAGCTTGTTGAATATGCCAATCATGTTTTCTAATCAGGACGCGGGAAGGACGTAACCCTCATTGAGTTTGTCTAGCGAAAATGGTTGCCAGCCTTATATCCGTGGATTATGCACCGCATCTCGTGGTGTTTGATCTCTTTCCTCTGGAGTGTCGTTGCCTCCGAGGAGATCTAATATTTACTTATGCCCTGATTGGACAAGGCTTGGCCAACAGGTTTTTCACCGTTGATCCAGCTAACACACGGCGGTAACATGGTAAGAAGGTTTTCAAGCTCAGTTCTATTAGGCAAAATTACTTCTCATTTCGCGTGGTTTCTGCGTGGAATAATCTTCATTCGACGGTTGTCCACGCTCCATCTAAAACCCAGTTCAAAGCACTATTAGGTGCTTATTTAGGCGAATCCTTGCGCTGGCAAACATACTGCCCCGCGCTGAGAACTTAAAGAGCAGTGCTACACTCTTTTTACGCTTGAGCCTTTCAAGTGAACGGCAGCCGCTTAACGACAAGAACAAACCCGGCCCTGGAAACTTGGGCAAAAGCCTTGATCCTGTCCCTGAATCCGTGGAAGCCGATACCCTGTTTCCATGCTCAATTTTCGCCGGGGTGGGAATGGGTGCAATCTTATTATGAGTAGTGCATTACGTTCATTATCGACTTGTTGTGAAGCGGGAAGTGCGGTCTGTTCTTGACCCGCTACAGTTCAGTTTATATGCGAACCGCCTACCGGACAAGGTAGCTTACAGGTTTCTCATGTGTACGAAAAATTTCAATAATTGTTTTAGGTTCCTTGAGATCCGTAGGCGCTTTGAACAATTGGCGGCTGCGACTGTAATAGGACTCCCAGGGAACTAAAGACTTTGGTTGAGCACACCCCTGTCTGGGTTTGGACTCTATAACAGTATCCCATGAGTCCTGCAACTAAAACACTCATACCACATCGGCCGCCACGTGGTCTCATCAGCCGGGTCGCCTTACTTGCTGCATACAACAAGGACAGGCTACTGCTGCCGTCTTCTTCATTGTACCTTTCCGTATTCCTTTCCCTTCAATTGCCATCGTGAGTGCTGTCTCTGCAGGTCCTAGCAGCAGGACTCACAGCTTTGCTTGCTCTGCATCACGTTTGGCGACAATTAATGAACTGTAGAGTCTTCAAAACCATGTTGTCCAAATCTTTGCTGGTGAGAACCTTGTCGACCCGTACTATTAATGCGACATCATGCTAATGTTCAAAGAAAGAGCACAAGCACTGTTGAATAAGCTGCTCTCTTAGCACATGGCTTGCGCCTACAAAATGATCAAGCACTGGAGATTAGGGAGAATTTTGCACACGTCGGTAAGTGTATTAGCTCGGACAGAAGTGTGCCCGACTGATGAAGTCGGTGCGCATGGATCGTGCTTGTTAATTCTGCGTCGTTTGTGGCGTCAAAGAGTGTTATTGCTGAATCTCAAGGGTAATGTTTACCAGCTTAAAGTAAGAGGTATGTTGTCACTGTCAAGACGAGTGTTGTTCTCGGTGCCTTCTTCAGAATAACAGACTGCGAGGTGGACAACGTGTGGCTTAGCGGTGGGGTGAGAAAGGGGCCACGAAAAGTACGTGTTGTTGGCAGGGCTTCCACTACGAAATCCCATCCAGCCCCTTGTGCCCAGCAAGAGATGCAGCAAAAAATGTTCTCTAATTGATGTCAGTGGTTTTCGTGCTGTCGGTTTCCAGATGGTTTGACTGGGACTTTGAAGTTCTAGACACGTCACAGTGCTTGGATAAGTTGGTCGGTTTCAGTCCCTTCTTTTCTCCCTCATTCAAGTCCTTGAATATAATCTTACAGCAGTGGGACATCAGTATTAACGCTGGTGTTGCCATCTAAGGCGCTCTTGCAGTCAGCCATTGCACACCGATGTGGGGGGAGCTCGTGGGTCGTTGAGTGAGTTCAACGTCATCAGCAGATGGAAAACAAATAGTGAAGCACTTTACAAGTCGGAGTAAATTTTCGTGGCTTGGAGGCCTCACTTTCCAACACTACTCAACCGGCTGGGGGATGTCGGCTTGGGCTATATAGCTCACTCATCCAGACCGCCGATGACCGTTAATCAACCGCAAAATGGGGGAGCAGCACTATTGGATGACATTTCTTCGGAACTGTCCAAGTGCGGAGGACAGATGTTACAGAACGAATTTCTCCGAACGGTTGTCTCCGAAGCGTTGGTCGGGTCCGGTAAGAACATCGGATTAGTAATGCTGAGGTACGCCAGAAAAGGGCACTTTTCCGCAATGGCTGAGTTACTCATACTTTATGGATCACGCTGGTTAGGACAAGTACTCCGCATAATAATAATAATAATAGTTCAGCTGTAACACCCTAGCTGCCTATCTGCCATGCCACCTGGTGGAAACACGAGGGCTGGGATACTGCCAGGTCGCCCAAGCCTAGACAGGAGAAGTTGAGATGCAGAGCTGGGGTTCGGACCACATGAAATTCGCGCTCTAAACACTGAGCCATCTCACCCCGCATACCAGAAGACTACCTGCCTTGAAAGCTCCTTTCGCGCAGCCTTTTTCTGAGTAGAATTGACTGAGAGGTGAACATTGCATGACCCGACAACGACGTAGGAAAACACTAACCAGTAAACTTAATCCGGTCGACAACCGCCGCCTCCCTGAATAGGGCCCATGGACTCAACTCACCAATGGTTAATGGCACTGGCAGAAATGGCCCAGTCGCGCAGTCAGCAGCGCTCGTGCATCAACGCTACCGCCTTCAATGCTTAGCTACCCAGTCCTCGAACTAACTGAAAATGCCTTCGCCTCCATGGCTTGACTGTATGTCCCACACTCCCACTTTCCGGTGGTCGAAACTGTAGCAGCTGGAACTAATAGAAGTATGCTGCACGGTTTATTCCTGACAAGTTCAAAAAATGATAAACTGAACGGATTTCTCCACGTGTTGTGCACGCTTTTAGGTATGTGGGGTTTCCGAACTATTTGAAGGATGTGCCCATAATTATCCCCGTAAGAATAGAAAGGACAGCTACCGCGGAGTCAGCCTCCTATGCATAGCGGTGCGAATTTCGAAGCGTTCGCAGTACGATTAATGTGACTTTTGCCACAAGACAATTCTAACGGATGTCATGAATGGAATCAACCACCCCACGAATTTGACCGAGGCTGTCAAATCAGCTAACAGAGAAGCACAATCATCCTTAGAAGGCTGGGCTTTCCTGACAGATTTGACAATCTCGTCAAAATCTTTCATTCTGGGTTGAAAGCCTGGATGTGGACGTCCAGAGACATCTTGGACGAGATCGGAATCGATACCGGTGTAAATCAGGGATGTGATTTTCACCCAGGCCCATCCAGAGCCTACTCACGACACTGCGCAGAGGCGTTCCGAAATTGCGAAGGTTGTATACCGATTCAGTACCGTCTGTGTGATTACGTAAGTGGATCTCGAGATGGCTCATCGACAGTACTTACCTGAGAGTCCGTAGTTAAATCCTAATTGTCTTCCGGCTGCTACTGTCTGGGCTTGGATAAGCTGGCAATACCTCAGCTATCGTGAGCTTCGGGTTGGACGGCAGCTGCGGACCGCGAAGGTGCCACAGCGAGATCACCACCATTACTGCTTATTTTTGAATCGTTTCCAATCGTGCGTCCGTATGTTGCCGTTTGGGAACCACTGCGCTCTGTTTTCATATTAGGGAACAGAATTTCACTAGCCGACTACCATCTCTTCTTGCTTTAAATGTACCTATTTCTAATGCGCTTGCCTTTTGTCAGTTCATACCGGTGGCATGCTACGCAGGTTTCTGTTATCGCGGTAGCACATTAGCTGAAGGCCTAACATCTGCTAATAAAACTAATGCACAAATTGCAAAGTTTAGTACGACATTTGGCGGCCTTGAGGAATGCGTCTGGAGCAACAGTCACTTGCGCATAGACGCAAATATTGCTATGTATCACGCTGTTGTGCTATTTTCCCTACTGTACGGCAGCGAGACTTGAACGCTATATAGAAGACATGTTTGTGTTCTTGGCCAATTTCACCTGTACTGTTTACGCGAAATTCTTCAGCTCTCGTGATCACAGATCAAATCTCGAACACTGAAGTCTCAAAGATCAGTATGACGCGAAACCAGTTCCCTGTTTTAGGCCAATTAGAACAAATGGCGGAAACGTACATTCCAAAACAGCTTACCAATCATTTGGCTGAAGAATTGGGTCCGAAATCCGAGATCAACCTCCAGTCAAGTATGAAAAACTTTAAGTTTCATTTTATGTCCCAGGTGGATCTGGTAGTCGACTGCATGATATGGAAAGCCGCGTTCCACCCAAGTGTCAACCGTTGAGGTGCAAGACGTCGTTGTGTTAGAAAATAGGCGGGCCATTTGGAAAGAGCTTAATCTTCTCAATTCGGCCTCGACCTTATGGACCCGCGCAACCTTCGGACGCACGTGCCTTAGAGGACCGACCTCTCGGGTCACCACCACGTAACCACCTGGAACCGACGTTTGTCCCACTTTCCATTCGTCCTCCCGGGGAGGTCCACTAGATTCTCCATTACCACTATGTCAATAGACAGCTCTGGTTGACACTTCCACGGTGCCCTACCGGAGGCGCTGCGGTATTCTGCTAAAACCTAAAACAGTTGAAGGATGACGCCGACGCCTCATTGATAAACAAGTAACAGGTGCTGATGCTCATTGTTGTCATCTTGTTTAGGTCGGCTAATGACTTGCATGGGGCCTGTGCTGTTTACATTTGCGCCACGAGCATGCCTACAGCGGTACATTCGGTTTCGTTTGAAGGCTCCTGCTATGTGCAAGCGTCCACTGTCGACCGGCAAGTCCTATTGGGATTCCAGCAACTCATAGGTTACGAAACATATGGGGTTGTTCACTCTCCTTTTCAGTGATTACTCAATCATGCGTGCTTTATGTATCGAACTACCTTAGTTTCTGTGGTGGTGTTCTCTCCATAAATTCTCTTCACTTCATTCTTGCTAATCTATCTTTCGTTCTCATTTACTGGTTGTTCATAACTGCCCACAGTTTTTCGGAGTTTTTCCATTGATGCGCAATTATAAAACCATCTCATTTTATCCGTTCCCAGTAGAATGCATGAGCGTCTTATCGGGTACGGATAAAATGCACATTTATGACATAAATGTGTAAACTTTATTTAACTGGATGCGTAGGAGTAATGCAGGTAAGTATGGATGCGATAACCATGTTGGGATCGTTTTATTTGTTGACACCAGTTAGCATAGAACGCATGCGGAAATATTAAAGAGACCGCTAAGTTCCCAGCACATCTCCCTTGTATAACTCGATAGCACAGGACTAAACGTGCACGGTTGTTACCCAGTGGGATAAAAGACGCATATAGAGATTGCCTCGTCTGTTTAGTCTGTAGGATTATCATGGGGGTAGCTGTATTGTGGACTTCTTGTCAGCTATCGTCTTATCCTGGCCATTATCGTCGGACACCCAGCCGCGAAACTCGTTCTCCCACGTAAGGATTTGCCTCTAAGAGAGGAGAATCTTGGTCAAAGCGCACTGGCAGCCGTCCGCTGCATTAAGTGTTCTTTGCCTCGTCAGGTGGATGCGGTTCCACGGTCTCAAAAGTCCGATTTCTTACGCTCCAAACTGTACTTCATTATTTGCCCCACTTTTTGAATTTCTTCTGCATACCTCCGACCAACATTCTATCGACTAACGGAAATTTACTTTATATCGTGTTGTTAGTTGGGCAATTTTCATGCTTGTTTGTATGTTCCTAACTGATATGGTATGGTTATTGATTAAAATTCAGTTTGTACCCTTCCTCTGTGAACTCCGGATCCGTCTACCTTTCAGCCTTCCGTTCTGGTGCTTTGTGAGTACTAACATCCGCGTCAATGAATCGCCTTGTCGAGCTAGAACACAAAAGGCGTGAAGTGTCCGATCTCAGGATTCATTATTCCTGTGAGCGGCAGAAACTGAGCCGCACGTTGAAGGATCTTATTGACTTTTGCCAACAGAACAGCCCCTCAGATCCTCTCATTCACCGAGTCAAGGATAACAAATTCGTGGAAAAAAGATGGATTTGTTCAATGTTGTGAACCAGAGATGAGATGCTGTTGCAATATGATTGCTTGTGTTTGTGTTGACATTGACTTATTTCTCTGGCCATCTGTTTTTTCAGGAATTCGCATAATATTTTTCGGTTGTGTATGCTTGGTAATTAGGCTCTGTGTGCTAGGGAAGAATGTGGCCACAGCAATATATAACGCAAGCATTTAAACAGCGTTCAGGTGAATTTGATGTTTTGCACTTTGTTTGTTGGGTTTTACTCAATGGAGGTAGTTCCCTAACTCGTATAATACCTTGGGATACAATAGCCACACATCACTAATATCACTGACAATGACAGATCTTGCGCATCCGGAAGATAAGGTAAT
This sequence comes from Clonorchis sinensis, assembly GCA_003604175.2. Classification (NCBI taxonomy): domain Eukaryota; kingdom Metazoa; phylum Platyhelminthes; class Trematoda; order Opisthorchiida; family Opisthorchiidae; genus Clonorchis; species Clonorchis sinensis. The sequence goes on along the minus strand of CM030370.1, from coordinate 126,103,423 downwards.
CACAGAGAAGAATCGCTAGCTTACTGCACCTTCGTACTTTTTCCGGAGTCCCTTTAATCTTGAACTTTTCTTTCAGCGATCTATGCCACGTGGCCGGTACTCACCGCAGCGCACCAAAATGGCCATCAGTTGCCCTTGGTCATCAGATTTTGAGACTAACCAGAGCCACCTGTCGTGTAGTTTAGGAAGGAAGACGCGATTGCAAACTTCTTTTCAGTTCAGATGTCTTGTATGTCGGTGGAACATCAGTATCTTGTCAGTGACAAGGATTGTCTTGATGCTAATGACCTCATTCTACTGTGTGATAAATAGCTGTGTGGGTCTGACTGTTTCATGTCACACCAGAGTTCCCTCGAGAGGAACCATGATTTCCCTGTAACCCTTGATCGGTTTGAGAGATGACTGTTTTGAAGTGTGCAAAAGGTCTGCACTAGGTTAATGAAATCAACCTGTATCCAGCTGGGTTTTCAAATGCAACCTGAAATATTTCGTTTCATTTGTAGCGAAAGCTGGGCGCTTTTGTATCTGAGGTTAAAGTCCCTTGTCGCCAGAATCGTATCCCGGTTGAGGTTTTCTATCTTGGGGGGAAGGTCCGACATTTTCCAATCCAAATTTCGTCAGCCTTCCCTTACAGGTATATGTTCAGCATCAGTTACTGTCCTTGATAGTAATGACAGTCACTATCACAAGTGAAGCCAGATGACGAAGTAGGTTTGATGGTTTTGATCCACCGTATATTTATTTCTTATACGACTGTTGTAAGATCGAGAAAACCCAGGAGTTTAGGCACGAGTTCTTAAGTTGCGATTCTGTTGAATTTGTCTCGGTTTGGACATCTTAAGGGAACGACGGTCTGAGGATTGAATGACAGCTCTCCACTGCGGGAGTGCTGAAGAAGAACGCTTTGTTTACGTCACTCAGGCATGTCCTGAAACAAGCTAGTTGATTTCATTTACCTGGGCAATTGCGTGCGGCTTTCTGCCGTGAAAGTTTAAATCAGGGTAAATGTCGACCCACTGGGAAATGTGATTTGATGAATTGAGGATAACGAGGATGTTGAACCGGTCATATGCCATCTTCACTCAGGTACTCGGGCTTCGGGCTTAGTATCCCAAGGGAGGTCGAAGGTGACTACAGCCTGAAAAATCTAGCCAAGTCACAATGGCACGCAAGTCGAAGCCATGAACAGGAGTTCACATGGGGTTACAAATGTTTCTGCCAACTTTTCCACACTTAAGCTGCTGAAGAATGGGGAATCAAACCCCAATTAAGAGATGATTTGGGTGTAAAAGCTATTCATCTAGGAGGACGCGAAGTTTAGGCATGAGACGAAGCTCAGTGTGGGTGATTCAGTTGGACTGGCTTTTTTCAAGATGATGGGAGGGTGGGGTGATGAAACTGAATAAGAGGTGACAGTGGTGATATTAACGCCGATCACGGAGGATAGACTGCTGCAACCGACTTATCCTCCAGTAATAGTCACTCGCCACAAAGGTGAATGCAGTTTCCATAGGAAAACGGTCGCTCTAGAAATTTTCGTAACACAGTGCTTTTTCGTTAGATTAATTGAAGTATAATGGATGTATTTGCGCTCAGTTTTCGCGTGTATATTAGGGGCGTAGCGGTGACCCATTCGCCAATTAACCTTGCCTATTGTTACAACGAATATATCCAGTGACACAATGGGAACATAGGAGGACCAACCAAGAGCGGCTACTGTAAGGTGATGTGGTTACTCCAGATGACTCCATAGTTTATCATAAAGATCAAGATCCAATCATCGTGTCCCTTAACGAGAAATCTGATTTCTCCGTCAAGAGGGACACTCTCTGGGCTGTAAACGGAATATGAAATCAGGTATATAAGATTTGAACAACCTGCATCCTTAATTTGTATGCAGTGTTGAAAGAGAAATGAACTATTTGGGGTGGGGGTAACAGTATGGCTTCAACAGAGCGATAGGGTCAGTATGTATTATGAAATATCCTCCGCTCTAGCTGACTAATGGCGCTCAACAAACACGTGTTTCATCACATTTACTGTTTTAATTTCATATTCAAATATACTCGTATCCCGCGGGTTGTGTGGCACTTCTACGGGATGTATTTAACATTAGACACTCAGGGAGGCGTTATTCAAGAGCGCCGGAATACTTGAATCATAAGACAAGGAAAACGTCGACCGTTCTTTCTGTGTGCTGTGGAACAATCGTTTGAAATCTGAAACCGAGTACGAACGTTGAATGCCATTACTGCAGTCGTTTCGCCCCTCTGAGCAGTGTTTCAGGGCGACCGATAATTTGGCGTGAAATTGCATTACCCTTTGGATTACTGTTTTTAACACACACAGGTTGCACAGGAGAGGGGTCTTCTGTAAGGGTGGCAGCACACAAACACAACCGCCGTGGTTGATTGAGGAAGTCTATTAACTGGGTGTGCAAGTAGCAGAAGTTTATAGTCAGGCTGGAGAGGCAGGATAAAAAGGTTTCAACCTAAATAGGATAGGATAATTCCAGGCTTGAATTCCAAATTTAGAGAACTTGAGGAGGGCCGAAGTAGTGCCCTCAAGACGCGAGAGGCATGACATGTTCCGAACAGTTGAAACATGTATGGCGACTTGTTCTGTAAAAATCGAAATGCACTTGCATTACCCGCCAAACACTGCTGCATTGCGGATAGGCTTTTGAGCCAAAGGCTTTGGTTGATGACTGTAATCGTCCTCCTGTCTAGGTGTGAGCGTTCTAGTAGTGTCCCAGTCCACGTACAACCATGAATTGTACACACAAATAAACTCGTGGTACATCGTCAGTCGTGTGGTGCCATCAGCTTCGTGGCCTTACTTGCTGCATACAGCAGGGCGAGTAAGCGAAAACCGACCACTGCTGACGCCTCCCTTCTATCTCTTCCACATACTATTCTTCCCCACTCTCCCTATCCCATTAATATCTCTCTTCTTGTAAGCCCAGCAGTCCTGCATCGCTTTCGCAAGCAACATCTGCGCGTCATCCGGCGCCCACATCCTCAGCGATTTCAAAATCAATCTTCAAGCTTTTTCGACCGGTCTATCTGGTTGCCTTCAATATCCTCACTCTGAAGCAAGCAGGGTAAAAAAATGCTGTTGCTCTCACACTGGGCTCTCTTTGCATTGATGTGTACCGGAAACAAGAATTCAAGATGTGAGCACAATTGTTGAGCGAACCGCCATATCAGTCTCAACTCCCTTCCGTCTGCGAGCCTCTGGCGGTCCAGAGGCTGCTGCGGCAGGATGTGCAAAGTTTGGTGTAGTCCTAAGTCACCGGGCGGAAGGACCCTTGTTTGACTGAATACCCGTTGATAGTCCCCTCTGCGGTTCGTCTGGCAACGTCTGTGAAGGAATGTCACAAGCGGAAAGTTGATCGACATCTGTTTGTCTTTTTTACTTACGCCCCAAATGACTTTAGCTCTGCCACCATTAAAGAAAACTTTTAAGACTCCCGGAATGCTCTGTTGCAGCGACCTAAAAGCTCAGTTATCGTTGTGGTTGCCGGGGATTTAACTCCACAAGGAGGTAAGTTTAGCGCATATGAGGTTGGACTCGGTTCCCACGGACAATGGTGAACGATTCCTGCAGCCTTGTACTGACCACAGGCTATTTTTAACGCAGTACGAAGTTCCAAAATAGCCGAAGTTGTCTGTCCATATGGTATCCTCCAACCGTCCTCCTTACCGTCTACGAACTCAAATCGATCACATTGCCACCAGTTACCGATGGCACGAATTGGTAACTAAATGCCGCTCGTTGTGGAACACATTTGTGGATTCCGACCACGCGCTCGTCCGGAGTCCCTTCTTCCTGCGTTTTTCAGGGTCCCGTAAGGTTCAGCAAAACGCTTAGCAACTGAGAGACTGGCGCATCCGGTTGTTAGACGAACTTACCAGAATCGTCTTCTTGAGTCTCTTCCAACTGCTCCACCATCAGATGTGCATTCATACTGTGACGAGATCCTCCCCTCTTTGCACAGCGCCGGAGGTTTCTCCTGTGGCACGGCGCTACTAGGCCCACCCAAGAACTAGATATCAAACCAAACAGAAGCACTACTTAGAACTCAGAAAAATGTCCCAGCCGTGCCCGAACATAACCTAACCGGACGAATTGTTAGACAATGAAAGTGATACTGCAAGCCAACCGTGCATTCTGGTTGACACGTAAAACTAAGGAAGTGGAAAAGTCCCAGAAAGCCGGGAATACCTGAAGGTTATTCCAGTTGATACGAGCCACCAGTCGCCGGAAACCACCTGTGAACGAAACCATCAGGGAACGGAATGGAGCGACCATCTTCAATAAAGAACAACGCCTCGACCGTTGGCCAAATGCTTCGAACAACAGTTGTCGTGGCCACCAGCGGCCAGTCATCTGGAGCCCATAGCTGACGTAGAGCGATGGACAGTAAACGTGGAACCCCTTACGGACTCGAAGGTTTATGATTGCATATGTTCTCTCAAGTGCCACCGAAAGGGTGTAATGTTCGAAAGGGTGCCCACTCTCTCCTTCCTATTTACTTTCGTGATCAACGAGATAATGACACGGACACTGGTGCTTAAACGGCCTTTGACGAAAAATTCGTCGAATTGGAATGTGCAGAGCACATCGTTGTCGTCTAATAAAAGGTGGAGAGGGTGCCGGTGCTTCTGGATGAACTGACCATAGTCTTTTGGAATGCACTTTGCACCCACAAAGTTCAACGTCATTTTCCTGGACATGCAGTCACTGAACACGCCACTTACAATCCAGGGAGCCACTCGAATTTGCGGAGCGTTTTACGTATCTTGGAAATTGTATCAGTTCCGACTGTAGTGTGAGAGATGAGGTCGACGCACGAATCTACAAGGCTTGAGTCGCGTTTGTTAATTTGAGACACCAGTGGCGCCAAACCGGTATATCCCTGAATCTTAAGGGACGTGTGTATCAGGCTACAATACGGGCTGCGGCTGTGAGACGGCCTGTTCGGGCTGCGGGACTGAGACATCTTCAGGTGTTCGACTATTGTTCTCTGAGAACCATAGCTTGTTTGGGTTGGTGTCGGCGTATCCGTAAGGAAACACTGAGAAAGTCAGTTTTCGGTTGTGCCCTGAAAACGGAATATGTAGTGGGAGCTCTCCTAAGTTGGAGGTGAGAGATGTCACTAGATCTGGTTATTAGGGATTTGGTGGGAAAGCAGTGCAGATGGAGCGGAAAAATGTAAGAGGTGGTGCCTCCTGTTGAAGTTATAAATCGAAGTCCCATTGGTGTATAAGGAAATTGTCGAAGTGAGCCTGGGAAAGAGGCGGCAAAGTGGAGTTTTACTCTGGTTATTAAATCCATGCGTGTTCGACAGGTTACGGGTGGAGATCCAAATCGGGAATCGCATGACAGCGTAAGGTCCCCTACAAGTTGGGAGGCTTGATCTCCCAGGGCGACAACATAAGCCATCCACTACTTTGGACTGTCTTTGACATGTGGTTACGTATTGTATTCTAGCGTGGTCCTGACCACATATGCTAGCTCTTATTTCGCAAATGAAGGTATCAGAGATATCTGCTCTCGTCCGACCAACATGAAGTGAAGCAGGCAATCGAAATCAGTCTCTGCTTCCCGGTGGTAATACAGTGGAACTTTGATTGTGTCCACTTGTGAGTCCACTTGCAGGATGATACAAGCTTCACATCTCACATCTTAGGAGCCCTGGGAATCTCACTCCAACACTATAACTGTGGGGTACTGCGTTACATAATGGGGGGGCGGTAGGGTTGTCATATCGGAGAAAAGATCCGAGCGGTGGTGCGAACTTCATACAGACTAAGGCAAACCAGCAGAAAAATCTCTGGAATCTGACTGATACCACCGTACCTTTACAGGATTACCACTCCAGAAGGAGACCGCTTTTACCAATGAACTGCGTCCCAGATGAGTGCTCTGGTCTGTCCTTTGGGGTGTTTCCTCGAGTATGTTCCAGCCATCTTCGTCCTCCAGCCATCCTGGTCGATTGACATCGAAAATCAAAACACTGCAGTTTGGTTTCCCGTTCTTTATGCTAACTGTGGTTGCTCGAAAGTCATTCAAAGATGTAATCTCCATTGCCATTCACCAAGGTGGAGTTGGAAGGTAAGGTTCCTGGTTAAATAGCTGTATGAACACCGAAAGTGAGGAGTGAAATTTGAGATGTATCAAACAGGTGGACATTGTTTTCTTTTTATTTAGTTCGTTAATTTTTAGTTTTTAGCGAATTAGCTCCAGCGTCTGCTTTCAAACTGGTTCCTCTCTTCGAACTTAGTCAATGATTCTGCCTCCGCTCACAATGGGTAATGTCGCATGTGGTTCATGTCGAGCCATATATGTATAAGACTGTGATCCGTAAGGTCCACATTATATGTGGGACTTCTCGTGCTACGTGAAGCGAATATCTTGTAAAAAGAAAACCATTGGTGTTCGGTTGCGGCGTTTGTGTTGTGTGGTTAATGTGTTGCTTAAATGTTGCGGCCTATCAGGGAAAAGTTTACAGACTAAAGAATTACCTTCCTGCCAAGTGGGACGTGGACAAGGGACAAACGGGAAAAAGAGACCAAAAGCAACCGTCTCACCCTCCCTCACTATCACGTGTTTTCTTATATCCTCTATGGTTTAATGCTTCGGTAGATCCTGTAGACCCAAAGTAGGTTTTAAGACACTGTGACTGACGATAGCTGTTTTATATTTGTGTACACGGTGTACTGTGAGTCGGCTTACAATAATAGATTTATCTGTTACACAGAGCTGACACGATTTCCCAATAAATATACCGTCGGCTGGCAGACTAAAGAAATTAAAAAGCATTCCAATAACCCAAGAAATTGCGGTCAACATCCATGTAAAGTGGACCTTCGAGCAACTGTGCTTTTATAGACTGTTTTTTATAGACGTATGTTCAAAGAACTTAAGGTTAATGGAAAATCTAGGACTGCGCCTACCTGATGAGCCTCAAGAAGCGTGAAACCGGTCGTGGGCTGTCGAAGAGTCCCCCGTGAAAACCAAATTGATATGCGAATGAGTGTATTTGTCGGTAAATGTGGTTTGTTGTAGAATAGTCGGTAAGTCAGCAACCTTGTTCACACCTTCCTCAACTTTAACATTTTAATGGTTTTATGCCGACACTTTCCGAGCCTTTTCTGATTTAACTTTAGTCAACGGAACTGGAAATGGGGGTGGATGACACGTCCATTTATGATGTGTCTCAGCTCATTTGGGACCGGGCTACCAAACACGTAACTCTGATGACATCGGAAACACTGCACCAACCTTATCTTTTCTCGGATATTCGTGTATTATTAATAGTAGTAGTATTAGTACTATTATCACTATCACTATCCAACCCTGGTTATGCATTTTGCGGTGTCATAGGTTTGGTGTGTTACCGCGAAGCTGTGTGCATGATGCCACTTATCTTAACTTCTGGACGCAGAGCGGGGTATAACCCACTGTCTGATTTCTCAGACGTGCAGGATTTTTGCGAGACAGGGGCATATTAAACGATTTCCGGACCGAATTCCATTTTGTCAGTGTACATGTGACAAAGCTCACTAGACCTCATTCCACATGTTTTTGCTCACAGTCAGGTTTACGACGCCCTTTCTAGGTGTGTTGTGCACAGTGGTCCACGGTCGACGAATGGTTCCAATCGTTATCGCTCCTAGTCACTAACTTCGTTCTTCGTGTATCATTCACTGTTAATCGATCCACCACCATTGATCGCACAAAGCTTTTCTTCGTGCGACTTCGCTCACGACAAAAATGCAGATGCTCTAATCGCAGGTATATTTCTTGCCGGATGTAGGGGACTTTTGTTGCGCTTTGTCTTTGGATTATGTTTTGGGTGAATACGATGCCTTCACTTTCACTTATTGTTTACGCATTGATTGGTTAACGGAACAGCACACTTTACGGTTTGATGTTCAGCTCACTTGGTTCCCTGATTGCAGCCCGCAACTATCAAGGACACAGTAGCGGGACGACCGGCAGTAACCAGTTAGTTTAGACGCACACGCGTAAATAATGCTTGCTTTTGGTTCATTAACAAGGCGCACGATCGTTTTTAGATAGAATGATTGAAACACAATAACCTCAACCACGTCCAACAGAGTTATTCAGAAAACCTGAAGAAGCAGCTAGCAGCCTTCGAACCAGAAAAATGCGACAGGAACCTAAGTCGTTGGGGTTGTCATAGAAGAATCAAAACCACTTCAATGCGAAGTCAGTTTCAGATGAGATCGGTTATTTTTTATTGTTAAATTCAAAGCGAACTGCTGAAAACGTTTTGAATGCACTGGAATTACGCGCCACTGAAAAACGTCCTAACTTGTTGTCTGTGCCAGACCTAATTGGGTCTTTTATCCGATAGGTTTTTTATGAAATTGTGTCAGCCTATATATCCGAATGTATGAGAATCTGACCGCTTGCAAAAGTCGCGAGGCTCGGGAAAACCTGATAATAACTAAACTCTGTGTCTGGAGTTCCTGAGTGATAAGTAGGATTTGATTAAGTTGTTTCTGTATTATCTATCTGAAGACTGTGAATTGTGTACATTTAGGGCTCATCAACCACCTGCAGAACTGCATGTTTAAGATCCGTGAAGATTTGACGGATCTCGAGTGTGGAGAGAAACAAGCCCACTTATCGTTCATGAGGAAGTTGTATTATCTTACCTGTTTCATGTGCACTGGTGTATTCTTATGTATAGTAATAGGAAACACAGATGCTTCAACTCATCATCCGAATAACCGAGTAATATGAATAGTGGGAGTGAAGTACATATCTCGCACTCTCCAATGTATCAGGTTTAGCACCAGACCAAGGTAAAACAAACTGAATACTTTAAGTGGTCTTTGTTGAGAATTCTGCCCGTACTCCACCGATGATTTTTCCTCGCTCAATTGCCCAAAAGATCGATCAGCTTATATGATTTTTTCAGTTTAGCGAACACTTACTGAAAACACCGAGTTGTCGATCCTGTGTAATACTGATCATACACATTTCTCCATAACTAATCATCCAATGTCGGTTGACACCCAGACAGGAACTGTGAGTTACTCTGATCGCTAACTTCTTGTTTGTCAGCGAAGTGACCAATGTCCTAAGTGGCTCTAGGCCGTACTGGAAGACTTGTAAGCAGGTGAAATATCTAACCGGGAGAAATTGCAATTCAAAATTATGGCTTCTGTCTAACCGTAGGAATGCTGAGTGATGGCGGTTCACATTGAAGGCTAATATCAAAGTGCGGTGCTTTCACCAGTTGAATCATACCGACTCTTGCGCTAGTTCGTATATCTTAGCTCCGACTGAGAGGACTCGCATGAATATTTCGAGATTATAAGATTTTGTTTGAAAAAAGGAGTCACAAACCCCCTTGAATTCTGAGGTCTCCTTTGGGAATTACATACGTTTAGTGACTGATGGACCCTATGAGTTGGATCCTGAAGCGATAAAACTTTTCATAAGAGGAGGCAATTGCATATTCGGGTTAGCATAGTCCTAGTTCAGTGTTCTGAAACGCATTCACATTCACTTGAGGGGAGGATGTGGATTAGACACGGTGTTACATTTCTGCTCTGTACCTTTAATGGTTGTTCGAAAAAATTCTTTCCCGAAACCACTAAAATTGTTTCCATAGATGAGCAGACGAACACGAATGCCCTTAAGTGATCCTGGTGAAGCGCGGAGGATTTCCAGAGCTCTAGATGGGGCAAAATGGTCCAGCGGTTAGAGCGCGAATTTACCGATCGGAAGGTCCGTGGTTCGAACCCAACCTCTGCTTCTCGACTTCCTCGGTCTAGGCTTGGGCAACCTGGCAATATCCCAGCCCCCGTGCTTCCTTCATGTGGTACGGCAGGGTGCTCAGCTGAACGATTTTTTCAGATGAACTGCCAGTCCTGATAAGTTTGCGTCCCAGAATTTTGAAGGCTATTACAGCTCTAATAATCGACCTATTGTAATAACTGTGAGTGAACATGCTGAACGAAGGCCGCTCATCCAGGAAGTGAAAGTAGCTGTTGTCGAAAACAACGTATGGGACCAGAGATATACGTGATTCCATGGATTAGCATTGATTCGAACAGCAGTAGAAGGAAATATTGAAAGTACCAAGTATCAACATATACGGCTAGTTCATCTTGAGCTCCTGACCAACATGGCTCCATGCAAGGTGGTGCACATTTCATCAGGAAACCCCGGATCTGACATCTAGGTACTAGACACCATCTTGACATCTTTATCGCCTTCAGCAGGGTGTTTTCGGGGTTCTATAATGACTTCTACGGTCGACTTTAGTACTGGATGAGGAGTCTCCCTGGAGCGTCCGAATTTTTGGGTGAAGTTCGATCTACGATCGGGCGCTCAATAGGTTAGTCTTAATTCTGGAACTTTCCAGAGAACGATATATGGGCATCTCACCTCTAAATGTATTATGTATGTGTAAGAATTCAAACTAGAACATGGTACCAGGCTAGGCCGATCAGGTGCAGAGCGTTGCAGCCGGTTTGAATGCTTTTCCTCTCCCTCAACTGTATCGTATCGGCTGATGAGGTCTGTTTTTCGGGTGTCTGTGGTCGGATTTGATCTCAGGATTCTAGTCACCTCTACGATATTATATTCGAAAAATAAGGCTCTTGCAGCCAACAGGATGACGGGTCATTTGTCGTTCCTCTGATCCATATAACAGGAGATTATCTCGTCCCTCTTGGTTGTACGCTTAACCAGTCTTTGATCATGGACAGCCGATGGTTTGTCCTCCTGCGAGACGGGAGCGACTTCTGCCGATACAAGTCCGATACGATGGATTGAGGTCACTCGCGAGCGCCAATGATTCACGCTACCCTGAGAGACTGCATAGGTTTCTGTCGTTCTCTGTCGACTGCGGCCATATGGTAGACCAAAGCTTTACGTGGAGGACAGAGTGTTGACATTTTGTCGGGCATTTGAAAGAAATGTTTACAGTTGTTGGTGGCTAATTTACGTGAACATCAGACGAACCAGAATAAGTACAGAAGACTGCACCTGAACCCCTCAATCTTTCGGCCGACGAGAAGCAATCGTATGCCTGCTATTTAGGAGTGACCGTATGCGGACATCCATTTGAAATCCAGGTCAGGTTTGAACCAAGTCGAATGGACATTTTTTCAACCGCCACAAAGATCACCCGGCAAACCTCTTTTGTCCAGTCTGTCTTTCTCGAATGCCATTTATTATTTTAATTGCAGCTGTGATGACAAACTTTCTCTGAATGGATCGGCCTATCCTGAAGATGCTGTGGGACCCATTCAAAGTAAGGAGTGTTGTGAATCAGACAGCAGCACACAGTGTAGCAAATCACAGCACCTCCGGCATCACAACTTGTTCGAGACAATGGGACAAGGATTTTTGTATGCGGTTAATTCTCATTTTCGCTGCGAACCCTGCACGTGAGATTGCTGACAGCTATTGATCAGCACTAATAGACTGGCTTCTTGCATTCCAAAAAATGTGGAGTAGAAACTGATATTCGTCCCGAAACCAAATTTCCTTCTGTCCCAGTGCAAAAATTTAGTTCTTTGCCACAGATAAGTGACAAAGATGTCACATGTGCGTCGGCGACTGGCGAAGGTAACTGAAATGGTGATGTCGAGCAACTTATATGGTATTCCTTCGATGGGGCAACAATTTCTAACGAAAGATGGGGCCACCTGTCTTAGGAGATGTGGTTCTTAAGCTATTAGGCTGTAGTTCTAATTTTGCGTCCTAAATCTGCGTTCAGCCTGATCACGATGCCCAAACTAAATCTGAGATTTTAAGGGATGAACACTATGTGAGTGTGGATGCTAAATTGAAAGCACAGCGTTGGATGGATAGATGAAATGAGGGTCAATAACATGTTTTATCTTCACACAAACTAAACCAACCATTACGATGTTTCGCTGTAGGCAAGCAGAATATTCACTTTAATCGATTAGTATCCTTGATGTCGTGTTGTTGGAGTAAAAAGTGCGCATTATCTCTGCGTATCTGCGGTCATCGTGAGCTTGAGTTACGAGTTGAAATCAGTGCATTGTGAGTTGGGTTTCGTGGTTTTTTTTTTAAAAAAAATGAAGTTTTGTTCGCACAAGCTGTCAGTTTGAAGCTTGTCGGTGGTTTGATTGCGTAACTGAATCACAAACAGTTTTCAGCCCCCATACGTTCATGAAGAACGGCTTTCAGCAATTGATGCGAAGTTGTCTACAGGAGGCTTTTGATTCACTGACAACAAAACAACAGCTGAACACGTATCAACGCCACTTTACTGTTTGTGTGACGGGGTTAGATTGCCCTCAAGTTGTATGGTGAAACTGCAAACTGAGGTGAACCGAGCCAACGCCTAATATCAATTACATCTATGTAACATCCTCTATTCCCTACAAAGCTGGTAAATACTCGTACTGAGGTGGGGCGTTATCAACTCCTGAAGTAAAACCAACGATATCAGCATCTGATTGGCACTTGTATACCAGTCGTCTTTGTGAGACTAAACCGACGAAGAAGTAAGTAACAGGTTATCTTTTCACTTTTGCAGCAGGAATTTAACACTTTTCTTCCGGTCCAAATGCCGACAGAAGCTAAAGATGCGGTGCATGTACTGCAATAGTTGTCACAAGTAAATGCCGAATTTTAATATTTAAGGGATCTTTTTTCCATTTGCACGGGAGTGAACCTGTTGCCTTGTTGAAAATTAGCTCGAAAAGTGCTAGAGTTTCACGTCCCCAAAGTACGACCAACAAGAAACTACTGGTATCGGCTTGAGCGCTTTTTAGACGATGGGATTGTACAGAGATAAGCTGCCAGGCCGAATACATGTAAACCATTTTGGTGGAAAACTTTGAGATATCAACCAGTTCTGATGTCAGCTGAGTGTATTCACTGGTAATATTTCAGCCCTCTTGCCTCCTTCGTGGCACGGTAGTTAGACACGGGAAGCGTGTTACAGCTAAACGCTGTCTAGCCAGCGGCTTAATTTCCAGAATGAAAATTCCACACTCACACCATATCACGTCACAATGGAATTCAATTTGGACTGTGTGACCTGGACGGTTCTAGCAGGTATTTTCCAGGTTTTACCCCCTATTTCTTTCTACTATTTAGTTTTATTTCGTGTTCACCCCTGGTTCGTGACTAACAACATTGCTCATGTTATGAGTGGGTGGAATTTGAGATAAGGATAACTTATCCCATTGCCGAATAAACCCCTTGTCGTCAGTCAGACTGTCTTATTGATTCGCGTGTCTAACGGACTGTTGGCCATGTCATTCTAATCCACTGTGTACCACTCAGAGAAACGTTTGAAAGTTGCACCTACGATTTCAGCATGTATTTCATAGACGCGACATCACAGTAAAAGGCTTAGGGAGCTCATGCATAGACGTAATGTTGAAGGAGAATTCTTGAATAAACATCACCATTGTTTTGAGGTAGAGAGAAACTAATGCTGATGAAAAACAAAATTTTGATGCATTTTTTACGAAGCAAACTGAGACTATTAAAATGACGTACATCGATTCACACCAGGTCCGACGATAGCACGCCAATCTCATAACATTACGTCGGTAATCGTTTTCCGTCGGACTAGTATATTGCATTGGCTTATCCACACTGAAGATATGAACTCATGTTTCTCTGAGCTTCACCATATGTAAAAACTGCAGTACCTTGGCCATACTACCACCCGAAAAGGTTGAAACAGAAGAAAGGATTAGCATGCTAAGTCACATCTTGCATGACTATGGTAAACTGAGCGGCAATAAGAACATGTAACCTTTTCTAAAGTCGTGTCTGTTAAACCAGGCCTCCCTTGTCTACTTAATTAATTGGCTCCTCATGGCCAGAGCTGTGCTGTTTCATACACAGCAACTTTGGCCACCAAAAATGCACCTCATTTCTATGGTGCTCACACAATGGCCTTCCCTCTCTGAATACTCTTGGCGGGGGCATGTTATGATCCCTCAGGTAATTTCTTATAATGGTGGAGCACATACCAGACTTTTGGTAAAGACTGCACGAAATCCCCCTATAAGATAAAGTGGAAGTTCTAGTTTTATGTCTTCACTCACAGGTCACACAGCTATGCATAACGGATATCCGCAGTTTCTCCTCAGGCGCCATTGCCAGCAGACACAGATAGTTGTAGAATAACCTATTTAGTCGTTCACTGGCCAATTAAACCAGTAATTCTTAGATGAGGTTAGAATTCCCCCTCAATTACCGGAATACGTCCAATGTTTTACAGACGCGATTATGATCACTTTGTACTCGTCTTTACTAATTTCTGCATGTTTTGATATTCTGATAACGAGTAGAACCTAATGTTTCTCTGATGTAGTTAAAGATGGCCAGCCACAGTTTTCACATCAGACAGCATTGTTACGGTAAAGCCACACCAATAGACATAATCCCCAGCCAGTACTATCCGACGTTTACTATGGAGGCCAAGCACTAGCAAAATGTCTGGTTAGATTGACATTTGCCCGCAGAGTTTTACTAGCACGTATACTATTTCATCATTAGCAGATAGAGCGACTGAAATCCCACGAATCCAGTCAACTCTTTGCGTTACGCAGGACTGAACGGATCGGATTGATTTTGAAAAGGATACCCAAAAACATCTAAAAAATAGAAATACCCATCTTTGCTGCTTTTCTGGGAAGGTCAAAACAGAAAATTCCTAACTGCTGATGCCCTGAAAGTTCTTTGTAATAGATTCGGTGAACGGAAGCTAGCCAGGCATATCGGCTGAGGTCGCGAACACCATGCGTGACAACGAGGACACAAGCTTTTTGTTCTCTTATGTAGTTTTCGCAGCGACAAGCTGGAAGCGGCCGAAGTTCATCGAAAATGGGAAAACAACAAGCTAGGTTATACATATTCACGTATATATATGTATATCGTTACCATGTCAATGAAACGAGCTTGTACGACTTCTAAAACGATGTGCGCACTCGAAGAATGAATTTACCACAACGACACGCTCGGCTCCCAATACTCCTTTTTCCAAACGGATCACACCGTTATAGGGATGGTGAATTCTATATAAAGGGGTGCAAAGCGGACAGTGGGCAGTAGAAGTTTGTGAGAAACTTCTTCGATGTTCTCTTTAGCTGCAGGATGGGGTGACTGAGCTTCACTTTATAGTTCATTTCGTACCTGTTGAAAGAGGTCAGATGTTTAGATTTTTCACTCCGACAATCCAAGGGCCTTGGATGAAGGTCTGATTTCAAATTAGGTTCTCATCCTTTCAAGAAGCATTAATCGCACTCATTGGTACGTAGTCAATGACATGCCGCAATATGCGACTGTGCCCACAGTGGGCTCGTGAGTACTCGTGTGTGCGTCCATACTAGTTCTAATCAATCGGTGTCTAAGCTGTAGTTTGAATATAAACCATTTTTCATGCAATAGCTCCCCCCAACGCATCTTGCCTACATTTGCTATAATTATCCTTGAAACTAAGTAAATAAAACAACACAGTACTTTGAATAAAATGCACAAAGTGGTCGAATGCTTTGTCTCGCAGTTTGTTGCGTTTAAAACCGCTTTATGCCACAGGGAGTTTCTTGGAAAATTATTGCGAAAGCGGGAGACTTATGGATGAATTCGATGTGATCAAAGTCCCGGAGACTAGAATTATTATTATCTCACTTCCAGCCAACAAATATGTCATTATTTTTATGAAAAAATCGTAACCTACGAGCTGGACTGGCGGAAATTTTATGTTACTCAATGCACAGGAAAGGGTATACAAAGTAGTTTCTTGAGAGATTTGATCCATCTTGGGAGCCACCTCTGCAGAGATAATAACTGCACTTCCATGTGATTGAGAAATTCTAACAAAATTTATCCTTTGCTTCACTCAACCAGTAGTCAGCATGCTTATTTGGGCCGTTTTTCATTCTTCTATGGGCTTAGAATAGAAATTTAATTTTGTTCCCTCTCAGCCGCTGCAAGGCGTTAGGGTGTTTGCAGACACGTTTGAATCGTTTGACTATGTGAATTTAAAGGTTACGTTGGCTGTGTATTTCATTTTTGTTACCAGGTATTATTCACCATATTAGCCGAAGTGTGGCGCAAAGCCGTCGCAATATTCAGTTTCTTTGCATGGTGCTTTCCGGTGGCGCGGAATTTCTCTCACTGAGATCTCTTTTGAGAGCTTTCTTAGGAGTGAGAAGAAGGCCGTTTTTCTTCTCCGGAACAGCTGGCTCGATCCCTTAAATTATCAATACTATTGGAGATTCAAAAGAGAAACATCCCCGGTGGTGCTGAAAATCTATCTCAACATATATACGGGCTTTGACTCACCGGATCTGAGTTGCTTGTATGCGCAAGGAAGTCCAAGGTATTCAAACAGCACACAGAATATTGTAAATTCTCACCATGAATGAAGGGAAGTGAAGCTGCAACGCGAAAAGCAGTGTACGACATCTGGGATTTGTTGAGCTCTTCAACAGTACGAATGTTTCTTGGTCTAGCAGCTTTGTTGTTTCACTGTGGGTTCAGGTTAAAGTCACCAATACTTCTGTTCTTATTGACTCGAATGGCTGAGATAACACCACTTATGGGCTTTCGTTACATCGAGTTAGAATGTTTTTGTCATGGATAGTGAATGTGTTTGAAAACCCACGGGACTGATGATGAATACTCCGAGTGCAAATTTCCGGAATTCATCACCATGATTCACAGGTTAAGTGGGTTATTCTTATTCGCTTACTCCACAAAGAGAGTGAATTCATTTCGGTGTTCCTCGGAGGATTGTACCCTTTGGATCTGTATTTACTGACCTACCCGGAGGTCTTAAAGTGTGAAACTAAAGTTTGGGGCAAACGATTTTGTCGGCTTGTCAGTGAGAATAGATTGTTCTTGGGAGTAACACTTTTTGCGCTGACATAGAGACAAAACCTATTCTTCAATCAGAGGGATCCCTCAAGCTTTCACGAGCTTCTGTGACTTTAAATATTTCTGCAAACCAAAAGGCGCATTCGAGTCTTAGATGTACCGGTAATCGATGCATCATACCCAGGGAACAATTCATTGAACTAGCCGGACCAGCTTCGCCAGTATGACTGTCCTCCCATTATCGGATAACGAGAGGGAAGGAGCTGAAATCAATGTGCACTCGCTTCAATCATCCGCACTTGCCAACTCAGGTAAAATGAGCTAACTAGCCATAACTTTCTACAAATTTTTGATATAATCTCAGCAGGTGATTTATCTTAATGACAACGTTTTCAATAGAGAGTTACTGATTAGTGAAATAAAAAAAGGCGTTGCGACTTTGTAAGAAAAACTTCAGCCACTTCAAGAAATACCTCAGACGCGGCGTGCACCCATTCTTGATTTTTGTTTATACTCCGAAGCTGCACGTTCCATGGGCACAGCACCTGGACTGAGTCATCGTACCTGCCCATTTGTTTCGGTATTTTTTTTGCCATGCGTTTCTCACCTCCATCTCTGCAAATGCACACGCACATTCATACAGCAAAGCGTGTTCCCACATGCTTGATTCTCTTCTTTGTGCACTACGAGCAGGGTGAACAAACTTTCCCTAAAATAGTACCCGAATCGATTGACTTTATGTCCCATCTGGCACCCTTTTCGCCATCACTGTAGTGCACACAATGAATCAACGACCGCACTACGGCGTGTTACCCTAAAACAGTTACTTTAGCCTGATCGAAGTTGTCTTCGTTTCACCAGTGCTTCGGGTTGCTGTTATGGTTACATCCAGCTTTCACTTCAGGTCACAATGCGCAAGCCCGTGCGTTCATCTTCCACGGGAATGTTATTCACCATGTGAATCATGGATTTCGTATGAAGTCCCACTAGCAAGTTGGTCCATCGTGTTCTGTCCCACAGGTTGCTAGTTTAGAAGTATCTGTATTTTGAGTGCACAATTAAGTGTTACCCGGCACTGAAAGCATTTTTGAAGGTCATTACTCATTGAAGACACGTATCCTACCGAGACAGTTTCATACTTGTGCAAATCGTATTTGTCTACTCGCTGGTAGAAAATTTAGATGCACTTGGGGCCAGAGTTGTAGAGAACAACCATCTAAGGCACGTCAGTCTTAGGTTCCCAGCTGAGAAATCTGTGGATTCAGTCGATGGTGGTGGTCATTATTCAAGCGTCGCGGATAAATCGGGAACACTTCCGTCGAAAAAAAACCACGCCACTTTACAATTTCTGCAATTTCTCAAATTTTCGTTGCGCGGCTATATGTAGGAGAAGTACTAACACCACAAACAATTAACAGCTAAGGAACTGAAGCGGATTCGCATCTTGTGGAGCATATCCACCATTATAGGATATAGATATCAGTTTCATTTCGTAGAATCTGTACCTAACCCGTGACTCAATGGATCACGCTTCATTCCCCAAACTACTTAAAACTTGCAGAAAAAAGAACCCGGTTACCATTATGGGTCATAACGAAAGTCACGTCCTGAAGCTCTTGAATGAATAGACAGATGCCGGGTGAAGGGACTGCGAAGAGAAAATGGCAGCAATTGCTTCTGGCTATTTGTAAACGTGACCTGAGGAGCTAAACTGTACGGAAAATAAACTTAACTGGGAGGCTATTTCATGTGCCAGCTGAAAAAGTCCAATATGGTCATACGTGTTTCAGCGGTGTGTCTACTGCAATGAACAAATCAGGCTTATTTATAAGTTTGCTGAAGATTTTTTGACAGTCCACGATAGCTTCGCGCTTTAGATAGGCACAATACCCCAGTTTCTATCAGCTCTCTGCTCAGTTTTGTTGTTCTTATATTCCATCTATACAAAATAGGCTATATTTGTCCACATGAGTACATATGTATATGATTGTTCGTAAAAATATTGCGCATTTTACAGGGTAATCGTTTGTATTGTAGTATTGACGTGGGCAGTACTAAAGCCATGCCAGCATCAGAGTGTCACAATTTTTTAATTCTCGTCCGCTTCCGAAGATGCCAGGTTCAGAAAAATGTGTAGAAAGCTGCTTCGTGGACAACCTACAGATGTAAGATGTAAGTATGCCGATGCACAGATATTACATCTTTCTTGTTCAAACGGTTTAGTTTGTTTTTAAAAAAACGAGTAAACCTTTAGTTCACTCGATTGTCTCTCTCCCACGTTCTGAACCGGTTGATGGACCCCAGAAGGCTTATGTAATTTAGCTGGCCTGATTAGGCTCCATATAACAGATTCCTGACGAATGTCGAATAATACAATTGGGATTTATTCAGCCAGTTGTCATTCATACCATCAAGTCCGGTATAGTTAGACGTAAATTGACTGTCGAGAAGTTTGTAGCGGTTCTGGTAGTGTACGTAATAGCTGTTTTGTTCGCTAAGTTAGAAGTGTTTTCTGCACCCAATCTATTGCCAGTCAAGGCCGCATAACTGGCGCCTGGCATATATGTATGGCGCCAGTAGGTCCGATCCTCAGACCGACATGTTCTCGTTAGATTCAGAGCGACTGGCCGCTATTCAGTGAGTTGAAAGATCGGTTCGGCCCGTCCACAGTCCTGAAAATTCCACTATTCATTGGTATAATAGGACGAAATTAACGACTACCAGTCAAGAAATATATTATGTGTTGTATCGTGGGTGGCCGCTTAGTTATTGGTTATCCCTGAATTGGGCCTGCCAGACTACGCAATATGGAGAAGACCGAAAACCAGGAGCATAGCTGTATTTTCAGGTCAGGTCAAAATATGTAGATGCAGTGCGTTAATGTATAGGATGGCTTAAAGGCCAAATAAAGTCGTTAATTTTTTTTGTTATTTCCAGCCAATGGCAACGTTCATGTCATGACTATTCTCAAACCCACTCCGCTGGCCGCATATTGCTAAGCCGTGTTTGGTAAGCTCCGCCTACGCGCCTGCTCTCCGAAACGGGTGGTACCAGCAGTGATCTTGGGGACGCGTCGTTCTCTGCATTCTGCATGCACTCTGGCTCACAGAGAATTAGACAATTATTTCATTAGGAATTCATGATGAAGTCCGGAAATCGAAGATTGATGGGATAATGTTTACCTTTATCGACACTGTCAGGTATATCGATAAACTGAAGTGGAATATAAGTAAAGATAGTTCATCAAAAGTATTCAGTGATCCAAACCGGAAAAGCACTGTGAACCGCCAAATTTTGAAGTACTGAAATGAATTAAACCCAATTTTGGTTGGCCTCATCACGAGTTCCTAAACTTTCAACATCATCGCATCATAATTCTTCTTCAGTCCAACCGCCACTTCATCATTAGCATCTACAGGAATACCACTTTCAGGCTTCCATCTCTACATGTAGGTTGCCCAATCTCAGGCATTCACTTTAAAGCGACAAACAAAACTCACCCACAAATGCATGCTCTCCTTTCTATGGCTTACGCCCTGCCTGTATTCGAACTCCTACTTCAGTTAGTCGCATGAACCTGACAATTATATCGTAGGTCTGCTGGCAGAAAATGATTTTTCCCGGCAGATGGCATTTTGTTGAGACCGGTTTTCCATGCTGTGAACTGATCCGAATAACAAGCCCAAAGTTGACGGCTTTATTCCAAATGCGTGGAGTAAATAGGCCCCTGGAATTTCACCCTCAGACTTCCATTCCTCTCGTACATCCCTAGGTTTACTTTACACCTCACTGATTCTGTCCGTGCAAAAACGTCGAGGAAACTTGCGGTCGTATTGATTACGATCATCAAACCAATATCAGCATCAACACACAGTTAGTGGTAGAGATAAAAACGAATAGAACTGAGGGTACACTTCAAATGTGACTTCACTGGTAGTTACGGAAATCTCTGTAATAATCTTACTTAGTTTTCCCACAAATCCATAGAATACGTATTGTTGAATCTCTCAGTTGTGTTTCCAGACAACTGAATGTATAGCATCAGGCCGCCTCTTGTTTCAGTTGCTAAAATATTCGAGATATCGCGATGCATGTGTATTCGTCATGCATTACTCATAAGGTTGCTGATATTTCTTCGGTAGCCTACGACCGGTTTCGCCCTACTTGGGGCTCATCAGCTAGGCGCAGTCCCCCAGTTTCCCCGAGTTCACGCGTTAGTATTTGTTCAGCCAATCAACCAAATACATTTTTATTACGTGATTGGTGTGTTCACTACAGGACTCTAAAACCCATTTATCACTCCTGCCAATATGAATTTATCAGGAAATTTTAGCGTGACGTTGGAGCAGAGAAAGAAAATCAGCTCGATGAACACATTTGTACCAGTTTTACAAAATAAAACTCTCATTTGATGAAAATTATTGACCTTTAACGAATCACCATGGATCAACCCATGTACTAGGTATATGCACTACGTATACACTCGGCAAGTTTCTACTGACAGATTATAAGAATTAGGTACGCAATGTCACAAAAGTATAGCCTGCAAAGAATGATAAGTTTGCAAAATAGCTGCAGATGGAAGTGAGGACCAGCTGTCCGACAAGCCATAACTCTGGCAGCCGTACCGCCGCACATGCGCCTTTATTCTTGATGAATATCCGGGGTAACCGAATTAACCTGTTGCGAATTGTTCCTAGCTACTCTTCCACAAACTGTATTGTTTTGTGCCTCATTGTTCGTGAATCCGAAGTAGATTTGGCTCACACACGATCATTGGCTGCGGCACCCAGGCTGTTGTTCATATCGATGAGATGGCAGAAAACAAAACAGAAACATGAGAATACAACCAACGACATACTCTTTCGTTGCGTCTTAAAAATCCGCCTTCATATGACATATTTGCTATAAACTCTTCCACTTACTTATTAAACACTGGTGCTAGAAATGCGCGTGTACACATGGTAGTAGTTGCAGTAGAACAGCTAACATCCGATAAATATGAGGAGCGGTTGCTGTGAACTGAGCTGGGTTTCGCTAGCAATTTGGATATAAGGAGTGCAACCAGGCTTTCTCACAGCACTTCCAAAAACTTAATTTTATGGCGAATACGTTTGTCTGGGAGCGTATCGGAGGGGAACCACTTCATCATATAATGAATTTGTGAGAGTGAAACCGCATTAATTTATCACCACCCGCATCATTTAAAGATTGTGAGTGAAGTCCTCAGTCAGCGTTTGTATCATCTGTTTGCCTGCTTTTGGGAAAAAAAGACAACCCCAGAAAACCGAAGGTAATCGGTGATAGCGCTCATTTTCAAAAACGTGGCTCGCAGTGAGTGCGGCAATCAAAGCTCGACTCCCGTCGTAACGAGACTGTTGGCGTTTTTTGTAATTCGTCGTGTGATTGTAGCCAGTAAAATACGGATTTGAGAGTAGCACGCCGGATTCCGGCCAGGTGGATGTTGCGTTGACCAAATCATCACACTCCATCAGGTGCTCGAACAACGTCGTACGTGTAAATAACCCGCAATTTTAGTATTCCTGGATTTCCAAGGGCATGAGATTTAGTTTCCCGGTCTGTTCTCTTCAGTATGCTTGCCCATCAAGAAGTGCCGTAAAAATTTGTGAATAAAATAAGCACTTTGTATTCTCAGACTTCCGGACGCGTGAAAATATACGGAAAGCTCTTCCGTATATGAATTGGTGTCCGAATAGGCACCCACTCTCTCATTCCCATTTAATTTCGTGATCGATGAGATAATGAGATGAACGCTGAAAGGTCTTTGAAACCATGATGTTCAAATAGTTGCTGACGAAATATTTTTCGACCTGGAATATACAAATGACGTTGTTCTCGTCTTCGAAAAGGAGAAGAATGCGCAGGTGTTTTTGGATGGACAGACCAAATTCATTCCGTCCTTCGCCATGAACTTTGCACCTACAAAGCATGAGGTCATTCTACTAGACATGCAGTCACTGAACACACCATTTCTAATCTAGGGCAAGACACTCCTATTTTTGGAGCGTTTTACATATCTTGGAAGTTGTATTAATTCTGACTATAGTGTGAGGGATGAGGTCAACGTACGAATCTACAAGGCTTGAGTAACGTTTGCTAATTTGAGACACCTGTGGCGTCAAAGCGCTACATCCCTGAATCTCAAAGATGTGCATCAAACTACAGTACGGGTTGCTTTGTTATATGGCTGTGAGACTTGACCCGTTTGAGCAATGGAACTGGGATATCTTCAAGTGTCTCAGAACCATAGCCCGTGTGGGTTGTTGTCGGCGTATCCATAATGAGGCATTTAAATAGCGCGGTTTTGGTTGTTCAACGGGGCTTTTATTGAGGAATGTGTCTAGTACTAGAAGGTGCGTTGCGCATGACGAACACCGCTTTTCGAAGATGGTGTTGTTTCCCGTGCCAAGTTAAGCGTGGCGAAAGCAGAGAGGTGGCCAACCTTTGATCTGGCAGAGGGTTATGACAGAGATTACAGAAAGTCTGGGTTCTCTTGCTGCGACGCGCCTTTTAGGATGAAGACCACGTGATTCCTTTCTGGAGACGCTGCAAAATAAGGCTGATATTTTATGTAATTGGCGTTCTTGTTTTTAGTCTCTATCCAAATTACCCGGATAAGTCTCTTGACATACAGGCACATCGGAGTGATTGTAGTAAGCTGGTCCTATGTCCCCCCACCCACTTTTCTCCTTTTCCCCACAATAAAGTTTTCAAATAAATCATGGTTGTTCGGCAGCGACCAGTCGTGTTGAACACCGATGCTATGTTGCCGATGGTGATAATGATTTATTTATCACCTGCAAACTGCGACCAAACTCTTGCAGAAATAATGAACAAAAGACTACAAGGCATATATTCACATCGCAGGTTATCAGTCTCTTCTACACAAACTACCAACCTCACATTCTCAGCATGCAGGAAACTGTAAATTGATAACAAATGTTTTTAGGTTAGCCTTTGCTCATTTAGGCGGGGTTGCATTTTTTCGCCCAATTTTTGACGTAGGCCTGTGAGGGTCGAACGACTTCAATGCAGGCTAGGTAATAACTTCTATGTCCTAGGCCTTTGAAATGAATTTGCACCCACAGCTGTATCGCTTTCATTTGACTGAGAAATTTGTCGGTTGAGATGTTCGTAAAACAGCAAGACACGTCGAACAATAAAAAATCACACTAAATGTGTCTAAATGTTTTCATCTAACGTTCATTTCTTGAGTGCGATTATCCCGAATAAGTTAACTCAACTGTTCGCCTTTTCAATAACAAACTCATCCCATAATCCGGGTTTTAAATCAGCTTTTGGAACAAGTAGAAAAGATCTGATTTTGACGATAGTCCCTTTCTTTTGCATGCGTTCCTTCTTCTTGGAGCTCTTGACATTCTTGCATCAGGAAATAAAAGCATTTACTTGTGCTTTTGTTCCAGTACTACCCATCAACGACTGCAAGAGGGAAGATGAGAGAAGTGTACTTATTTTAAATTACAAAGAGTTTAAAGTATAGGTGGCAAGTTGGGAGAACTATATCCGTGGTCCCCAGTCCGCAGTTTTTACACAAGAATTCGACTGAATGTGGTTGCCATTATTATGTATCTTCTCTTGTGGACTTCACCATTGAAATATTTCCCAGGGAGCAAAACTCAGATATTTGTTTCTGACCGCATTATCCACTGATACTGGCCTATCAAGAAGGGCCGACTGTGGATGGATAACTCATGGTGATGCGAGTCGACTTACCCTATTTACGTGTATTAGTCTCTAACATTTTCCACCCAGTGTAATATTTTATATTTGTTTATATACGCACATTTGTTCACTCCTGCATCCAATCAGTAATGATGTTTAATTTCCGTTTTAATTACTGGTTTTTGCACGTCCTACGGAATATATGCCAGGAAATCTCTACTAGGATGTCAATATTCTGAACAGGAAATCACGGCAATCGGATTTATTACGCATGGCAGGTATTTTATTATAGAGCTACTTCGGACCTTATGGGACCTCATGAGATTGGCAACGTGTTAATAAAAGCCGACCAACCAAATATGTGTGGATGGAATGATTTGAGGTTGGCTTACGCCAGAAGTGATTTAATGATGCGACTCAACTGTCATTTGAACTGTCCAAGCGGTCTTGGTTAATATGTAATCATAAAACTCTGAGCATAAGATGGTCTATCCAGACAAGCACATCATCATTCCAATAGATTTCGAGCATCAGTTGCCTCACCCCAACCCTTTGTTGACTGGACTTGAACAGAGCGGTTAGTTTTTTACTCAAAATTCTCACTTGCAAACCAGCTTGTGCTGTACCCAGTAATTTCGCTTAGGGATGCCAACATCTAGAGTCGTGACGTAACGTTCGGTTTGGTTTTTATTAGTCCGTGAATGTTGAACAGCTGGTGCAATTTAAACGTGTTAATGTCAACCACATGTGGTGTTAATTAGGTAACTGGAGCATCTTCGCAACTGTTTCCCAGAACATTATTGTGACCACTTTACGCACAAGAAAATGGATTTCGGAAAGGCGTGTATTGAGGTAGGTGGTTAATGTCAAAGGAGAACAATAAATGGCAAACCTTCTGTTGAAAAAGACAGGAATACATACAGCTTAGTCGGCCAGTAGGCAAGAAATTTTTACCATGACCTACAAAAAAGAAAGCATTATTTTGTACTTACTCCCATGCCACGGATATTGAAATTGAGTTTGGCTAAAATATTTGGAGAAAATTTCGGCAACAGTAAAGGAAATTAAACTAATTAACGTGCAAGTACTTCCTAAAAGTGCACACTAGTGTTCTGAAATGTTGCAATGGACTCAACCTTAATGTTATTGAACCAAGAAAATCCGTCTACATATTAGAACATACCTCTGATGTGAGATTGATGCTGATCTGGTGGTGGAGCGAGTTCACAGTATATCTACCGTCCGTAATATGGTATCCGGATAAACTTTACCGACAGTTTTACCTTCTTTTTCTCTAGAGCGCTTGGTCGGCGTGGTCATTTTAGTTTTTTGTTAACGACATTTGCTTGCTTCAGTGCCCTGTTATAAGATGCATAAGTTACTCGCGTGAAGTGCTAAGTTGGTGGTTTATTCCACTTTTCAGAACAAAAAATCGACTCATTCGGTTCAAGCACTTGTAAGCTGACTGCAATTCATTAGGTTTGTTGAGCGTATCTCTTTAACGCTTTTTAAATCAAAAATGTGAATCTTTCGCGATGCAGGATGCTACTGTTTAATACATCAAACGACTTATATATGCTGAGTTCTCTCTGATATCTTACAGCAGTGCAACCCAATTACTCGCTCCAGATCAATGACGAATATGTCAATTTTTTCTAATATTGATTAAGCAAATCAATCTATTTCAGGCATCCGGCTAGCCGCGAAGAACATCTATCCATATTATGTATGAAAGGGATACTCGGTGATCAGCCTTCTGCTTTAGATACCAGCTTAAGATGGAACAAATTTCGTCACACTTGAAACAAGTTATCGTTCGGTTTCCTCCACTGTGTGCGGGTTGGGTAAAGTCAGTCTAAGTATTTGTTTTAGGAGGTTTATGGACGACGTCGAACGCCGCATAGGTTGAATGAAAATGGAAATACATTCACCTGATATGACAATCACTAAGGTGAACCAAATAAAACGTTCTTTTTACCAAAATTTCTGAAAACATCCACTGATTATCTTGGCTACTTGAATTTCTGAAGTAGTTTGTTCGAAGCCATAAAATCGTAAAGACCTTGAAGTTGAAATTTTCGACCATGATAGCACTTTGTTGCGCGAGAATTAAATGATATATTTGTTTGCCTCGGTTGAAGCATCAAAGTTTCTAATAGCTGAGAAGCTTGTTAACTGTGTATATCCAGTAAATTTGTTTCAACACATTGATGCGTCAGCGGTTACTAGAACTGTTGATAAACTTCCTACTTGGAAGAGTACTGAGTATTAAATGTACACCAATTTCGAAAAAATAAACTTATGGACTTAGAAAGACCAGAGGCGGGGAGTTTTTTGGACCAAACCTCAAGCAAAATTGAGAAAAAACGTTCCAGAAGGTTTTAAAAAGTTGTGCGTTATTCAAGTCATGTGAAGAATATTTAAATTTGATTGTGAATAGATGCTTAGTTTCTATAAACCTTATTGGAGAGAAAGATAATTTGGGTTTTACTTTGGCAGTAACAAGCCTTACTCAGTATCAAAGAATACATTTAAGTGAATCAATAAAAATTTCCAGATGATTTCGATAAATTGTATATACGAGTGGTTGCGTGTTCTTTGTTGCGTATTTGTCAGACAGTCTTTTGGTTCAAACGCCATCATTCCCAGTATTGTGGCTTTCCTCGGATTTAAGACGTCAATAACATCAGTTAAGCTGCACTATATCTAGGCCATGCAAGGGTATACGGTATGTTTCTTGAGAATATTTCAGTACATCCAATATTCATTTAAAACTGAAGGAAAACCATTTCCAACAGCAACGTAGAAATTTATTTTGTGTGTTACCAAACGAAGCTTTCAATATATTTTTTGCTGATTGAGGGAGTGAAAACCGGGCTTTTGTAGCTTCTTACTGGAATAATGTATTTAAACTTTCCCCTGCCTTCTAACTTGAGCATCACTTCACATTTTAAATTCCACCAGTAACCAAGATGCCGTGCCCAATATTCAGAGTCAGGGTGAACATTTCGAATAAGGTACTATGGTGAAGAAAGCTGATGTCACTGCTGTTAGCTGGAGATTGTCGCAAGGCTTCCAGAGACCCACAATAGGAGGAGGTCTGAGAATTATCTACGATTTCATGTGTGTATGAATAAGTATGTAGTATATTATTTAGGTCTGTAAAACATAACTCACAGCTAGCTGCACAGGTCAAGCCATGTGGAAAGCAAAACATTGGATGATGTTCCCAAAGACCTGCATCATGAGCAGTTGGGGAATTATATTCAGGGCTAAGAATGAATGTGTGAGAAAGAGGCAGAAATCAGGTGAGTTTATGAAATATTAATTTTGATTTTAGATCTGGCGGCGAACATAGACAAACGGCAGAAATCTACACAGGCGAGTGTGAGGTATTTCAGTAAGGTTCGATGCTCTCGCCTAAACCGTCCATTTGAAAGGGCTCGCGTTGAGCGGACCAAAAGCAAATCCGGAGTAAACGTATGAATCTGCTCAGTACGTGAATGGATCTGCATGCAAAACATAAACTCAAGCACTTCTCCGTTGTATCAGCCGCAAAGTGTCAAAAAAACAAGTTACAGGAAGTTCGTTCCATTTGCCAACAGACTACAATCTGGCCAAGTTGTAAATATTCCACTTGTTTTTCATGACAAGCGAGATGTTTTGTTCTGGGTAGCCAGTGTTATAGCGCAGTATTATACTAAAGCCTACAGGACTTGACATATGACACGGGGACCTCGTTTTTCAATGTGGTCGTTATAATGCCATCATCCTTAGATCGGCCGATGTCTGCCAACGGGCTTCTGCGGGTTTGAATGCCTACCCTGGTCCTTCGGGTTTACACTGAATTCACATGCTTAGCAGTAGTGGCGTATCCGATTCCACACAATCCGTCTGTAAGCTTACCGTAATCTAACCAGTGTTACCAGGTTAATCTGTGCCGGATTACTGACATAACTATAACTTATATATATATATATATGTATATATTGTATACATACGTATACACCCGATGCTCCCACCATAAACACTGGGTGGGAAAATAGTCCTAAAAAACAGATATCTCGCGAAGACTAGCAACAGTTATAATCTTGTTGACCTGCACTGTCATTTTTCGTCATCTGTTATTCCTGAAGGTTCCTAGTATGTGGTAGATACAACCACTTACTGTTTAATATTTTTGCCTTATGCTCCGCAAGCATACAACCGGACATCTATTCAGACATGTTTTGGTCTGGCTTCCACCATGATAATTGATGCAACGTAAAGACGATAGCTTTTCGTTTACATATTCCATAAAGGAACCGCAGAAATATTTTGGTCTTTTTTGGAAAAGTGACATCCCCACTTCTTGCTGTCTGTTCGCGGCTGGTAATGGAGAAGAGGAGGAGGCGGATAATTATTTATAATACTTGGTCATGCTTTTGAAAAAAGGGGTAATGTAGGCAGTTTTCTTGTCATGTAGAAAACTTCTGCGGATTTCTTCGATAATTCACTGTTTGATTTTTAAAGCCTTATTCAGGGGTAGCTGATGACTGCGTCACATGTTGAGTTCTTTTTTCAAGGTCTTCGGAGATGTCCTGTAAGGTTTTTGTGAAACCTACAGGCCAGAGACCTACCACAGACAACAACCTAACAAATATGGGGAACAAAATTTCTTTGGTTATTGTACAGTGGTTTTCGCGCCTAAGGTTGCAATGAGGAACAATACGCTTCCTTCATATCTCACCTTTTTCTATGATGTTTCATCAAATGAACGTATCAGTACTTTTAGTCACAATTATCCTGACCTTGAAATTTAAAGCACACTAAGAAATTCTATACTAAGGTAAAAATAGGTATACTGAAGAGAGTTCAAGCTACTCGGTTGCATCAACAATATTTGTTGTCTAACACTGTTAACTCAATTGTGGTCATCATGGCTTATAAAACTGGACCTTTTTCTAAGTTTGAGTTTCATCAACACAGAATCGTCGTCCCGCGGTAAACATTCCAATCCACTATTATACGTTTGTTGTTTTGATTTAGATGCAGGTTTGCGTACAACTAAAAACTGGTGGTTGTTTACATCCTCCGGAAACAATAGGTGCGTGATGCTGTAGCGAGATGTCAAATATATTATTTTTGGTTCAGTAAGATGGTCTACAGGGGATTTTCATGAGGACCGGGTTATCCATTAAAGGACTGTCTAGGTAACTTTTGGATGATTCACAATAAGCCATATTGGTTAAACAAAGTTCAGCTACGTCCAGTAAGACAAACTCAACAGGTAGCCAAGATAATGGAAAGGATTTGCCGGTGTCAAAACACTTGCCCCTTCGAAGAAGCTGCACCTTCAAAGCAATTCCTCCCGCACATGTGCCTCTTGAATGACTGTAAACTAATAAGAAAAGAAATACAAACGGTATAATGCGAGTTCAGGCTTACATCGCCACAAACTAACCCCCGGTAGTGCGTTCTGCCCAATCTTTTAGAAATTTTTGCGAAAGGTTTACAATGTGATAGACTGTTGCGCCCAATCAAAGTCTATCTGCTAGTGATCAATTGACTTTCATTCGAACGGTTTTATGTAAAGCGATGATGATTCAAGTCAAATTCGGAATTATCTCTTGGACGGCAGCGCATAAAGTTGCTGACCTGTATGACTTGTGATTACTGGTCAGGTAGTTCGTTCGGTCACACGTATAGGTAAGGTGAATTACCACACAACACTTTTTCCTTCGTTCGATTCCTTTTAGTCCGATTTTCATTTTCGATGTTTGTTACCCGGAAAATGTATCCTGTTGTCCGAATGAACAATGCACAGATTAGTGCTATAATACTTTGACCATAAATAAACTTTGATACGGCTTTTACCAGATTTTCACTTTCGTTCAGGAAAAAAGGGTTGTAGACATGGTGGAATGTGTTAGAAATTAACCTAATCCGGGTCACTTCGTAGCTAGTTAACCACTTGGGCAGACTTGGGCTAACGAGGTTATTTGCGTGTTATGTTCGAAGCGGAAAAGGCATGAGGTTTCAAGCTGAGTTGCACCTTCCGAATAACATAAATCTATGCAGAAAAGGCAGGAAGCTTTGGCCATCAACAGTTCAACTGCAAGTCATAAACTGGAAACTTACCTGCATCTTCACTCAATACACTTGGGAGCTAGTTTAGCAAACGCTTACGTTTATCTATTCAGAAGAGTATTCCTGTGTTTTTAAGTGAGACAATATGAGTAGAGAAAGCGTTGCACGAAGACCGTCTACTGTTTTCCGACACATTAAATGATGATGCTAATAACCCACCTTCTTTCTGGCTGGATTGTTTTCAAAAACGTTTTAAGAAATAATGGTGGATGGCTTAATAATTACGTCTGTTGCAATCTGCAGTCACCACTTTGATAAAATTTGGCACCGTATTCAGTTAATACACCATATGCCAATCAGAATGAGTGCATGAATTTATTTTTTTAGTTTTCTGGCGTGTAACCTGTAGACAGCATAACAAAAAATCGGCTGTGTCGAAGCTATTGTGGATGTTTAAAAAATATAAAATATGTTTAAATACTATAGACAACCGGATAAACTGACGCTGGTATTATTGAATTTTCGTCTCAATACTTTAGTAGCACTCTGCCTGAGTACGACAAAAGTAAGTCATAGTCCTACATGACTGTTGCATTGCTGAGAAACTGACCAACTAGGCAACTAAAAGATCCTTCGTCGGCTAACTAAATTACCCGACAGAAATATTCTGCAAATAATATACTTCAGCTCTTCAGACAATACTTGTAGAAAATTGACCGGCTGGATATAATGTGAAGAACACGTGATGCCCTGCCAAATTCTGAGTGCTTTTCCTGATTTGAAAAACTAGAAAAAGCAGGACAAAATCATAGTGAAACCTGTAAGAAGGGGTTTTATGCTAAGCTGATGTTCAAGTATAGCACAACCATTTTAGTGGCCATTTATATATCTGTAGTTTTTCTGTCATCAGTAATGAAGCGCTGTCTTCTAAATTTTCCACTCGACGGATATGCGTAAAATATCGATTGCATGTTACACTTAAAGTGAGAGTTTTTGGGACGGATTAGTATGACAACGGCTTAAAGGTGAAACACCATCCAGCAGAATTCACAGCGAACGCCTTTTTTTGAGGGTAGTATCAGAAAAGATGCGCCCTTAGAACAACAGATTACAAAAAATCAAATAAATATTAGTTTTTTCTGGCTCGTGACTTAGACAGCCTAACAGTATTTCAAACGTTATGCTTCGCCTGGTTTACAAAATGACACTCTAGCAAGCGATGCCCTAGCTGAACAGCCTCATGCACCCTATCCAATTTGTGTGAAAATTCATCGGATGCCAGACATATTCGGGGTGGGACTATGGTTAGACGAACCAATGTGAAAAAAATTTGCGAACCGAATGCCTAACAGTAGTTGTTCTCATGCACGCTTAATAAAGGCACTAATTAAAATAATTATTGCAGCATTTTCACGCAAGGTGTGCTCCAGTGCGTTCCGCACTTAGGTTACGAGTGAGTGCACCAGCGCCAAAATTTGACTCGTGGTGCATTTGAACTCTTGCTGTATCATTGGGATAGCGATTCAATGTTTCTCGCGACCAAGCAAGTTGCAAACCACCATACCATTTTTCTCTATTAGTTTTGATTTGTTTTCCTTTTGTTCGACCATCAGATTTGCATAAAGTAGGTGGGGAAAAAATTGCGAGCAGGATACGTTGCTTCATAGCTGCATTACGTTTCCGATTAATGAGATTGTGAATGAACAGACTGAGTTTGCTAAACCAAAGGCATGATCTCTATTCACTACAGACTACGAGTGTAACGGTGGACACTACTGATGAGGCATGTGAGTAGTACGTCTATTCGTAAATCCGCTTCGAACCTCTTGAAAAGTGAGATCTGTTACGGAATTTGTGGAGTCTGTTTGTAGCATTTGCCTGGATTTGAGTAACAGTCTGTGAATATCCAGAAAAGTTCAGGAAGAAGCGTTCAAGGAGAAGGTGGATATTCAGTTTTGTAAACGAGATGCATATGAGAGTTTTGCTCCCCTGTTCAATAGTCTGTAACTGTTAATTTGGCGTTCTCAAATAGACAACTCCGCACCGAAGGCCTTCTTCCTTTCACCAGTATGATTCCTAGTCATGCCTGAAACCAATACACTTTTCGTCATGATAGTTTCATTCGATAGTCTTAACATGACTTTGTTCCGTCACCCAACAGCAATATCTGAATTTACACTTGCAGGTGCAATCACGGATCAGGACCTGCGTCCCCTTTAGACCACTCGAGGAAACAATCAGTTCTTTAGTCTTTTGACTGCACTTACTCATTTCAGGTGGGCTTACCGCTAATTCAGTGATTATCGTTGATCCAAGAACCTGGGAATGAGGCATATAGACCCTGAGAATGAATCAATCACCTTGCAAGCAGCATTTGTTATGTCCTGAGTACTCTTACTACTACTCGGAAGGTATCGTGCACACCGTGAATCTGTATACCGAAATGTAATAGATCACAGGGATAGATCTGGATAACCAGTCAAACCTTTGTGAAACGTGAATCCTTATTTCAGATGCAACGGGCTCCATTTAAAGACTACACGAAGACAGTTTCCTTCTGAATAATGGTCCCTGTTGACAAGGAACAAACAAAACATCATATCAAGATGAAAGCGAAAATAATTTGTTTGACGAAATCATGCTTACAGTTTGTATGACGCGCCTGTTTTCTGAAACTTAACGGCTTGTACTACGGAGTTATAATTCCACAAGTGTTCCTTGGTGAAAGCGGTCATTTTGTGTCCATGACTTTCCATGCTCGATTAGCGTCATTCCATTATTTACTACAAGTGGATCTCCAAATTTTAGTCAAGAACGTTTGATTTCACGAAAACAGATGTTGAAGAATACTAAACGAGACTTGTTTCTTCATGTACGGTCTATATTCCAGCCAGCTTGCCCTCATCGGTTACCGAAGATTGTAGATTAGGATGTTTTTGCCCTTGAGGAAAACTGCATTTTTTAAATGCGGCTAGTCACTTTTCAGTGACTTTACTCCTCAATGACTTCTATCACACAGATTTGGTGCACACATAATTCTATATTTCACTTTTTTGCCGCCAGTGGTGCATTAGTTATTTGGTCTATCAACTGCGGACAACGAAATAAGTAAGATGCAATCCCCGCAGCAATTGACTAACTCATGTTTGCAATTTCGGAACAGTAGCTGGTGCTAATCACAGGTCTTTGGGAGTTAAATGACCTTGTGAGATTCTTCCCTGACTTCTTCAATCCGCAATTAAAACCTGAGTATATTCGACCTGGCTAATCATGTCAGTCAGGCTCTTGATTGTTTTTCCTGAGGAGTTGATAACTTTTGCATCTTGATATTGCACAGAGTTAGTACATGCAAACCAAAATTTCACATTTTTCTTTGCGACTGTTTTAAATTAGGTACGTGAAATAACGAAATTAATAAGATTATTGACCTCACATAAGTTAAATTTACGGTCATCCATTCCATTGCACCGTTTTTACCAGTCTTTCTATAGTTAATTTCGGAGTACGGCACGTGAGGCTATTAACTGTCAAATTTAAAACCCAAACCGGTATTGTTGTTGAGTATTGACGTTACCCGCAACTGCAGCATCTTTCGCCTCGCCTTTGATCCACCCACAGTAAACCTGATAGCTCCGTTGCACTACGGTGTCACCAACCAAGAGTCAGTTCCCTGTTGTATCAAAAACATACAAATATTGGTCGCCAGCTGTCCACTAGGAAGACTTGGGTTATTTATCATTCATCTGAACCCAGGATGTTTTTAAACGTCTTCGACGATCTTGTTCTCTACTACTGATAAGAAACTACTTACCCACTTTACTTACTTTACTTTTTAATTGGTTCAACAGTCAAAAGCACTTTGTCTGAATCAGTACGGTAAAATTAACCGTGGGGACTGAGTCCTGGGAGGAAGATATATCGTTCAGCTTGAACGACCTCCACAGTGTTCAAACCCAGCATATGTACCTAAAGGTTCTGACAGAGTTGAATCCAATCCATGTTTTGGGTGATCGAACGCTCAGTTAGGTTGTATGAAATAAAAAACGAGATTCTGAATGTGAACCATGGCTGAACTTGTTCGAACGTAATCACAAACAGCACGCCTGTTTGAGATCAGGCAGGTTAACCCACACGGACACACCGAACTTTTGTGTGGCTTAGTTCTGTTGCAAGCAGACGCGCATTAGGAAAGTAAAAGGATCTGACTAATCTTCCGTCTATTCTGAGAGGAAGTTCGATCAGACTATAACTGAAAAATGGTCGCAGTCCGTTTTGTGAGGTGACATATTAAGAGTCTAACAGTTCACTTAATTCCTCTGATTGTTAATCAGGAAGTTTTCATACAAAATTGGTCCCTCTTGAAAGTGGCCATCGTGGTGTTGTCATATATAGTTAATGTCTTAACTTGCCCTGCACCTCATCATCGGATCGTACGTGAAGCCCTGCCAGCGTCATCAGCTTTACCTAGGCTTGACAGTAACACGAGATTACAGACTGAGATATCATAAACCTGGGCACATGAACGTCTGGGGCAGTTATTACTGCTGCTGACACCACCATGTTAACATGTAAACAAACTGGGGCGTAACCTTCATTCATTCTTGGACAACTCGCTCAAGTGAGCGAATCGGGTTTGCAATGAAAGATGGGCCCCGGGCATTGTATAGATATTTCAAGAAACGTCCAGTTGTATTTTGTGACATAAACAGTTTTAGATTCAAAACGCTGCATGCAGTAGATTCAGCTAAATATCAACAACGTCACCCAATTTAGTGGTGCTAAATTCCAATCAGGATATAAAAAACCTGCTATGTAACATAGAAGGGCCCGATGTATAATTATTAGATAACAAACAAAGTATCTCCAAAGACTTAATAGAAGAAATTACTACGAAGGAACATATGGAAAATTAAAACCTTTTTCAATGAATCCATTGCTTTAGCTAGTATATTGTAGACAAACGCATGCTTGGTGTGTGCAGTTCAATGTGGAGAAATAGTGACATTAAATGTTTGTGGATGTTTCAGCAGTAGTGCCAGGGGCTGGACACTTTCGCAGACCACAAGTAATATAATGCCTGTAATATAAGTGGAGATATAGGGCCAGTTGATGCATAAAAATTCCGATCCACTGAGACGATGATTATCGTGAAGACAGAAATAATTTGCAACAGCATCAACCAACCATAGAAGAAACAGTTACTTCTGAATTGTTTTAGGCAAAATGTGACCACATTAACCTGCTTAGTGTGAACTCACACATGTGGACAGTCCGCAAGACCAAATGTGAAAAATTCACAAACGGACTGTTCGCTGAATGCATAAAAGTGTAACATGCTATCCAACGTAGCTGAGTGCATAATACATTAATATGCTCCCAAAAATTACTTACATTCCGCAAAATTGTCGTCAAGCTTGTGACTCAGAGCCTAACCAACGTCCCAATGGACGCAAGGTCACTATAGTCTACTGCTTAAAATGATGCGTCCCACTCGGAACATTCGAAGTCTTAGGGTTTCACAACCATGTTCCTTCATATCCTCATCCTTTATGATTCAGTTCCCCTAAGTACCATAATCATTTAAGACATGGGATGGAGGTTAGCATTTCTTAAGATACGACACAAAACCCCTTATCCATTAAAATGATTGACAATAAATCTCTCCTGGTCACCTTTAATTTGGATCGGCTTCCAGAGCATGGGTAGTTTGAATGAATAATTGAATTCTGTCATCGTGAATGGTAAAATCAAGCAAAAAACCCAACAAGTAGGTCGTTGGGTAGACGGAAAAGATTCATACTGAGAGAAACTTGACGACGAAAAAAAAGTATTTATTAGGATTGACGCTCTTACAAATGGAGCGACGAACGTTTCAGGCACATATTGATGGTCTGCCTTCCAGCAGTTTTTAACCCACTGGAGGAGGTTGAAAAGCAAATAAACCACAACAGCATTTGGAGTAGCTAACCTGGGTGCTGAGTGGAAGCCTCTGGTATCCACTTGAACCCAAATCGGATGGATTCGGTTCGATTGACAAGCATCCAGGGACGCGTTGAAAGACATCAGTTTGCTTAAGGATGATGGGATATCAATGTAAAATGGAATATCCGTTAACGGAAATGTATTATGCCGACGGTGAAGCATAAGATATAACTCTTCAGTGAAAACCACATATCTAACGACATCTAATTCTAATGTGTAAAACAGACTATAAGGAAGACTATAAGGAAGTTCTGTTAACGCGTTTATCTCTAAAAAACCAATGGTATCTAAAATGGTTGGGATTTATGTTTGCTCGACGTCAAAACTTAATTTAATCGTCTCTCTTTGACAGTTCAACGCAGGATATATTTTTGGGGGCATAGAATTTTTACCCGTCAGTTCTTGAGTAATTGTTACATACCCACAACGGAAAATAGACTGACCGAAGTCTTCTCTTGTGGGACTTCAGATACGATGCATGAGATATAAAATGGCAACAACAAATTCCAAATATTCATGTTCTTCCAGAAACAAAAGTGTACGGATTCACAACTAGGAGTGCTGAAGAGGCTGTGTGGATACCAGATTGCGATCCAAAATAATCTATAATTGGACAGCTAGAGAATATCCTGGGAGGACCGATGAGACCAAACTGTGATTTGGAAGCAAACTTTGGGTCGTTTTACACAAGTTTTGATTTTAGATCATGTAAAAGCCCTCTACACTTACAGTCACAACACGGGAGGGATGCATGCATTTATAACGCATTTCGAGTCCTGGCGTATCGAAAAACACGAATGTAATTGAACAATTTATCGGCTTTTCTGAACAAGCAGACTAAACCAAGTAAAAAGATGGAGCTGCACAACCTGCAGACGGATCCTCATGAACATTATCGGACTTGCTGGACAGGAGCAGACGAGTACAACATTATTTGCGAAGCGTTTACGCATAAATGGGGGTACTTCACTTCAACTCCACGTTCCTGTTGTATTCGTGCTTTCTGTCTTTCCATGAAAACTAACAGGATTTTTCCTGGGCAGACCATGACAGAAATGAACCTATGGTAGTATGCGAAGAAACGTGGAAGTATAACGAACTTACGAATGACAATATTAGGTCACTGTTTTATGTGGTGATAGGGCTGAATGTTTGGCTATCATTCTCAAGCCGGCTGGCCAACAGACCTATGAAATCTTCCCACACACTTTTTCCCTTCAGGTTTACATTTGATACATACCCTCATCAACGGTCTCACCACCGGATCCAAAGAAACCACTTGTCTTGCCATAGCTTTACGCAGGCGTCCATCTACCTGAATCCGTATAGAACGCCCACCAAGTTTGTAAAAAGTATATCTTTGTGACTTTTTGACACAGGCTACGTACTATTTCAAAAGCAAACAGAAACAAGTCCAATAAGGCGTGCACAACGAGACAAAACTGCGTGATATTGCCATATGACGATATATATATATATATATATATGTAAATGAGCCACCACAAAGTGACAGACAGCAATCTCTGGATGCAACTTAACAAACCATCTCTAGAGGAGTAATAATGTCCAGCGTATCCACAAACGAATAGAGAAATGAAAAACTAGTGGAATTGGGGGCTCCGTCACCAACTCACGCCAAGACACCGCATCTGATCAAAAAAAGAATGTCCAGATTATTGAAATCAATAAACACTTCACAGTCAGATGCCCGGGCGCCATCAGAACATGCAGACAAATCCGAATTTCATTACCCCACATAACGAATGAAAATCATCCACATGAACGCATCGACAGTGCGAGGATTGTAATTCCTCCGATATTTGGGCCGTGCTGTCGATTGACTGTTTGGATTAATTGTAGTGGACTGCTTGTCAGAGAGTCTTTATTTCCATTCCGATGTGTTATAACTCAAGTTGTCAAACAGTTCCCATCATAATTCCCCCCTTAGTACGAGAAATTAAAAGACTTTCATGTATCAGGCGGTACAGTTTACCTCGGAAAAAATTGCATTGGATGATTATTTTCAGTAACATTTGCAAATATGACAAAAAGTTAGAAAAGCGGCACGACAAAGGTAAAAATCAACTCAATGGTGATACCTTGCCTTCTTGTATACTGGTGATTATTCCCAGCTATTTTGCGTAAAACCTTGATAGACCATCCTGGTACGTTTCTTCTGTGTGTCAAGGCTAAAAGCTTGACTAGAGGTTCAAATATTTTCTTCACTGTAGGCACAATTCCAAGTTTGAACTCATCAAAGCGTACAACTTCATACAATTTCTGTGCTTGCATACACCACAAGGTCTCACTCAAGTAGAGATCAGAAGTGGAGTAGAACTAGTTCAGTGCCTTCAAAATCTTAAATAAACGAATATGCAACTGAAGAAAGCATCAATGGTTTAGGCTGTGATGATAGCCGGGTTGTAAACTTTCATCACCAGTCGAGACGACCTATTAGTGCCTGAACGTTGTAAGGTCTTCAAGGTTCCCGTGCATGGATTGATATACGGTCTGCTTACCCAGGTCAACCTTAGGCGATCGTTTTTGGGTAAGCATTTCTCCTGGCTTTTTGGATGATCTATCTTCTGATTGATGGATATCTGTCCAACTCCCAGAATAAGCCTCTCCGTTCTACCTGTGGTGACGAAAGCCTGACGGTTTCGGAACAAATTTCTCAACGTCACGATAGAGGACGACGAAATTATACGCTCGTTTAACGTCACCGATCTGTTCATATGGGTCGACCACAAACTTGCCTGGCAGATCATGACTGAACTACTTTGGAAGAATCCAAGCAAAACAGGAATAGCAAAACCAGAAAGTATTTGCTAGCGCTTGGATCTGCGTGTCTACCTACTTTGAATCCGAGGGGTAAACGTCCAAACAGCTGAAAGCAACTCGAACTAGAATGCCGATTTCTGGCTTTACCCTAGAAATGTTTACCCAGAAATCGAAGTGTTGTGCTGACAGTTATCAGGCTGAAGCTCTGGACATGATTTATGGGAGATATTGTGTTATTATGAAACGGGGCAGGTGAACATGCACATGAACTGCTGAACCTAAAACTTGGAGACATCAAATTTACCATCTAAATAAAAAAGAAAAACTGTATGTTATTTGTTATGTGCCAGTGGGCAGAAAAGAGCACGGAACTCTTGAAACATGTGTATAAGTGAAGAAGACATAAGCTGAATACTAAGTTACGTACCCCGTTATACCGCAGCCAGGCAAGCTCATCGCTCTGGGTAAACAGCTTCTCCCAGTGACTCTTGAATTTTTAACAAGAAAAGAATGTCAAACATTCTGAAAGAGGAGGGCAGTCTCGACGCTGATTGGTTTTTCTTCCCTTCGATTCTAAAAACTCGGCTGTAGTCAGCAATTCTCCAACCACTCGAGCCAAAAGAGAGTTGCTTTGTCTTGTGATCTTAAGAATAGCATCACAAATGAGCGATTTCGCTTGAATTAAAATGAGTTTTCCATTAAAACCCAATTAGTGTGCAATTATGGCTCAGGAAAATATATCTGGCAGAATTTCGTATACAGTGCCTACCTGGTGAGTCCCAAAGTAGCGAAATTGGTCGTGAGCGCTCGAGGGATTTCAGCTGCCTTATGAATAGTCTCCTTCAAGGAAATATACTGCGACACATCAAAATCGTATCTAATGAAACATGGGGCGGCATCTGAGAAGTACATTTTAGCTAAGGAATATTATAAGCGAGAGATTATTATTAGGACAGAATTGATACTGAATTCGAGTAGCAGTCTGACATAAGCTTAAAACGAGCTTTATCACAATTCTAATATCCTAGAAAGGAAGCTGCTGGTTAAATCATGTTGGATTTCGTCCGCGATGTTCAGCTTGAAGTCCGACATACTAAGGTTAAAATAAAATACCTCCATGTGTGCTCGTCGGAGTTCATGATTGAATGTACGTTACCACTGGAATTTTACCCTTAACTCTACAATGGTGATGTGATGGACGGGTAGCTTAGATTAAATTGACTGCTGGCTAAATTCAGGTACGTCATACGAGTGCTAAGTGCCAAAGAATCATCCTCCGTGTAGAATGTTGACCACAAATCTTTGGGCGCTACCACATAATCAAGCACTTACAGTCTATCGGTTGGGAATGCAGATGGTTTCAATACTGCTTCCTTTGCTTGCCCACTGTCCCTAGTTTCACGATGTTCAGCTGTGCGCACGCTCGACTAAGTGAAGGCACATCCTGCGCGAGAGCCCATTGGCTTAGAGTGATGTGACAGACTAATACTGGGACGGACGCCAGCCCACCTCGCGTGCGCATGTGTACGCAGGAGTGTGGACAATCCGAGCGCAAGGTGACAGGGAATACTGGCCCAAATTGATGGTAAATGCACGGACCATTCGTCAACTGGAAGTCGCGAGCACTTCTGATCAACACATTCATGGTGACAGCAGTTTCATAGGAACGCAAAAGAGATCCATATTTTGATGGTGTTTTAATCACCATTTATTTTCGACTGATGACTAAATCTTCCTGAATGAAGGCATAGTATATTATGAAATCTTGGTATTCAAAGAGAACCACATCATGCTCTGCCATAACTACGAAAACCAGTGGCTTCATTTCCAGGGAATATACGAAACGTCATCTTCATACTCGCAA
This sequence comes from Clonorchis sinensis, assembly GCA_003604175.2. Lineage (NCBI taxonomy): Eukaryota > Metazoa > Platyhelminthes > Trematoda > Opisthorchiida > Opisthorchiidae > Clonorchis > Clonorchis sinensis. The sequence continues at coordinate 126,062,148 of CM030370.1, read as the reverse complement.
AACAGTTACCTTGTCCCAACCCGTATTTTGTTTCTAGGAACAAGTTTTTGCAAATGTAAACAATCTGTTCTCTCTGACATTAGATTCTCAACGATGGTTTTGTACCTACGTTTGGGTGCTCGAGGGAGTTTCTATTCCATCCGACTCAAATTTCACTTCTAAACTACAAACCGCCGTAGGGTTCTGCACCTCTGTGTAGATTCAGGTAAAACCTGAATGGGTGAAGACATTTATCATAATTGTTCGAAAAACCCTGAGCCCCCAACTACACCAGATATCCTGTCAGAATTTTCGCAAATCACAAAAATCCGTCTTTTTAACACCGATGTTTCTGTTAACTATTCGGATTTACACACCATCTCTGTGATGAAGTGTGGAGTCGATAGAAAACAGCGAGTTAGAACTAAGCTCCTCATCTGCTAATCACATGGTTACCTGACATGCACACGTGGATAAATTATTTGGTCCCTGTAGAATCAAACATTATCTTCTCCAATTCAATGGGAATTTCTATTATGAGGCCTCCAGGTTAAAAGCGAACCATCTGCAAGATGCCGTGTGCCAATTAATTTATTTTGTTTTCCATAAGATTTCCGACCTACATACTTGATGCATGTTACGATTATCAACAACCACTGAAGCAGCATCAAAATAAACATGCTTATGTGTACAACATCTGAAGCTTGCTACTGCAAGCGCACTCGACACCAACTCAACTAAGTTAAGAACCATTAAGGAAATACTCTGGCTGTTTGTAAACAACAGAAAAATGTTCAGTGTTTCCACCAATAAGGAGTGAATATTAGCGGAAGAATGTTATGGTATTCTTATACCAGCTAACTGAGTTTTGCGGCTCGAAAACCAGTAGCGTAGACCAAATGCGTCGTTATCATGAGATAGGAACTTCCAACCTCTCTTGTCAAGGTTAAATGGAGGATCAATTTTAATCTGGAAGTATCCTCGATGAAATACAAAAAAATTTGACATATCTGGATGTTGTGTATAAACGTCAAGCGTAAATCACTGCATACTTGGATACTGTTGTTACTCTGTAAACCGAGTCACTGGACTGTTCACCTTCATAGGCTACCTCAAGACAGACAAGTTTGATGCTTTGAATGAATGTGTGAACGTGAATATCATCCCAAGTGTTAAATCAGAAAGGCTCACTAATTTGAATTATTCATTTTTGTTAATAAATTGTGCTCCACTAATATTCCTTAGGGAATCCCCCTACATTCTGCATACATCAATAAAAAACACGGACCACCCTACATGTTTGTGCACCATTGATACGGTACCGGCTTGCGAATTTAAGCCGAAGAAAAACATGCCATAAGCGGGAAGGAGGAATAAAAGCAGCATATAAGTGAATGCTAACCGTTACTTTGCTTGATCAAAGTACACGCAGGAAGCTTGTAAAATTTTAGAATGAAAACTCAGGCTGGGATGTGAAAAGACTTTTAATCTGTTGGTAATGTGTTGGAATATTACTAAACTGCATTTTAAACTTTTAAACCGCCCACCAGTTTACCAAACTAATGGAAATCTTTGCTAGCTTCCTCAGCGAGGATTTCATCTTGCCCGCCAATAAGTTGGGTAGTGTCATGTAACTGAGCAGAAAGGACCAAGAAGTTTAGAGAACTCTTAGGTCGGAACGGTCATCTTCAGTGGCTTGATGGACACTTTTCTAAACATCGTTAGACCTCGCGATGGCAGTTAAGAATGAAGAGGTATTTCACATCAAATGACGTTTATTGTAACTGTCTGTCGATATCGACAGAAAGACGGGGTCGCGATGGGTTCTCCTCTAGGTCCCATGCTGGCAGACCTTTTCATGGCCAAACTGGAGACCCAAAAATTAGACGCACTCATTGCTCGGTTAAAACTGTATCGTCGATATGTGGATGCCATTTTTGTACTTGCCGACGAAACTATAAGCACAACAGACGTGCTAAGCAGTTTCAATTCAGTCCATACAAATATCAAGGTTACTATTGAGTCACAGCAGAATGAACAGTTAAGTTTCCTTGATGTCAATGTTAAAAGGAAGACTGACGGGACCATAGAACGCAAAATCCACAGAAAGCAAACGTGGAAAGTTCAGTATATTCACTTCGATAGCTTCGTTCCGTTGCAACAAAAGTGTAATCTAATTAGATGCCTGACTGAGAGAGCAATGAAGATATGCTCCCCCGACTGTTTAGAAGAGGAACTAAAGTTCTTGGGACGCACGGTCCTGCAGAACGGATATCCTGAAAGTTCGTACTCAAGACTATGGAATCCGTTAAACCCAAACCTACTCATTGTTCGGTTGGAAAGAAGCCCGTCTACATGAGGCTTCCATTCAAAGGTGACTCGGTTGCTGAACTAATCACCAGAAGGCTTAGAAACTCTGTTGATACGACGCATATGACTGCTAATCTGTATTTGAGTTTCAACTCCAGCCCCACTGTCAGCTTCCGCTTGAAGGACAAATTGCCACGTTCTACCACCAGCTTTTGCGTGTACTCATTTGTATGCTCGTGCCGAGCATCATACGTTGGTCGTACGACAAGGCATTTGTCGGACAGAATGCGGGAACACAATCCCATATCCCTGAGTGGTAGCTGGAAGAAGCCAGGCTCAAGTGCGATCGCATCACATTTGGCCGAAACCAATCATGTCATCGACAAAGATCAAGCCTTCACCATCATATACCGGGCACCTCTGAACCGATCACGATTGATACGATTCAGACTAGTATCGATTGCAGAGGCAATTGGAATCCGACTACTGGATCCACAACTTTGCGTCCAGAAGAAACTTGTGCGACCTTTGAACTTGAACTGGCCTGCGAAAAAATCCGGTCCCACAAGCCTGTCTGACATTGACGTCACTCACCTGATTCTTTGACCCATTGACCTACCCCTCATTCAACCCCCCTTCCTTTGATTCCTGTAAAGTGTATGTACTTCCGCTTTTCAACCTTTTTTTCACGTGACTTCTGGCAACATATAAATTTGTGACGTATTAGTCAAGAGGAACAATCACAGAAAACAAGCTTTGTTCGCTGCCTTCATTGTTCTCATGACTTCCACGGGTATATTCAGTCGCTATTTTTATTTCGCGAATACTTTGGTATCCTTCTGTCGGGAAAAATAACCGTAAGGTTGCCGCGCAAACAAAGCGATACATAATGTTTTGGCGTCTTTAAGACGACTGAAGAGCCACTTGTCCCTTTTTATACTAGAGAAAGAACGAAATGTAACATTTTTCCAGTCACTCTGATTACCCTGTTCCCTGGCAGTTGACTGTTTTCCGAACTATACGGTGGAATTTGCGATGGATAATGAGGCTCCCTGTGGGCCCAATTGAATAACAGTAGATGAAACTCACAAAATTCTCACATCTTTATTCAGGTTAAAAAGCTATTAGCTGCCAATTTTTCCTAATTACAGACCTTGCAATAAAAATTCCTCTGTCTCAATGTAACCAGAGGGCCTAAAGCCCCTCCGCAAGCGCAACGTTTTCGGCAAAACAATACACTTGGATACTTTTGGTTTGTTTCTGCTCCTCTCAAAGATGCAGCAAATCATTTTTGATTATCTTTGACTAGTTTATCGACTGTGGCATTCAGCACTAGGCTCTTGGCTTTAAGAAAGACACTCTTCCGCAGATGCTCCACATCTTATTGAAGAACGGTTATGATTAAACTGTTTGCTCGTGCGAATATGGAAAGTTCGGCGATCCTTCGGCAGGTGACTTACAGTTACCATTAAAAATAGCACTTAACAGTCCTTATCGCTCATTGTATAGCTTTTTTTTGAAACCCCAAATTCAACTGTGTACAAGTACTTCTGTTGCAAGCCATCCCATCAACCCAGCGAAGCCGGTGTGAAAATCCTTTTCCAACTACCTGAGAAACGCAAACGCCGCTTAGTGCTGAAATGTGACTAAAAGTAATCTAATCACCACATATTTGAGCCAACGGGGGTCTGAAACAAATCAGTCTCAAAATGATGAGGATTTTGCAATTTTCATCACAAGAAAAGTATATCAATCCTTAGGGTTCCTTCTGAGGTTTATCCCAAACTTTTCATACGGCCACAACTTCCCCAGCTGTCGTTTCAGCCGCCACGGAAACGTATGACCCTTTTCTGCTCTGTTTACTAAGTCATAAGTTCGGGTAAATGCGTTTGATTTAGGACTTTTTCACATTGTCCACTTTGGCAATCATTGGCCGTTTATTTTACTTATATTCTGGTGTCCTAAACTTGTGAGCACAGCTTGGTTAGCCTTACGATATTCAACAGGAATATTCTTAATGACTACGCTTGACTGCCACATACGGAGGAAAATTAGCTACATTACTTTCTCCCTCCGCAGCAAAGGAAGGAACATAAACCTTTTACCGCTAACAACAGACATGGAAATAAATTTGAAATGCATGCTAACACTGCGATTCACAATAGACCTGGGATTTATCCAACTGAATGCCTCAATATGAAGTTCGTTTTACTTCGAAGACCCGCTAATTTTGGAGAATCCGTGCTATATACGCAGCCATTTTTAATGCATGTGATAATATCCTGTATATTTTGGGACGGATGTAGTAGGTCTGTTGTTACCCTGTGTGAACTAAAGCAGATGTACACTGATACGACTTCCATATCAGTCACCACCTGACAGTGTGAAGTAGCCCGGCTGTCGGGGAATGAAATACGCCAAACAATAACCACACAAGAATCGAGTGTTTATCGCTTTAAAGACATCCATGGGCAGCACGTTTTTGTCCAAAAAACAATAACAGCTAATCTTAAAAATATTTTGTCATTCCAAAAATCACAATATCTTTCTGGCATAGATGGCATTTCCAAAGGTTAAGTTTAGGGTTGAAAAATAAGCTGTCGAATTACTCCATTGTACGTGGTGCTCACCGAAATTTAGCTGATTTTGTCTGTAGAATTTATGGTTAATCATTTATGGGGACTAAGAGTATATTTGGATATAAATTCATTAATATTCTGATCTACGAATGTAAAATACCTAGGAGTGAGAGGACCAGATTCATGGTGCTACGGTATCCGCAATTGTCGGGTTGGTATTTGGTCAGGAGCAAAGCATTAATATTCGATCGGGCTAGGACGGTGATCAAGTGACAAATCTAAAAACAGAACAACCCATGCGATTGGATCTCATATTCATTTGAGCGTCAAGTTGTCATATGAGAGATCGTTTGGTAAGAGGAGTACCGTATGTTCAGGTTTATTATGCTTATCAGTCAACATAACTACGACGCCCACTATGTTCGCTGGGATTACAATGGACATTCGACTTTGACTGTACGCTGACTCTTTAAACTACCACTTTGACTGCAAAAAATACTTGGATTCTTTTTTGCGTGCACCGTCACTCCACTTAAACACGATAAAGGCGGTGTGTACTGGTATGTGAACGGACTTAACTTTGAAAATTCCTTTTCTCCTACTGAATGATGTACAACTGGTGAACAAGTTAAATTTATCTAGTTTTCTGAGCAGGCAGGCTATATGAAACTGAGTCTTCAGGCGCACACGGTTTAGTGCTTATAGAGAGTGAAAATACTTGAAAATTCATGACAGGAACAAATGTGGTAAACAAAGATTGTTTTCTGTGATTGGTCCTCTGAGTTATACACAAACCTATATGATACCTAACGAAAGACACGCGTGCAGTTAGACGAAATCACACGTACATGTATGAAAAAACAGGTCAGTCAGTCAAGGTTAAATTAACTAAACAAACGTCAAATACGTTGGTTGCATCGTAGAAGATCGTACGAGTTTCTTTTGAGTTCAACCTTGTGAGTCATGTAGTCAAATTCAAATGGCTTCCACAGTTATTAGGTCTGCACAGTAATAGACTTATAGAGCCCTAAAACGCCTGCAGAAAACTGACGAACTCTGACTAAAAAACCCACCTCTTAAAGGAGAAGAAATTGCTTTAATTGCGCCACTAATAAAGTGAACATTTTTCGACGAATCTAGATTTAAGAAAACGACAACTGTCAAGGACAAGACGCAAGTGATACAGAAGCAAACTAGGACCGGTTGACTGATCGGAATTTTTGGTTTTAGGGCTTTTGACAACTTCGACTGTGTGATCTCCCAAAATGTACATAACCGGACCCCCTCTCATGCTTTGTTCCTGCTTGTTTAGTTCTCCTTACTGCACATATATAAGTGGCTAGCCAGCTCGTTAGAAACAATTATAGGAGAATATCACCTCACACTTGGAAAGATACATTCCACAGCAATAAACACCTTAAATATTTGAAGGTCTAAAATGATCCCTGTTTACCTGTTGCTGAAAAACAGACCATGGCTAAGAATTCAGTGGGTACATTGGCGAAGGTAATGATACTTTCAACATAGACCTAAAAGGACTGACGGGTTTGCGAGCACAGTGTTCATTAAAGCATCAGTGATAAAAGCTACCGAAAGAGAGGCGTAGTTGTTATGGGACCTTATTTTGGTTTCCCTTTCGGCAGTTATTTCTATGAGGAAACTTAAAGAGCACCACTGCGCAATTCCTACAACATGTGCGCTATATGGACGGTGCATTTATTGCGCAGCTGCTAATATCAGGCTGAGCATCTAGTTCAGCAGACAAATCAATGCACACTGTTTTCAAGTTCAATCTCAAAGATATGCTCGACGGACTTCGTAACGATGGGACCGCATAACACTAAGTTCACGAAAACAGGCCAGCGTCTATACTTTAAGCTCTCTGTCCCGTTTAAAAAAAGGCGACGGTAAAAATATGCTCTCCGACTGCCCGAAGACAGAACTAAAATCATTAGGACACAAATCTACGCAGAATGGATATTCTGGACGTTTCAGGAACAAAACGATGGGGTCTAGAAGCTTCAAACGAAACGATATTCAGTTGAGAAATAGTGTATATACAATAACCCACAATTCAAAGACGACACTTTTTGTGAACCACTTACCAGAGGGCCAATACAATATGGCCGCTAAAATTTACATAAGTTTCAGTTTCATCCGCACTGACAATTTTTTCCTGGAAGATGTGCAACAATGTTCTGTCACTAGCTTATGTATGCATTCATTCGTATGCTTGTAGACGGCATCGTAGTTTGGCCATACGACAAGGTGTTTGTCAGAGAGAACTCGATAGCACAATCAGGTGTCCCTGTACCTTGAAGGAATCCAGCTTAAGTAAGCTTCCTTCGCGGATGGTCAGAATCGATCATATTACAGATAAAGTCACATAACTGGTGCCTCTGAATCACACGATTAGTACTATTCAGAATACCGTCCAATGTAAAGGCCTTGCATGACCCAAAACTCTTTGCTAAACAGACATTGGCACGGATTATGAAATGAACTTGAGTAGGCTTACAAGTAATTTTGTTCCACGAACTTGTTTGAAAATGACGCGATTAATTTGGCTGCGTGGCCCAAAGACATTTGTTCCCCGTCTCCTTTCCTTTCTTACATATGTCCATGAATTCTACTAAGTACACACGCAATTACTGTAAGACACCATACGAAACGTTACGTAGGTAGCTTGTTGTCTCCGACTGAACATGGCTTCTGGGCTCTGGCTAGCTGGTTTTCTCTTCATATTGGAATAATATGCAACTTTCTATTGTTTACCGACTGACTCGTTTGACTCACACATAAACCTGAGAATGCTGTCTGTGTGCCGGACTTCCGTCCACGTTAGCCTGCTTCCTAAGAAAGGTGCCAGCGTGTGTCTCCGAGTGGCTTGCCCCCCCCAACCCTTTAATGTTTCCACAAGAATCCGTTGGAACAAATTGTAAAATATTTCAGATTTCCTGATATCTCGAACTCGCTAATTACCAATAGCGCACAACGGATGATATCATAAATCAAATATTGCATGTTATTGCAACCGAGTTTAAAAGAGATAGGGGTGTTTTTTTCTTTTTATCTTGTCACACAGTCGTCCAAGGCCCGAGCTCTTTAAATTTTCGTCCAAAAAAGTTAATTGCCCCACTTCCTTGTTTGCTCTACGGATGTTTTTTGAAGACTTTCGCTTTAACCGCACTGATGCCCTATTCTGTTCACTGGATTTGGGAATAAAGAATTTCTCTTGCATTCCATCTCCGTGGAGCTGATTTGTAAATTCAATGGACTTTCCTGTTTTCCGCCCTGCATCATTCATAAACCAGTACTAAGGAGCTTGCGACAATTGTCAGCTTACATCCTTGTGTGACGATTTGGATCTAAATTCTTATACATAGCTATTTAGGACTTTTTCAAAGAAATGGTTCGTACCTCAACATCCCTGTCCATTTTACGGTCGCCTGTCTGTTAACCGCAATATAATCTGGGTAAACCATCAGTCACCTCGTTTTATTACTTACTTATTATTAATGTGCGTTATATCAGGCTGCTTTATTTGCTAATTGCCCAAACTGAAGCCATTCACCACTACAGACGCACAAAATATATAGACAAGTCGCTACTTGCATTCATGACATCAAGGACATTTCGGTCCTGTTTGTAACTTGTGTTTTAGTAATAGTTGCCCAGTCAAATTTTTTGCTCATTGGACAGTGCGACTTATTTTGATTCGTGCAAGCTAAGTGAACTTCCAAGCGCTATCAAAAATAAGGTCAGCCGAGAACATACCGTTTTGAAAACAGAGCTACCATTATTCTTTCTTGCCGTGTTGACGGCTGTGTAGTAAACCGGACTTCTTTAAACAGTTCGTAGAACAATCATAATGCTTGTGGAGTCTGTGACGACTGAGGTATTTAACACGGCTATATTTCATCTATAACTCCATGAATTATATTCAGAGAAACAACGACTGCTTCTACAGTAATTTTCTTAAACACAGTTGCCTTTCAGGTTGCGTAGTCACAGTAGAACGAATGTAAAGGATCTCATCAATTCGATGAGGTGATAAAACTTGACAAATGAATACGAAAGCTCACTAATTTTTGATGGCTTAGGGAAAGTATTGTAGGAATGTCATCAAGCATGACTATTCATGTCCGAATAAATGACACGAAATTAGTTCACATCAATCCCGACATGTCAACATAAGCTACAGTGTGTCATGTGTGTTGGAAATATTTTTGGCTTCAAAGTCAACTTGAACTCGTAGTGGCTGAATGATAGATACTTCCAATTGATTTACGTTTCCATTTACTCAATGATCGCTTGCTAAGCACTGAGTTTGCACGCAGGAGTGCGGGAAGTTTCCCCTTAAACCGTAACTGACAGCTCATGCGAAACGGGCCAATCAAAACCGAGATAATCCAATAGACAGCACAGGTGAGCATATAAAGCAAGTAGTAACCCAGCGAAACCAGACACCAGTCAGGCCGGCAGAGAAGAAAGCGTAAGTTTCTTTTATTTGGTTATATTTCGTGCATACGGATTTAGTTAGCTACATTCAGAGATCTACCGTTGGAATAAATCATATGACTGGAACCATTTCATAGAATGATCGTCTGGAACGTCTGAGTTGCGTTCTCCCGAAGTACCATCATCCACAGGCATTTAAGCGGTGAAAATCAGTCGAACATAGTTGTGCTGCTGATAAACTAAATCAGTTTTACAGTTGCGTGAACGATTGATTGCAATAGTGAAATCTGCATGGTTTTCCTAAAACGTTCGTTTTGCGAACCAGTTTTTAACAACTGGCTCATGCTCTTCTGACCTAGTTTCTACAGCTAAGTTCAATATTTGTTCATACTGCTTATTTAAGCCAAAGGTTTTAGTTGTTATGACTAGAAAGTAAAATCTGAGCGATTGGAAACCGCTTTCTATGACAGTGATTGTTTTGAAAGTCAATCTCATTTGATGATCAGTACGAGGGATCGAATTTAGGAGAATCTGCAGGTCAGGTGGTAACAAAAGATATTCCACAATATAAAAAAATCCAACTGTTTCACTTCCTATAAATTTTCTGAAATGACTTTCCGGCAAACACTCCGAGAAGAGTTTGCATTCTTCAATTATACTCAACACTTTATTTCAAGACAAGAACTGCAAATTAAGGGATCGGGTTATAGTGAAGTTTTTGACCGCCTAGATATACCCGTGCCTCAGTCCTTCTTTATACAATGCCATTAACACATCTGATAGATTCTTCAGCTACAGTTCCGAAAAAAGACTGCCGGGACTGAAGGCTGATACGCAGATCTGTTGGTGAGCGAGACAACAAAGGTAGGCAAGCAAGAAAGCGACTTGATCGCTCTTTTGATATGCACGGGTTACCTCCTGGGTAGTAATAAGCAAAATCTTTCCTCCAAAAAATAAGGTTGAATAAAAAGTTCTAATTATTTTAGGACAACAACCAACCAACAGCCAACAACCAGTTACCAACTGGCTTCAGTTCACTATCATCTGGATATCAGTCACACGGTGGAAAGCGCATTACCTCTCAGTTCGAAAAGTTTCATTCAGGCTCTTTGGTAATGATTCTACCACTTCCTTGAAATAATAAACTATTCGGAAAAGAAATCGCGCTTGCATAGCTAATATCACGGTTACAACGTCCGAATAAGTATTCCGAAATCAGTTCACATGTCTTAGTTGAAAATGTGCAAAAATGCATTTTTTTTGAAGGAGGAGATAACATTTGAGTTCTCTTACAGCAATACAGGATGAAAGAAAGAACTACGCTGACGACGTCGTTTGCACTAATTGCCTTGCTTCTTATCCTCGGTTGTTCGGAGGCCTGGAATAGTCATAGAAACAAGATGCTGAAACATGAATTCCTGGAGGACGATGTAATGTGGCCACTAATTTCTCCGTCATCCTACCGCAGGCTAGCTGAACAGAAGATGATGGAAAAGCGTGGACCAGAAACACTGATGGAATTAGACTGATTGTTTACAGTAAAATTATATGAATCCACTTTGGAAAGGTAATAAATGCTTTGCTTAGCTATACATCAGTTTTCCCTATTCTTCGGGTAAAAGAGCATTGGTCTTATCGCACTGCTGTGTATCTGCAAAATGATTATTGATTATTCTTTTAGTGGTATTTTGAATATAGTTTCCATTTGGAGTCATTTCATAATGGAATTAGTGTTAAATTACCACCTTTTTTATCCTGTGTGGCGTTTGCGAACACTCTATAAGAAAAATATAAACCGTTATCTCTGGTCACATTGATTGGTATTCGAAACGGATCTGCCCGGTAACGGAAGTTGATCCAGCGGACACCCGTACACAGTGGACAATCTACAAACGGTTTGTGCCTAGCTAATTATACGCCGTTGGTGTCGATGTAAGCCTATGTGAATAAGGTGGGAGGGAAGGCATGGAGGTTTGTTGTTCTGTGTCACCAGCCACCCTAAGCACAGCGGCATAATAATGAGCACCGAGATAGCTCCTCTGAAGAAAGGCACTGTCCTGATCCATCAGCTTCTTCAAGTTGCAGCAAGGTGTGCCTTATCTCCCAGGTAAGTCGCTTTAAATCGCTCTCTATGGGCCACCCTCTGCCGGACCATTTAGGTGGGAATGGAGAATCAGTTGGAAGACCAGTACCCGGAATACTACTGGTACTGCCATCTCGTAGTATGACAGTAAAGTTGACAGGTACCGATTTGGTAACGGAGCAGGGTTGTCTTCAGCAGGTGTACAGTAAAAGGAGTAAACATAGCTAGGTGATCCAATGGCTTCTCTGAAGTGGTATGAAGTGGGTGCGTGGGTGACCTGCCAGTCTGACTCTGCCCAGGCCTGTGCGTCTCTGCGTTTCACAGACCCAGGTAGCAGTGATTGAGCTCAATATTCCATCGTCTCCAATTGTATGCTTGCGTCCGAATGCCACAGTGTTTCGAGCCCCAAAGCGCTTCAGGCTTGTGGAGGTGAAAATCGACCGAACAGCTCTGTCAAATGTGAGATTCTTCAAATAGCTGAAAGCGAAATTTCGTTTTTTCATTAATATCGGAAGTCTGATAAAACAACGGGAATTCGACCGTCCTGAAGTTCGAGCACCAACCTAAAACGGACTGTAAACAAGGAAAGAATTTGTCTTGTAAGTAAAACCAATCTAAGCTGGAAATCCGAGAATTGATATACATTTGTTTCTTCCTTACTGAGAGCCATCAGCGGTGCATATCTCACGAAAAGCCATGGTTTCAAAACCGCGGCACCCCGACAAACGGTTGAATACTTGGCCGTTCGAACGCAAGTGGCCGGTCAGGGGTGTGACAAGCTTGAACTTAGACAGGATATAGCACCATACATCAGTCAATCACGGGATCCACATCACGCTGCTCGAGTGTCGATTTTTCAGATGGTTGCTTCACTCACTGTTTGAATTACTGCTGGTAGGGGAAAGATTCTGAAAATTTCATTGGAGATTCCTTGTGAGTGAAGTTAGTTTTCTGAAAAGCCGAGAGGCGCCGTACAGCTGAGATGCCGATGGTGTCGGACATCCTGGAGTTTTATGGAATACGCACTGCTGATGATTCGCAATAAGGATTAAACGGCTGTAGAGTTCTTCTCGGTTCTTCACATACACTGGTTCCACTTACGAGAAGAAACCTCCATTGGAAATTCCCAAATCTCATCACGTTGCCGGTGACCGACCGTAACTGAGCTTTTGCAAGATATAGCAATCGGCCTATTACACCGCTTATCACACTCAACAGGTTGTGCACAATTTATCTTGCTTCTTTTGAAAACTTAGGTTTTCTGAAATCGGTGCGGCCGCTGAATTTGAACGGTCTTACACAGGAAATGAGTGGAATTTGTCAAACATAGAAATGTGCTGTCTTTACGCTGCTGTCATGCTGTCATGTTGCTGTCATGCAGTATTGAAGACAGTAGGATAATCCGGTGCATTGCTACTCTGATAAGAATGGGCAGGTCGTGATTGATTCGAACGCGTTTATAAACTCGACCGAAAGAAATTCAGGTCTTGACGATCCAAGCAAGTGCTTCAGGGTACACAGTGAAGTCTGTAGACAAAATGTGCTGTTAAACTAACCGAATCTTAAAAAACACTGTTTCGATGCCACTATTTGAATACAGAGTTCCTGCTGTTGAAAAATCCATGGCACTTTCTAAATAGACATGTTTTGGAAACACTCACGTTCAGCACAGAACAAAATGTTGCCGAGGCTGATGGTGTAGCTAAAGGGGCGATTCCACCTTGGAGAGTGCAACCAAGGCACCAACACTCACGAAAGCCGACATACTGATCTCTGACATATGCAGCCTAATTTTGATCATGAAGCCTTTTGAGTTGTAGAGATGACCATCTAGATGGCACTTAATTGGTAAGTCATCCTCTGAATCACGAAACGCTCAATCAAAACAAGTCCTTTAGAGATCGCACAGACTTGGAGCCATAATGAAAACTTTCCTCAACTCTGTGACAGTCCCACAAATGTATTTTTGAGCTTACATATCAGATGCCTGCCAGCCTAGACAAAATTCAGGACAGGGCGTGCAACAGTAACTTCCGTCCTCAGCTTTAATCTTGCAATTAGCGTGCCATGAAAATAAGACAAATCTTGCTGCTGCTGCTGCTGCTGCTGCTTTGCTGCTTCCGCAAACAGCGTCGATTGGGAGGGGTTTGTGTGATGTCCCTAAACTCCTGTCGCAGCGAACAGCACGAATTCCCCCGGAGTACCTCATAATACAACTGGTAGCATAGGAGCTTACGGTCCTTTAACTGGCCATATCCCCTTGGCCTTTCTGGCACAAGGAATTTCTGAGAATATGAGGTCCAAACCTGGCATGTTGTGGTCAGGTCGTCAGTCTATGCTTATTTATTTATGTACCTAAGGTGTATTAAGTAATTCTATTATCGCTGTGACGGAAGACCGTTAGATAACAGGCTCACTTTAAGAGAAGGAATACATATTGAAAAAATCTTTTATTACTCGAAGTTTAAAAAAGCTGCAAAAATGAAATGAACCCCAGCCCGTACATCAACCATTGTTTTTTCATCGAACAATGATGAACACCATGCTACTAATGTAACATGTTTGGACAAATGAACGCTGAATTTGTTTTGTTCTAAAGATTACTCATAGAAACATAAACTGAAGAAGGTTGATAAGCGCATGAAAAATATGGGTTTACAAAGTAGGCAAGCTAAACAAGTTTTCACTAATGTGAGAAAACAGTCGGAAACGGGTCTACATGAGATATTGTCGATCTGAGGTCATCAGGGGGAAAAAATTACTTGTCGTTTCGCCCTCGCCGTAGTAAAAATCGCAAACTACACCGTCAGCCGTTTTTAAATGCAGTCGGTATACTTGTGGTTTTGGTCCAGAGTAATGAGCACACTTACAAGCCTACCGCAGTGCTTTCAGATCATTCCTCTTTGTGCAACTGGCAACAGAATGACAGGGTACAGCCCAATCAACCTGGAACTGTGGCAAACAGAAGTGAAGCAAATAATGACTTCCATTTATGCAGGAAAAAAATCTTCACTGGCTTGCTTTGAGTTACCCACGAACGTTTGACGCCAATAACTTTTAATTTCTGTTAAATTTAGGAGGAAGAATTAGTCATGTTTTACAATGCATTATTTCTTGTTGATATTTTAAGAGAATCAATCTCTTGGAGTAGAAAAGTACCCGGACGTCCTTGTGCCTAACATTTCCGGACCCTGAAATAACAGAAACACCGGACAGTTAGCTCTCTCCTGAAAGTCAGAAATTCGGTTTCATCTTCGGTAGTAGTGTAATTCATTCTCTGGTGGATACCAATCCTTCGTGTGGCTGAAATTTATGCCTCTATATGCCTCATTACAGTGGCAGTCCTATGTACCCCACCAAACATGAATACTGCATGATGACGCATTACCATTGTGACCCCTTGACAAACAAATGGTAAAATTCCCCAGGCTTTGCACACAAATGTACGCTTTGTCTTGAAAGAACATGATTGAGCGGAACTAGTAGGCGAAATGTGCACTGACGAATAAGATATCCTTCTTTGAAAAAACCTCTCACCCAGACGACGCCATGCAGGAAGTAATGTCCTTAATAATACCCTATTTTTTCACATTGTGAATCCAGCCTTCGCTCTCTTAAATGTCGGAGTCCTTTCAAAGGGAATCATGTTGCATTGATTTTCTCGTGTAATCAGTCTGCACCAAAAACCCAAAAGAAAGAAATTTGGCTACAACATGACACTAAAGTATGGATCCAACAAACACGATAGATTTTGTGACAGCATCTTCTGCCACCTCACCTTGTTTCCTTCGCTAAATAAGGTGGAGTAAAGCTGACTGTACCCGCCCAGACCAAGCCAAGTCACGATGAGTGGTAATTCTTAGTGTTTCTACCGGCGATAGTATGATGGGTCTAAATCAGGCTGCTTCGTGGAGCCATTTTCTGCCGTTCTGCGCCCTAGCAAAGCACAAGAGAACAGATGGAGGAGCACGAATGGATGCTGGTTGTTGATCAAGTGGATGTTCGTTTCTTTGCCGAGCTTGGAAACTGATTTGCAAACGTTTTGGCACCATACGAGGAGACAGCATTATTGGGTAGTTGGGTGAGTGCGTTGTTAGCAATTGTCAAGGTTTCTAAAAAATGCATGGAATGAAGGCTCCTGTGCCCGGAACAGAATGTCCTAAGTAAGTAAAGTCTCTTGCCCTGCTGTTTCTTTACTCAACACCTAGTATCTTATATTGTAGTCCACACATCAGGCTCCGTTACTAAGTTTTAGAGGGAACCTCAACCAGCTGGAGAATACTGGACCGCTGGATACAGCATCTGAATAAGCGTGCGTGGAAAATTGACTTTTTTAAATGACCATGACACATACTCTCGTATCTCACTGGCAAATAGAAACGGTTTACTTTGTTAACGAATTGTTATTTCTATTACCATTACTGGTGGTTACTGTGATAATTCCTTCTGTATTAACCCTTTTCAAAGATGTCCTTTGAGAATCGTGATACGGAACTTTTAGTCACACGTAGGTTTGACGATAACGAATAGTAAAAGGGAGAAGTAGGTTTCAAAAGTCTACGTTACTACTCACATGGGGTTAGCAGTGTTATAAAACAAACCTCAGTTGTCCACGGTCGTGACGTCTGCAAGTGCGCAAGTCTGTGGATGACCGGCACAGTGTAATGTAAGTTCCGCTCACCAAACAGCGGCGAATGGCATGTTGGCTCGGTAGTGTGGGTTGCGGTCGTCACTGCCGAGGCCAGTTTCGTGATTCCGATTAGCGTTGCGATCGACGAAAAGCACAGTTGAACAAATAGGAGCAGGCTCAGTAGACGGGGCACCGACAAGTATGAGTAAGTGGGTCAGCAGTGCACATACGTACACGCATAAACCCACATACTAATAGGCCATTGTCGGATAGGACGGCCTTTGCGGAAAGTTAATGGCGGGTACGGATCAAAAGTACGCGGGCAGAGTGAGAAAATGAACGGGGAAGTACTATGATGTCAAGTTGGATTTAATAGTCATATGGCAACTCATAAGGTTGCTGAAAACTATCCGACAGCCCCCGACCGGTTACGTTCTTCTTGGTGCTCATCTGGTAGTTGCAGTCCCCGAATCCGTCAAGCGTATTTTCCACTTGAACCTAAATTGCACGAAATTCGTCTAATACACTCACCTGCATACCAATATGGTTTCGATGTGAAACTCACCTGGAACTTAAATAAATCTCTCGTTTGTGATGTTCTTAAGATGTCGAAGAGTTCTCAGCAATTTTATGAGTAGCACATTACGTCAGTGCAATGTATCATGATATCTCGAATATATATATACATATATGTATATATATATATATATAGTGGCACTGCTGAACTGTTTTCTATTTTAGCGAGATACACTCATTTGCGCACCAATTTGGTTTTGATAGAAGACTTACCTGGAACCCAGATGAATCTCTCGTTTACGATTCTGTGGACATTGTGCTCCTCACTCTGATCAATCTCTAAACATCGTTGAGTTTTCAGTAAAGTAAAGAGATGGAGAAATTTCGTTCGTACAATCTGAACGGTCAGTCTGAAAGGTCAGTCACATTAAATAAGGTGTTGCTTTCTGTCTTTCGACCAACACTGGTGATGCAGATAACACAAACTTTGTCTTCGTTCAAGAATTCGCCTCTCGAAGGCTCAGGCATCTCCAGTTGGGATAGCTTTCTCTATTTGCCATCCGCTGTTTTGGTGGAGATAACAATTTATACGTGCGATCACAAAAGATGCTCTGTTGTATGTAACAAAAGAATGGAATTGATTTTGGGGGAGGGGGGCGTGAATGCATCTATGCTAGTTTAGTTCTTCGATAAATTGTACATAGGAGTTGGCCCGTTTTCCTCTTCAAACTCTCTAGAACTCCGTACTCACAATCAATTAACTGATAGTCATACAGTATATTTATTTAAGTTGCCTGCTAAAAAATCCCGTTACAAATGTATTACAAAGACTGCTGCGTCGTTAAAAATCACCTTACAGTTGGGCAATTTGGTATGCAGTAAAATGTATTCCATTCCCGGTAAAATCCTGTCCTGAATGTAACATATCAATTGGTTATTCAGTACCACATCATAGAATGAGCTAAAGCACAACAAAATGCCTTTCTTCTTCCTGACACTCGGAGAGAAGTGCTTAGACTGGGGCAGGGTGAATTTCCGAAGACGTGGACCAGCAAAATTGTTACCATCAGTTAGAGATTATGGGTTGTCTTCTGGAATTCTGCAGCTTAAGTTCAGTGAGAATTGAACTTAAAATTCTGCTACGTCAGCTCTGACCTTAGCCAACGACTCAACGCGTGACAATCATCACTATCCACCTAACTCCAAAACCTAATCTAATCCGGTTCCAGGATGTGTTTTTCATTACTTATCTAACTAATTGACCCGGTGCATGTTTTCCTGGCGTCTGATCTCACTAACCTGCTTGCATCTTCGCAGTGGCATAGCTGTTTAAGTTGGCGATATGAGCTTTCTGTTAAAAAGCGACATTTAGTGTATCTGAGTAATGCACAAATTCACTACGCTCGAAAACCTACCGTAAACCTGTGTAGCGCACCCACATATATGAACGCACTTTGATGGCATCCGTGGCGATATGCAATGCTGTACTCCAGAACATTCCAGAATTTAGCTGTACACAGTTCACTGCAGATAACGGCTGAATATCATTGCTCCCTACTAATATATCTAACATATTGTACTTCCCATTTCTTTACGCACAAAAAACCTTTCACAGAAAACAATTGCTTAGGCTGTGAGTATGCTAATCACATGGTATTAAACGAGTATCCCCATAGTTATGCTTCCACAGGTACCGTGAAAACATGGGCTTAGTACAATGCTCCGTCATCCATGATAAATTGAAAACGCTCCGTTAAGAGAGGGATGATAATTAAGATACGTGCCCAACTGGCAAAAATTTCACCTGCATCAACCCGTCCAAGCAAGTTTCTTGAGCATGAAAATGATCAACTTTAGTTTCATGGAGGGAATGTACCGTACAGTGAAGTTTTACTTATCGGTGAATGAATGTGATACCTGGTGAAGTTGCACAATGTTGCTTAAGTCTTCACATCCAGATTTGTACGAATGAATTTTCCCTTTTGCCTTGAGACAAACTCAATTTAGAACCTCAAAACAAGATTGTTGATGATAGGATATACTGTAATTTGACAATGAAAATAATACTAAGATTAAGTGAGAGCTCCTTGGAAGCATTGTAATCCCTTTACCATGGGTTTCATTCTAATCACCTTCAATCAGTACTGCGGCCGTGGCTTATTTGGAAGTATGGCACTGAATTTATGGATGCTGCTTACTACAACAACCGTCCAACTTGACTATCAGGTCATTTCCACTGTAGTGTTTTCTCTTGATAGAAAGTCGACCATTTGGGAAGGTGACTTGTTTCTATGGATGCGATCCAGAGACAACTTCACGATTACAAACGGTATATTCCTTGGGAGTGATTTTTTCGAAGGCAGGTTTATGAACCTTATAGCTCATAAACCTAGGATGCGCACAACACTGCATTGTTGCTAATTAACAGCGGGCTACGTCCAATACAATCAGCTGTTCGTAAAAACATTTCCTATGCAGAATCTAGCTACGGATGAATAGTGTGGCCCACGTCCTATTACATCGACTGATGGCTATACAGTCTGTCATCTAGCTCTTGACTATTTGTCCAGAATATGCACAGCTGACATGTAACAAAAAGGTTCACTGGTCTACCTGGATATATTCGATAGTTTGTAATGCCTTAAATTGAGAGTGCCGGATTCGGTCTACTTGGCTGTTTTTGACACAAGAAGTAAAAATCATTCTTGTAAACACAACTCTCTTAAACAGTTAAATTAGTTTCCAGTGTGGGACATTCGTCTGTGCATGTAACAGAATAAATCAGGGTATCTGAATCAAAGCTTTGGACTTTTGCCAGGCCCTCTAGTAAACTAGAGTCCAGTCATGAGCATCCGTCTGTTTTCCAAGTTTAAATGCTTTGTGATATTAACTGAGTGTAGTTTTGGTAAGGCTTCAAGTGTGGATCGCCACTCTCTCCGATGTCCGCCTGTGTAGAGTGAGATAAGTAGTGAAATTTTTCGTGGTTGTCTTCGTATTGTTGGAGACGCTGCAAGATATGGCTGCTAATCGATGCCAACGGCGTTCTTGTTGTTAGTTTCTATCCAGATTGCATGAGTGAGTGCTTGGAGGTGTAGGCATCTCGGAATGATTGTAGCACTAAGTCCCTTCCACGTCCACCTTGATTGTTTTCTTCACAATAAGGCTTTCAAATAAATCATGTTTGTACTGCAGCGAAGCATCGGTGTTGAACACTGATGTCATGCTGTCGATGATGACGATAATGATGTATTGTTGCCTACATTAGTCATAGCACGCGTACAGATTTATCGCAAGTTAGGACAACTAAAAGCTGAGAAAGTCTGAAAATATTAGGAATTCGGAAAGCATAATTCGGAATCCAGAATGCGTTCTGGTACATGTTGCCTTGTTTCGGATAATCCAGTAGTGCGCGAAGTGGCGTAACTGAATGGAGTGACATTCCAGCGATGTTGGTTAATGTCATCCTGGAAAAGGCCATGCGCACAAATCATATTAGGAGTATGTTTACAAATAATGCAACAGTGTTTGCATCTGACAAGTCATCGTTGGGGTTTCGGTTGAGACATCAGTCCATGACGGGAAAGTGGAGAGCAATGTACGCTTATTTCATCCCTGCTGGAAATTAACAGCAGAGCGCATGTCACGAATCGAACGACCATTATTACGAGTAGTAGACGATTGAACAAACGACCAGAGGGATTTTTTTAAATTTCTGAGTAGATTACTCAGTTCGAGGTTTGTAAGAGTTTGGGGCTTCAGGTAAATGCACAGGATGTCTAATAACCTCGAAATACCATCTTTACTGGGACTCATCATCGGCGAGCATATCACACAAAGAAAATATCTCCCAAGTCGCACAGGAATTACATTTGATAAATCGGTGCTCGAAGAGCCCGTTACATATGTTTAGCTTCTAAAAGGCAAGTTGTAAACCCTTGTATAGTGTCACACTAACTCATTTCGGAAAGTGTGGTTTCATTCTAAGCAAAAACATTTGTCAAACTCCTATGTTTACACGAAGTCACCCAACTAACAGACAATGGAACGTGGATGGAAAGTAGTTAGAAGGCAGGCACAGCTGTTGGATCGGCCAGTCGCTTCCGCAGTAAGTGTGGTTCGCAATCAAACAAACACAACACGTTATTCGCCGTTCAAATGTATCAGAATATCCACGGCTCCTTGTACACCAGTAAAAAACGTAGTGTACTGATGAATTTTGACGTCGCTTCACTCCACGCCCAAAACATTAGATAAATATAGTGTTCTTCCCAGAGTTCTTTACAGCGGTTGACTTCTCTCATCAAGTGGTGTGTTGAAGAGGATCTTAATATAAACAGTAATCCCTATAAAAGCATAATATATTATTTTAACATGAAACTTCGACCAGTTTCTCTGCATCCCCGAGCTTTTGTTTCTGGGTCAAATAGCTTCACGTGTGGATGAACCAGAATGTCACTAGTCTCACGCTGTCAAAAGATCTTACCGAAATGCGCGTACTCTTTAGCGCTGATCGTCGCGCATGGACAGAAACAGTGGGCGAGACCCACGAAGCAGTGTATCCTAAAGTATGAGCCATCGCCTGTTGGATTTTCATAATACATTGCAACCATCCACAGAGAACAATATCTGGCACAGAAATTCCGTTGGTTTTTCGAGTTCCAGCGAACTACCTGTACAATACTGGAGGGGCGTCTAGGTCTGGGTGGTCTATCTAGAAGGACTCGAAATTTGTCCGAATTCAAATTTTCTTGGTATGTACCTTGTCTGCTGCGTTTGAGTCACGCACGCAGTGGCGTAAACTGGAGCAACGAACTTGTAATTACTGCAGCAAATATTACGAATGAGAATATACTAGATGGGTGTAAAAGCTATGTTATTAGTGGCCAGTGTCCCAGTGAATCATGCCAGCATTCTCACTCCTTTTGGGTAACCTGGCCTGGGGTCTCACTGCCCCAACTCGGGCCACACACTCCTCTAGCATGAACCCCGTATATTATCTTACTTCAGTTTGAACACGTAAAATTGGCCGATGAAATGTGCAAACTAGCTGAATTCAGTGTGTCTTGTTATGATGCTTCTGCTTGCTTTCATGGAATAAAAAAGAAAGTAACAATAATCACTCAGCTGTAACACTTTTTCGGTGCCTAGCTGCCACATCACTCGTAGAAAGGACTGTCAGGTTGCTAAACCTAGACAGTAGCTTAGATCCTGAGGGTGCGGTTGGACGACCATCCTCCTGATCAGTAAGTTCGCGGTCTTAACCGATTAGCTATCCCGTGCTTTGATGAAACCAATAAGGGTAACTCAGCTTGTGAAAAGCATCACAATCTGAACCATGATGTTTGGCCCAAGCGAGTCAACTGTGGTGAGCATGAGTCCAACTGAATGATCGTCTTCATGTTGGTCTTTCAGTCACCCGGTACAGAAAAACGAAGCGAGTGTTAGATTTTTAATGGACAAATGTAAAGTCCCTTTTAGTAACCTCAAGCAAAGATGTACAGGGATAGTCCGAAACCGCTTAAAGCGATCAATAATCTGTTCCATAAGTATGTAGTTAACCAAGTTCCGTGGGTGCATTCTGACAACTGTTACGGTGTCAGCAAGGCCTCGGCCTACACTGATTGTGTAATTTTCCCACCTGCAAATGTGTAGGCGAAATTAATGATACCCTAACGATTCAAACCTATGGATTCGCACGTGACGGTAGCAAGCAACATCACAACCCAAGCATATTAACAGAACAGCGGACTACCTGAGCGAATACTTAATCTAAGTTTCATGAGAATATGAAATGAACTCCAGTGTTACACCAAGAGATTTTTGTGTGAAGCAACCTGTCGGCCCAGGATGTCAGCGTGTCATGGAGCAGAACGAAATTCAAAGAAACCTTCGCCTCCTTGAATTGCAGTGCTATCGCCAAGAACTGAAGCGCCTTGCGAGTCAGAAAGTTAGTTGCACTTTGTGAATTTTCGACAAACTTCCTAAATAGGCAAAACTTTGAAGGTATACAGAAGTCAAATCAGCATTTTAAAGTGGTAGCACGAGTGCTAATCAATATCCCCATTATCATCAAATGATAACGTATGAGAAATACAGTACTGTCATCAACTCATGTAAATCTCCAAGCGATCATTTTCACACTGGCTCACATTGGTATTGATGTGATTCTCATTATTCAGGGTGCCAGGACAGTGATTCTGTGAAGACCCGGCTACAAAAAAAAGCGCGTGGCACACTGAGAAGTGTTAGCTTCCGGTTCTGTAGCCCTAAAACTAAACAGAGTTCAAGTCAAAATAAAGACCTACTACAGGGAACATCAACAGTTAGGCAGTGTGTCAAAGGCCAGGTTGGGCGTTCCCGGGTCAGCGTTATGGTGGAACGAAAAAAAGACCGGGGCTTTTAGTTTTCTGTCAGGCCGTTTATCTTTCCGAAATAAACTGCATCAAAAGCTTCACAAATGCCCTCAGTGCTTATAAATGGTCTTCCCATGGTTAACACACTAAGGTATCATCTTAATAAAGCCTAAGGGTAGATTGGGATTTCTCATTGGATATGTGGGAATTTCATGTGTGAAATTTCAGTGACGCAAGATGCTGTCTCAAAAACACCTAAACTGTCTTCAGTTCCTTTCATTCTCACTTAAAACATGCATCCGGCTTGCAAGTGAAACCTCACTTGGCCTAATAATGATGGGGAGCAGTTGATCCTTTCGTGCGGTCACACGGTCGGTAGTTTCTACTTGATGTGGCAAAGTCGAGAGTACAAAACGGAGCACAAAATCTTCAGTGCGTTTTTCGCGTCCAAGTTGAACAGGTTCAGTTCCTGCAACTAAATAACCCAAAGGACTAAGGGACTTCAAACCTAATTGCTTGTAAAATTTCGGGCTGAGGATTTGACAATTGTTGATAATTTCTTCCTCGGGTGATGATTTTGTCCTGGTCAATTTCTGATTAATTTTAGCCACCTCAGTATTATTTGTATTGGAAACCATGTTATGCAAACGGAGGATACCAACCCAGTTGGACAAGAGGTACGTTCGGAAAAGTATCGCCATGCTGATATATTCAGTGTATGATTTACTGAAAGACAGGAGACCGCGTGCTTGTCAGTGCACTGGGTGTTGTCGGAACAGACGCTGTTGTCCCCATATCCCCCCTTTACCTATCGCCGGCAAGCAAAAAAGAGCATAAGGAAACAGACTGCCTATCTCCTGCTATCAGTGTTGCAAAAAGCCGAACTGTAGTTTTGTTTTTCAGATCAGCTCGTCACAATGAAAGTCATTTCGTTTTCACCACCCGCATGTAAACACGCAATTGAGGCTGTAATCAGTGCCAAATGCCCGTTCACAATGTTGGTTTTTTTAGTGATATGCTAATGACTCATTTCTGAATACTTTCGTTCATCGCATAACGCTGGTAAGTTTCTGTCTCCTCTAGATTCCAGCAACCTTATGAGTAGTGTAATACGTCTATACATTTCCTCTGTCTTACGCGGTGCCTCTGTTGTCTTGGTTTGTTACTATTGAGCCCAGCCATTATCAGAGGATATAATCGGGGGTTCCGAGTTCATTGGTGGGGGGTGTGTTACGAGTTGAGAACCGGCTGAGAGGCTGCCGGTCGAGTGTTCAGCGCAGCGATTCAGGCATCCCCTTTTTATTTGAAACAACGAGCCGTTTTCCTCAGTGATTATTTCTCTCACCAAAGTTCCCTCCGGTCCTGTTGCGCTTATCGTCGCAAAGAGCCCAAGCCATAGATTTTTTATTATTGACCTCTTTAAAGCCCTGGGTTTGGATAACGACTCGCTCACTCACGGCAAGACGTGCACCGAAACTCCTATCTGAAGATTGTCAGTTCACGGCTTGATTTTGCAATGCTTGTGGCCGAAAAATGCCAACTTGTCCATCATTGTCTACTTCCGGTTGCTTTTAACCAAAACCTTCATTACCGGATTCAGAGATCTGACTCACGTCCAGCACCTAGTGGAAAGCACTTTTCTTTGTCTGCCGATCGTTAATCCCCACTTAACCCATCCACATTTAGATTTCGACCTTCGTTGGTGACCTTTCCCGCCAAAATGAATATTCATATTGTCCACACAGATCTCTTAATGTCATTAACGCGTCTCAGAACTTCCATTCTGAAAATCGGCTGCAGATCTGACGCTCAAGTAGCCGTTTTATTCATCTAAACGCCCCCAGCCTGAAGGGACTTGCTCCCCTAATCCCCCACGGAACGAATGCTGCGATTTAGATGCTTTCTTACTGAAGTTGTTGTTGCCGACTCACAACTTCCAACACGCGCTCTGGAAAGCAACGGAAAGCACCCATGGGCTTCACCAAAATGACTAAACTCGCTTCCTGTTTTGTGTATTTTCGATCACATGGTAGAAGGAAATGAAGAATGCCACCAAACGCTTAGGTGCCATTGGCGATATTCGCCTTTCGGGATAGGGGCCATTTGACCCTCCTTGTGATTTGCTGGGGACATTGAAGGAAATGGTTTCTGACCGATGTCAGTCTCTATTCAAATTGTCTGACTAAGTGTTGAAAGTGTAGGCACCTCGGATGTTTGTGGTGGAGCAGTTCTGGATACCCATCCTAGACCACTTCTTTCTGCTTTCCAGTATAAGTTTTTATTCAAATAAACTGACATGGTTAAGGCAGTGACGCACCGATATTCCCTCTTGGTGATGCTGTCAGTAAGGAAGGACATTAAGGGTACCCAATAAAAACCGAACAAATAAACTAGCAACATGAAACCATCCTATCTTCCTCGTAGGCAATATTTTTCGCGAATTTAAGAATAGAAATTCTACAGGATCTAATACAGATGACCCCGAATGGTCGAAGCACCCCCAGGAGCGTTTCCTGAACCATCTTTTCACAGTAACTAACCGCCTGCAGCGAAAGCCTTCTTCTCCTGGGTCTTCGAAATCCACCAGCGTCCTGTCATTCTTCAAACTCCTGATTACCCAGTGTTTGAGAAACCTGCGTGCGCCATCCCGTTCGCTAGTTTCTGGCATCACCTTTATGGCAGCAATAAGATCTGCTCGATCTCGACAATATCCAGTGTTCATTTCGTCGAGTCAGACAAACAGTCCTGAAAGCTGAAAACATAGCTTCTTTAACACGCTTCCATTCAACCTCCAAGGAATCTTCGTCATCCGCATGACTGCGTTAGCAGTTGATGAAAGGAACTGCTCTGCTTTGGCACACCTAATGCTGGCGGAAGGTGAAGTGCTAACCTGGGCTGCACGACGGCGTGATCAGAATCAAGTTGCGTACCCGAGAAGGAACGACAGTCCTTAACTGAGGCTCTCCATTGGTAGCCTCATGGTCTAATTGAGTCCATGACTGTCTTGTCATAGGTGACCTCCAAGTAGCTCGATGGGAGCGTGTGTTGGAAGTTCGTACTAGCTAGGCACAGACGATGGTCCGTACACAACTGAAGAAGCCGCTCCCTATTATCCGTATGCTCAGCATTAACTCCAAATCTATCACCTGATTGTGCTTCTTCCGGACTTAGTCGTCCGACTTGGCCATTCATATCACCCGCCAAGATTACTATATCCGTTCTTCTTGCTAATCGAAGCAGTCGTGATAGGTCTTGATAGAACCCTTCCTCCGCAGTCTCAGAACTGCTGTCTGGCGGGACGTGTGCTGATACGACAAATATACACAGTTTACCGCATCGAGCCACATTGATCTTAATTAAACCAGACAACCGAACAGCGCAAAAAGGACTTTTCATTGAGATCCAGTCCAGTTAGGCGCCTTGGGGTCGAATGCAACTCCCACATCGTAGATACCACACGCCATTGTGTCAGGACCACCGGATACCCGGAGAGTGAAATGTGGAACACCTGCGCTCGTTCCAAGCGTCTTGAGGTGCACGACTGAAGTCAGATCTTGTATGCGTGATTCGGAGACATAACATACATCGACAGAGAGGGAAGGTAAGTTTTTGGCAAGGGATGCCCGTTGCGACACATCAAGGACATCAAAGGTTGCAATGTGGATCAGATATTTTGGGGTTAGTAAGTGATCATTTTTTCTCGGCGAAGGTTTAGATACGGAACAATGGCTAGAGGACTGGTAGGTCGGTTGACTGCAATGCATCGTTCGATGGGTGAGGAGTGTGGGAGAATCCGGTGAACGAAGAGCTGCAAGGGCGAATGATACTTTCAGGTTTCCCAAGCCGAAGGAGGTTTGGTTGAGGTACTCCACCTGGGGTCTTTGAATCAAAAGGCAGTGAGAAAATGTAGGGTTTGTTCGGGGACCCAGCCCCTAGCTTCTGAACTAGGAGGCAGCGGTTCTTAGGGTTATCTTAAGGGGGCCTTCCCACACCCATGACTCAATGGCCTGACCCACTTGGTTGCAGGGGGCCGGCCTGGACCGATGGCGCAGGAAGCAAGGCATTACTGTCGCACTCCTATTGCAGCTGCGCACAGCAGATGCCTTTTGGGCAGTACCGGATTCTGAGTTTTTAGAGTAATTCGACCGTACTGAATGATCCACCCGCGGTCACGGTGAACTGTTGAGCGATCGGAGTGTACGCTTTTTAGGGCCGAACTTTTCTGAGTCGTCGTTCCTCGGGGGAAGGGGACATCGATGCTTCCATAAGTATGGACATGCTGGTCGCCTGGGAGAAATACCTTACTGCCTTCACACCCCTATCGAAGAGGGCACTACGACCTTACCTCCAGACCACCTCGTAATACGACTACTCGCAGTATGAGGACTTGCTGTTCTTCGTCCGGTTGCTCCCTGTTGGCTTTCCTGGCATGATTGAAACTCTAAAAACTGAGTTCCAGCTAACAGAGCCCGCAGGATCATTTCAGCACGGAAGTCCGACCACCACGAAAGGGTGACAGCTTTAGGTTGGGAATGCAGTGAATGATGTAGAACAAACCACTCACGTGCATACCAGATGGTGCAGTCGACAGATTCAATCGAGCTTCACGCGAGTCTCGTTTGCAACGCTCTACAAATAAATGGGTGGTGCAAACTGATATAGAACTCGGCTGGGAGAATATTCAAGACCGGTGTTGGCTGATGCGTCAGACGCAGAAAACCTGATTCTCTGGGACAAACTAGTTAGGCGCTTCTTCAAAGTCATTCATGGTTAAAAGCAGTATTCAACCATTTGGATGATTATTGGAAATTCATTTCGAAAAGGCAGCCCAAACGAAATCCGCTGAGGTGACCGTCAACATGAAAAACAGGTAAGCGATGAAATGAGTAATCCCGGATGGTGTTGGTTGTTGGGTGAGAATACGGCCAACTTGGAGCGCCATCAGGAATGGACAGGCTATCAAAGTGTATTGTGAACCTGTATTAACAGTGTTCGATCGCGGTAGAAATCAAACGCTTCAGCAATACTTCATGCAGTCAGAAGCTTCTCATACCGCAAAGAATACATATAACGGATTCATCGACAATTCCCACTAATCCAGCTAACACTTCAATGATCCCAATATACAACATCTGTAAAACAATTCTATGTTGTGGCACAACACAGGGTCAGCCCCTAGTAAGCCCTTATCTACATACCACACATTCAGTCTCGTTAGAGCTAACACCACTTTCGCGACACTTCATCCAGCTGATGATGTTCATTTTAATGCCCCCGAACAAGGTAATGGACACAGTAAACCTAATCACATTACTCTCATCCGAACAAATGGTCATTTTCAGGACTGATTACTTGCTGACCAAAATTTTACGAACCTGCGGTCTATCACGGAAATTCTTGCAAATAATTCCGAAAATACAATTCGGACAGAAAACCCTGTCCGAACGGAAAAGAATAACCACTGGATGCTTGTCCTTCAATTGTACTTCGGAATGAAATCGTACAAGATAGGTAAATCAGACGACGAAAATAACCCCATCAATCTGTCACCAGGGCTTGAATGTGGAACTGAGGAGCGAAAAATGGTTGGGTGAAATATGCTCTGTTTGACGACAAGTTGGAAGGTAAACTACTGAATATGATACCCTCATCTGATAAGAGGATACAGATCATAGGGATCCCGGAGATGTCGAAAGCCAAAAGCACACCTAACGATCTGGAGCCGGGCGCAGCTTTCGTGGTTGAGGTTAACCATAATTTACCTCAATTCTGCTTTGTTCAGAAGATAAGGGTCGCCAACGGTGCAAAATGCACTAATGGCTAATACATTATCAGTATCCCCAAACTTTGTTCGGACTAAAATCGTTCAGCTGTAGCACCCTTCCGGTGCCTAGCTGCCATGCCACCCGAAGGAAGCACGAGGGCTGGGATACTGCCAGGTTGCCCAAGCCTAGACAGGGGAAGTCGAGAGGCAGAGGCAGGGTTCGAACCATGGACCTTCCGGTCAGTACGCTCGCGCTCTAACCGCTGAGCTATCTCGGACTAAACGGTAGTTCAAACATGCCTAACGCACCACACATCCACTTATGTTGACCAACCCCTCAGATGAAGAATTAAGTATGCTACCTTGAATATGACCCCGGTAGCTTGAAAGTGCAGGTATCAATCACTGGGATTCTCATTCAGGATCTGAACCATCGAATCCTTCCGGAAGATACTACCTGGAATGGACCAGACTGACATAACTATCAGAGATTGTTCGGTTTTGCGGCGAAACTAGAATGCAATACACTCCAACTGCGACTTCGTAATATATGCCCAAACAGCAGAACAAACACTGCCAAGCAACAGCTAGAGGTCGAAGTCCATCAAAAAGCTATTAGAAACAATTGAATCTTTGACAACGCTGTTCACAGACATAAACGGAGAAAAATGCGATGCTGTACAGCATAAATAGGTCGACAAAACTTCAAGCGTCTTCGCTGTTTGATGATTTGCTTTTTCGCAATCGTGTAGCAGCAACTTCCACCAGTGTACATGCAGCATCTTCAACATCGGTGGACTCAGACTCACTGCCACTGGATTCACTGGAGTCAGAATCAGAATAGGCAGTGAGACCAAAGCTGGTCTGCAAGTTCTCAGGCTGTGGCGTTACGTGATCCAGTGACACACCGCCATTTTGCGGATCAGCTGGTTGAACGGTATCTGTCAAAGAAAGCGCGCAAATAAGAAGCCGCTAACCGACTAGATAATATTGTTTCGATAAGGAACAGACCAATCCATGAAAAAAATAGGCAATTATATCAGCGGTAAAAAAGACCCTTTGTGTAAAATAAGATCGACTCAAATGCCGCGACCGCTAGTGAGCCCGAACTTACATGTCGGAAAGTTGTTAGACAAGCGTTGACCGTCAGTTAGTCTTCAAGAGGCTAGCTTTAAATGGAATTATTCGACAGTTGTTTTCCCCAGGTGAAGGAATTTTGATAGCGATATTCGCAATGATGCCCCAGAATAAAGACCCCTACATACGCGATATTTCTAGATATCCTTATGAACTCCTTACCGAAATTACTAAGTTACACTTTTCTAGCTCAGAAAAAGACAACATCGGTTCTCGTGGGATAATATATAAACAAGCAATTTCCGACTGTCAGTCCGAATTCATTGCGTTCTAGTTTGGCTTATAATAGATGTGTCCCAATATTTGGTCTTCTCAAGAATCTATCTGCCTGACAGTTGACGTCAATCAGCAATCGCGAAAAAAAAACGAAAAAAGTAGCTTACCCAAGCTACCCAATCAGCTGTGATTTCACGCCAGTTGAATATGTAACAATCAAGAAAAAAGAGAAACTCACCTGGATGTTCCGTACGGGCTGTTTTGGGTTTCGGAGGTAAAGCCATTTCGGGCAGTCCACTAGGGGGTCCAAAAATATATGAGAGACGGGATAAGAGAAACTCACGATGGTCGCTTAAGCGCATTGGCAAGAAGGGCTCGCTGGCTTGGTCCAGAACGAACTGGGGAAGGTCTCATGGGTGTTTCAGATTGGGGGACGACTTGGGGCGCAGGGCGATGAGCGTAACCAATGAACGTTAAGAAGAAGCATGATTAGCAGCAACCTCTCTGCGTAATACAAGCTGGAATTTAATTCGCTACAAGAGACAAATGGTGCAGGAAAGGGAGTATCGAATAAATGCATCAGCTGTTGTACCCTTCCTAACAGAAAGTTTTATAAGACGCAGCTAGCCCAATAGGATAAAGCCGATATTTATCTCCATTTTGCTATTCTTAACCTTTGGGTGATTCGAAGTACATTTGGAAGCACCGTAGTCTGTCTCTGGAGGCACCCCTTATGTCCGATTCACTCTGAACAAGAGCCCCTATAAGCAGGTATACAAGAATGTCACAGTAAAAGGATATCTGAGCTTCACGCAACAACGCAGCGATCTCCTCCTCTTTTTCGAGCTCCACTTTATGCTGCCTCACTGCAAGTGTTTGAAGATATTCAACTTCCTCTTCATCCAAGCGATGAACCCGGTTCTTCAAAGCCACCTGCGCCTCGAATTCTTCCTGCTTCCGATCTTTTTCAATCTGAAAAGTGGCAAGTATGCATAGTGGGAGCATCAAGCCGCGGATGAATACCATAAAACATGACTTAGCCTGGGCGTAGATGGAATTGAAAACCACGACAGTACAAAGTTGTGACAGCACTAACTACACAAACTCTGTCAGTCCAGGCATGCCTGAAAGAGGGAACGAGTGTCCGTGCTCGTGCACTCCCTAGAAATGTTATTTCACGCTTTACAAATGGAACCAGCCTTCGTAGTTCTAATATCGTTCGAATATGTTTTCCATTTTGTAGATGCCTCACAGGTCCTCTAAGAGACCGCTTTTATTTGGTTTCTTGAAGCATATTTCAATAGTCTGACCCTCTTTCAGAAGATGTCACTTTCACGCAATTAAACTCTCAAGAGGGACAATAGTATGAGCATTATTATAGTGATCCCCCAAATAGGAAGCCATCATGAAAGCAACACTCAGAAAAGCACCTTTAGTACTTAACTTAGTCTCATGAAAATCCCCACTGTAGCAAAACTTTTGGGTTTTCTCCATAGTGAAACTCCCAAATCTAAATTTATCGACTTATATGTTCCGCTCGGTCGTCTAAGCTACAGTAGAACATATGTTTGTTTCCACTGTTCATGTGACAGAATTGGATAAGCTCTTCCTTTTTTCGTGGGATGCTGTGACGGCAAGTCGATCCAAGAGTGCATCTCAATTGAAGTGCCCTCAAATAAAACCGCGGCTATATTTTAGTGCTGGACGGCTGCACAGTGAGGTCCGTTTAGACTCATACAGAGATGTCGGCGCTAGCGCCCAAAACCACTGACAAACTAGCCGTTTGGCAGCATCTAGAAATACCCAATTTAGTTGGTCTCTACATGTTTGTTCCACATCAGAGAGGACTATGACAAAGCAAATGCAACCAAAATACTGTTGAAGTTGATTCACTTGCGAAATAGATCGGTCCATAACGTTCAGAAGTTGCAATCGTGGCCTGTCTCAAACGCTATCCTTGAATACTATGATGCGAAAACGAGGAGACTTTTCGCAGCTATTGCAGGTTTATTACCAGTGAGTCCGAGTCTGAAGGAGTACACCGAGACAAAACCAGTTGTGACTTATCGCCTAGACCAGAAAAAGATGAGAAAACCAACCCACCTGTACGACAACTATTGGAATAGGCAAAAAGGACCCGAAAGTCAATCCCATAACAGGAATATTTGGAACCAATCTAATAACAACCCAACGGTCATCGAAGGGTATTCAAGTGAAACGCGCAAGACAGCCACGTAGAACAGTACACCGTTAATAACAATCGGTTATAGGTAACAGCAGAAGTATTTACATTAGGAATTCATATGACTGCCAAAAAAGTAGCGGGTGTTACAGTCATATACAAATATGTCCAAAGGGGAAGTAACCAAGCGACTGCTACTAGTAGACACCCGTTCAAAACGGACAGAGCATACGGTAGGTGAAATAGCGCACGTTATAAAAACATGCCTTAATCTCACTCAAATTCGTCTTTGACTCCGTGGTTTACACTCAAGAACAAGGTCTAGCGGTGAAACCATCAATATCCCAGTTTTCGGCAAACATTCTTATGGGAGATTTTGTATAGAAAGCTTCAGCCGGATTCCCGTACCGACCTAAGCATCATGTAGATGAGACTCGTCTTGATGAAACGAGACAAGGTTGGTGAATTTTCCAACCATGTGAATGACCTTAATCTACACATTAAAATTTAGCATGGAGGTACAGCCAACTTCGGACACACCATGTTTCTCGGACTCCATGATACATAAGGTCGGGGAAACACTAAAAAACACCGCGTATGAAAAGCCGATCAAAAACAATTTGAAATACCCCCAACCTATCAACCGTAAGATTTAGGCAACCAAACTAACCGACACGATCCTTTAAATGACAATCAACACTGATCTACTGTGCTAATCTGAAGAGGTATTACTGACTGGTTCTCCGCCTGCCTTAAAACCTGGATAACTTGGTCACCTGCTCAAATAGCCTAATACAACTTTTGTGTCAAAAGCGAAACATTACCCAGTTAAAAAGTACCGATTGTTTACGAAGTCCTTCTGAAACGATGACTACTCAATCGGTTCCAAACTTCTTCCGAGTGAGAAGCAAAATTGTTCAGCCGATGAAAGCAATTCACTTCATGTCCCGGCATGCGTTTTCGAGAACGCAGTAGGATCACGTGCCGCTTCGATTAACAGCTTTTCATTGTTGACCGCTCCTGACTACACCCGGAAGCATAGCTTATATTGACTGAATTGATTCATTAGTTCAGCTCATTCAATTAGACGAGTCTATAGTGCTGTCGTGCCTTATACCAGGTAAAGCAACCACCTGCAAAATATGACGCAAGTCCGCCTACTAACTAATTATCAGTACCAACTAAGTATTGAAGTTGGTGTTACCAATTTTAGACATTTCCAGTCAAGTGACAGGAATCTCGTCGTTAACTGGTTCAGGGGGGGACATCCTTCGATGAAGCGCACCTTCGCATATATTTAAATTAACAATACACCGCAAGGCATGCTCAGGGGCCCATCAAGAACCTATGCGTAAACCCAAAGTCAAAAACCTGCCACAACGAAACAATACAGGAAAACATCAATACTACAAATACTTTTGTATAGTTGGAACATTTGTTCTCTGCTGAACTATCAGTCGCATACCGCAGAACAAGACTGTCATTTACGTAGGGATGTTTACACTTGAAATGTCAGTTTGAGCCGCTATTGCGATCGCTGTTCCAAACAGACTCTTACAAAGGGATTCCAGTAAGTTTCAGGTGCGTTTGGTGAGTTAATCCCACACAAAAGCTGATATGAATCGATCGGGGGAAAAACGGCTGAGCCAGTACTGAAAGTGCTTGTCATCCTCCAGTTTGGGTAGTCGATTTTTACGGTGTTAAGTGAGCCCATTGTGTGAAAAAAAATAGCCGATCAACTGTAATACCCTTTCGTTGCCTAGCTACCATGCCACCCGGGGGAAGCCCGAAGTGAAAAGTAAGCCTGAAACGGATCGCAGTTTATATGGAAGAGAACTAAAGTGATAACTGTATCCCAAGTTAAAACTGTACTTGTGTGTACGCAGCAGGGCGTGCTCGTGCAAAATAGTGAACAAGCGTAGGCTGGTAGTTAAATAGGATAACCTTCAAATTCACAATCCATTGAGTACTTTGATACCAACAGAACCAGGAGAAGAGGGTGTTTAAAACGCATAAAACAAACAATCAGTCCTACGCTAATCAACACAAATGTAAGACTCGAGTATCAGAACAAATACCTTATTGATGAAGTAGAACGCAAACTTTACACAAAAAACGGTAGCTGGACCCGAGAATGTTAAGTTTAATTTTACCCACAAGCGTGCAACGCAATTAAGGTCAACTGCTATTTGTTAACCAACCCTCATCCTGGAGTCAACAAAAGTGAAAGGGATCTGCTCGTACCTAAAGATAATTAAAGATAAAAGTATTGACATTAAATGTACAGGCCTGATGGAACGACGGTTGTTGCGAATACCGGAGGTTACTTCACACCAGAGCACAGTTAAAATAACAGTGGAACGGTGGTCCCAGGCGTCACATAGCACTCGCATCGATGCAGAATGTGATGACACCTGGACAATTAAGGTAGTATTACAACGACTCCTTTACTGAGGATTGGATATCGATAAGTCGGTTATACTGAGCGCGAATACGTCCAAATAAACCACAACCAACCAAACACACCAAACAACAGACAAGGAAAGAACAAGTAAGGTGTTCCCCTAGTTGGAACGCCCAATTACTTACAGAAAAGAGAAACTGAACTAGATACCATCGGGGAAATTCACCGGCCGAATAGTAACAGCCGACCGAGGCGAGTAGAAGCTATAGCAACTGATGAAAAACTCGTTATTTACGGGAGCCAGGTATGTCATTTACATTTCTAAACAGAAAAAGGGTAACCAAGAGAGTATGCTGGACACTGTTATACTACACCACCATGTGGCAGTGACCATAAAAATAACCTTATGGACAGTGAAAATGTTAAAAACAATGGATACCTGGAGACGTTCATACAGAGAACGCGCGTCATAAGGTTCCTCAACTACACCCTCCTCCTCCTGCGTCTTTCTTCTAGCCTCCACATCCTTCTCAGAAATGAACCTTGGCGCGATTCCGGACATATGAAGTGTGAATTGAATCGTATGTGGAAGTCGAAAGTCGAAGCTATTACAAAGAAAGGAAACGATAGTCAGTCGCAAATCTGAAACTCGCATAATATATAAACATGAATATATACCACCGCGTGCAAAGTACACTGCAAATCAAATGGACTTCATGTGGTGTACCTAAACAATTTTAACAGCTCGCTTGCTGTTAATGACGATCCATGACAATGCAAGGCGAAATGTAATCAAAATTGGGTGCTGTGAGCTTTGCATCTTCCTGATTGTATACCAACCGATTCACTCTGCATACGGTGGAAAACCATACAGAAAAGTGACGGTAATGCTAACTGGCCCGTTATTGTGCTCATGTACGTTGAAATTTTTAAAGACGTTGAGTCAATTCCACCGAGTTATTTCAAAGATGTTGTGAAATGACAGCCCAACCCTTCCTTCTCTTTCAACACTTTGCCAAGGCATTCTTTGCTCGTGTTTGTAGCTAGATGCCAGTGTTTACTACTGGTGCACTACTGTCGATGATAAAAGTCATATAGCAGATAAAATGCATACAGAACTATACGGACAGAAGTAACTGTCTTCCGTTTAGGAGTATTAAGTAGTATGCCACTCCAGCCCCTCCCTGAAGGGTCATACAATCAGTTCAGTTGACAGACAACTAATTAAAGTTAACAATGGCAGCTCCATAGTGAAAGTATCGGAATGGTCATCTTCGACCACCGTCTCCTGCGATGTACTGCCCGTTTTTTAGTCGTGACACAGTTCAGTGGCTATGGGATCATTCACTGACTAGAGGTTCCATGACGCCAACGTAGCCACGGTTCCACGATTATCGCTTTTCGAAACTAAGCAACCCTGCAGTATCTCGAAAATCGTCATCATCATCATCATCAGCTGTATGAAACCGTGTACTTGTCGTACAGTGGTTGTAGCTGCCACAGTTTCGTCCCGATGATTTGGGGAGGTGAGGTAGGTAGCTGCGCATTGGAGGCGCGAGCTGCGTAAATGCACCACTGTCAATGGGCTGTTAAGTCGGGGAATTGGGAAGGGGGCTATGCATTGAAGGCAATAGCTTGGATGCATGAGCGCCATTGAGGGCGCGATTGGGCCATGTCTGACAATGTCTCTAACCATTGATGTGGCCCGTCTCGGGGTCCCCATCCAGGAAGACGGCAGTGACCAGCGCAGCTGAGTTTGCTGGTAATGGCTTTTATACTTCGCTGCCAAGTCATTGTTTGACCGCCTCTGGCTCGTTTCCACCCTTCACGTGGTTGTGCGAAAAGAACCCTTCGAGGAAGTCGGTCGACTGGCATGCGCAGCACGTGGCCAAGCCAGCGCAACCTATGCAGTGTGATCAGTTCATCTATCGAGGGTGAGTTATTCCTCCCGAATACCATTCGACGTACTTCAGCATTGCTGATCCGGTGTTCCCACCAGATTCGGGCAATGCTCCGAGACATCGGTGGTCAAACACTGAAAGTCGTTTGACGTCCTCGGCGCGCAGCGGCCAGGTTTCTGATCCGTATAGTAATACGGAGCGCACCGCAGCATTATAAACTCGACCCTTGACGGATAAGCTGATGTCACGCCTACGCCACAGGTGACGCAGGTTCACAAAAGCTGCTCGGGCCTTCCCAATTCGGATGGAAATATCATCTTTCGCGAGACCACCGGGACTAATACAGCTGCCCAGGTAGACAAATTTGTCTACTACCTCAATCGGTTCACCCGCAAGCACTAGGCTAGGGTTCGGGCCCACCCAGTCTTGCACTAGCACTTTACACTTTGCAGGTGTGAAGCGCATGCCGAACCGTGAGGCGGAATTAGTTAGATTATTTAATATTCTTTGCATTACCACGGCGTCAGATCCAAGAAGAGCTATGTCGTCTGCATACTCGATATCTGTGAGCGGACGCCCCGGGAGCACTTCGACCCACAGGCATTAGAGGCTGATAGTGAGTCTTCCATGATCGCATCAATGACGAAGTTGAAGAGGAAAGGTGAAAGAGGACAGCCCTGTCTGACACCACTTGATGTGGTGAACTCAGAAGAGAGCTTCCCGTAGACCTTCACACGGCCGCGGGAGTTGGCGTACAGCGCCTTAAGGAGGGTCAAGAATTTATGGGGGACACCTTTGCTCCACAGACACTGCCATAGTGCCTGGCGGTCTACAGAGTCAAAGGCAGCTTTCAGATCGAGGAACACAACCATTGTTGGTTGCTGGAAGCAGTGTCGCTGTTCAAGAATCTGTCGGAGGGTGAAGATATGATCGATGCATCCTCTTGCAGGACGGAACCCAGCTTGGTTTTCACGGATTTGTCTCTCCCTGTGTTCAGTCAACCTTCGAAGGATAAGACCAGAGAGCACCTTCGATGCCACAGCTAACAGGCTGATGCCACGGTGGTTTTCGCACAGCGTCCGCGTACCCTTTTGAAGATAGGGATAACTGTCGACATGCCCCATTCTGCAGGCACCTCTTCGTTCCATATAGCACCAACAAGCTTTGTCAGATGGGTCACCAGGGATTCTCCGCCTTCTTTGAAGAGGGCTGGATAGAGGCCGTCCGGCACGTTGCGAGCTTCGTAGCAAAAGCCTACTCCATCTCTCGAGCTTGATTTCCACTCAGA
This sequence comes from Clonorchis sinensis, assembly GCA_003604175.2. NCBI lineage: Eukaryota > Metazoa > Platyhelminthes > Trematoda > Opisthorchiida > Opisthorchiidae > Clonorchis > Clonorchis sinensis. The sequence goes on along the minus strand of CM030370.1, from coordinate 126,024,345 downwards.
GCTCTCGGTCTCTTCCTCCTTAGACTTCACTATTTGGCGTTTAAGGGATTTGCGTGCGCCGTCGTACGCGTTGCCTGCTGGTATGGATTTCCGGGCATCAATCATGGATAGCGACCTCGCCGATATCCAGTGGTTTTGTGGTCGAATCAGGGAGGTTGGACAGACAGCACTGAACGCCGCTAACATGGCTCCTTTCACATTTTGCCACGCTTCATCTACATTCTCACTGCCAGTGCATGGAGAGTTGTTGGGCTAGCTCAGATCGGTACTGTTGAGCTATGGTCGATCTTCGAAGATAGTGGATTGGCATGCTTCTTTCTAGTTTGCGAGGGCCTGAAGGGAAGCGAACTGTCAGGCGTGCACGCACCATGGCGTGATCGGAATCAAGTGGTGTGCCCCAAAAGGAACGGCAGTCTTGAATTGTGGCTCTCCACCGGTAGCTGATGGCCACGTGGTCCAACTGGGTCCACGGTTGATTTGCAGTTGGTGGCCGCCAGGTTACGCGATGCGAACGCTTATGTTGAAAGTTCGTACTTGCCAGAAACAGTTCATGGTCAGCACACAACTGAAGGAGTCGATCTCCGTTGTCTGTGCGGCGAGCATCGACTCCGAATCGACCGCCCAAATGTGATTCCAAGGAGCTCAGACGACCCACTTGAGCATTCAGATCGCCTGCAAGGATCACAATATCAGTGCTTTTTGCCTGACGAATGAGCCCGGATAGTTCTCGATAAAAAGTATCCTTCTCAACATCAGAACTGCAGTCCGTTGGGGCATAAGCCGACACTACAAACAGGCAGCGCTTTTTATGCCGAGAGGCATTGAGCTTGATTGAACTGGATAACCGGACGGCGCAAAGCCGACTGTTCACTGGGATCCAATCCAGCAAAGCGCGTTCAGCTCTGGGGCTGAGTGCTCCCACGCCATATAGTCCACGAGTCATCGCTTCTGGGTCACCGGACACACGGAGGGAGAAATGTGAAAGAGCTGAGTTCATCCTTGGCGTTCTGAGATGCATAACCACGCTTGGGTCTTGTATGCGTGTTTCGGAGACAGCATACATCAATTTTAAGGAGTATAAGTTTCAGCAAGCATTGCCTGTTTGCCAATTTGACATAGAGTACGGACGTTAAAAGCTCCTATATAGAAAGGATCTCGTGGATTTAGAAGGGTGTTTTGTTTACTGTTAATAGGCAGCAAGGGGCATAAGGCCTTTCGGTCAGATAACTGACAGTCAAGTGACCCAGTGACGTTTGCTTGTGTGGTGGGAAGGGGTTGGGGAGGGACATCGGTGGACACAGAACTGCGCGGGCAAATGATACTTCCCGGTTGCCCAGGCCGAAGAAGGGGTTTGGTTGAGGTACCCCACCCCAGCCTTTGACTCAAAAGTCTGACCCACAAGGCAGTGGGAGGATGTAGATTTTTGCCAGGGACCCTGCTCCTAGCCTCTGACTCAAGAGTCTGACCACGAGACAGCGGTTGTTAGAGTTTTCTTGGGGACCCTTTCCGGAGCCAATGACTCAATAGTTTGACCTACTTGGCTGCAGGGGTTGGCCTAACCCGAGGGCGCAGGGAATAAGGCATTACTGTCTCATTCCTGATGCGGCTACGCACAGCAAGTGCCTTTGAGCAACACCGGACTCTTTGGTTAAAAAGTATTTCGACCGTAGTGGATAATGCACCGGCGGTCACGGTCAACCGTTGGCGATCGGAGTGTGCGGTTTTTAGGGCCGACCTTTTCTAACCCGTCCTTCCTCGGGGGAAGGCAGCACCGCTGTTTCCATAAATATGGACATGCTGGTCGCCTGGGGGAACATCTTACTGCCTTCACACTCCTGTCGCAGAGGACAATACGACTTTACCCCCAGACTGCCTCGTAGCACGATTACTCGTAGTACGGGGTCTCGCTGCTCTTGGTCTGACTGCTTCCCTTTGGCCTTCCTGGCACGGTTGCACCTTGTGGAACGACGTTCCAGCCAATTTAGCCCGCGGGATCATTGCAGCACTCAAGCCCGACCATCACGTCAAGGTGGCAGCTTTTGGTCAGGCAGACCCACCCAGGTCTAGAAGCTCGCCCAAAAAAGCGCTTAAAAGACTAACCTGTTGGTGAACAATAGTCGGAAATGCTAGTGCACAAATTAATTTCCCTGGAAGACAAGAAGAAAATCGCAGTCGCCTTTCTGTAGGCTAAGCTTTTCAAGCTTGTACCTATGCCCTTAAATGGTTGTTTTCTTTGCCTCGTTGAAGGACGATTAAAAAACCGGAAGCTTTCGCTCTCTTAGGACCTAAGGAAGAGAAATCATGTCTATTCAAGTGCAGCGTTTTTCGAGGTCAAGCTCGAGGCAGTGAAGAATTTCTCATTCCTGGAACCCTTGTCGTTGCTGATGTTCTGGTAGCATATTCTCGCACTTCGTACATGGAATGTACGCCGGTTCCATGCATTGAAAGACTGGTCGAAAGAACGCCGCTAGCAATCCAGGCAGTCTTTTGTCCCACACAGAAATTGTCCGTGCGAAGGTACATAAGATGGGACAACCTTTAGCCACGACCACGAACTGTACTTTTGTTACGAGCAGCAAACTTCATATTCTCATGGCAGCATTCGGCCACCTCATCATCAAAAACAGCAAAACCAGTGCTGCCACTGATGCATAACTACCGTATAAGGTGACCATAAAGGTCGGCCACCAATGGAAACCCAGTGATCTGTCTTTAGATAGCTGCTGACATTTCGGCAGTTTGAGCTCCGCCATCCAGTCTCTCACTGTAATTGACGTATTCCGAAAAGATCTCTCACCCTCGTCTATCACGAGGCAACGAAGTCTTGAAGTCGCGCAGTTTCGTCCTAGCCATTGAGGAGGCCGATCTACGTAGACGCTGAACCGAATGCCTTCCAGCACCAATCAGTTGGCACCCCATTACCAGCAGACAGTGGTTAAGCATGCTGTCTCTGCACCTTGACCCTGTATTGGTGACCTCACAGCAAGTTGGTTGCCCCGTATAGCAGTGGATAATCCCGGTTTATCTGAAGTCGGTCCACAGTGAGAAATTCGTCTTCCTAAAGGATGAATATGACAGAAGTCAATGTGGCCGAAGTTAGTATAAAAGTTTCCGTTCCCCACGTTGTAACGACCGGAACTTGAAGAGCTTCTCCACTGCAACAGAGTTTTTAAGTGTTTGCTCCGGTTACACTCCACATTTGTATAAGGTGTGACGTTTTTCATGTCATCACGGACGACCTGTATTGCTTCTACATATACGCGATGCGAGTGCTGATGACACAAAGCGCCATCCAGTGACGACGCATATTTATTGCGCGGGTACAATTTCTATGAGAGCATACAACGAGTAATTCCTTGTGAGGTCGTGGCAGTAGCATCAGCTGCAGAAAGTCACTAACAGCACGTAGCGAGACAGCTGACAATTGTCAGCGGGCTCAGGTTCACGAATTGGGTGCCTTCGTTAGAATCTGGATTTAGACCTGCTGGTGACCCAACAATATTCGAACCGCTGATTGGACAGCTCAATCCAATCCAATCAGCAATACAGCATCAAAGCTGTAGCACACACCGGTTGATTTATACGTAAGTGTTAGTGATGTACAAAACAGCTTACTGGGCCTCGGCTCACGAGGTTTTGTTCTGTCTCTCATCCATGGAAATGGTTGGGAAACCCTACTTTCAGGGATCACCGTCCTAAATCCGCTTCCATAGCGTGCGTACCGTGAACGGAGTGAGTCAAGCTTTGTGCCCTGTGGTACTCTTTTAGCGGCCGATTGGGTGAACCACGATGACCAACAGCTTTATTTCGCATGTTAATCACTTCGTGAGAGCGAGCTGCCTAAGGCGTGGGCCGGGCCATGTTGATGTTCGAGGTCGTGCGTACTGGGTACGTCAGGCATACAAGCCGATTGCTCGCTAGGATTATTAAGTTCACTGTTTTTGCAACTGCAACCTGAGCCGTACCGTTGCAACATATGTTCTCCGTAACCATCCACTGCTTCTTGCAGCCGAGTCCATTTCGCCAACTGCGTCCAACGTGGATGCAATAATTCTAATAATTCTTTACTGATGCAATGATGAAATATTTCGTGAATCGCATAATTTGTTTTGGGTTTTCCCGAAGCAAAGCCCACTGCGTCGCAGAATGTATCTATTTTATTTGTGGAATCAGCTGCATCTGCAGAGCACGACATGATAGGACTGGGGTTGGATATATTCCGCAGTCGTGAATTTGGTTCGATGACTGGCTTTGACTTCAAGTCTCAACTCCCAGCAGAGAGTTGTGCTCGTTGACAACGCCGATCTACCGCGAAGTATTCAGGAACAGCCGGATTGATCGTTCCGAGTGCTATCGTGTGGGTATTTTTAGGGGCACCAATGCGTTCATGCAGGTGCAGCAGGGTGGATCGCATCTCAGGGTGGCTATAGAGCTCTGTTTTTAACACATGCCCGGTGATTGCTTTGTTTTAATTGACGCACGAACTGTATCTATCTTTTTGGTAAGGGCTCGCTCGAGGCAGGAGCCTGGATGGCAATCGAGAGAAGGTTGTTTTCGGTCTACGATGGAGATCCAAAAATGTGCTCGCGTCAGCCTCGGGGTTGACGTGACTGCCAGTGAACTGCATGCATTGCATTACAGTTTTACTATCCTAATCCGCCCTGTGGGAACTGGCAGGGTATGTGAGATTGGTTGCACAGGTGATAGTTTGAAGACCCGTATTTTACGCGCAGTCATTTTGTGAGGTGTTTTATAAGCAAGATGTTGCAACCCAGGCGGACTAAAGATAAGGGTGTAACAAGGGTATTGATTGGTATTCACAGGCTGTAGCGAGGAAGAGTGTTCTATCACCTGATTTTCAGTGAACCGCAGGATTCTGATAATATCGCCACCTGATGCACCCCGTGAGTGCTGCAGCATGGAAGCTGCTAACAAAAATGGCTCGCGCCAAAATCGTACAATTTTTTGCAATTTTGATGCGTTATAAAGCTTTATTGCCACGAAAGCAGGGATAGTTGGCTTGCCTAAGTAAACAACTGTTGTCCGAACGGAGTGCTTGGGCTATGGTCGCCTGATAGCATGCGGGCGCTTACGTCTTCTTCATGCATACTGAGAACGGACCAAAGACATTACGAGGATATATACGAAAAAGGATTTGATTATCTGGCTGGTTTCAAATTGTCCTTCCCACTACACCATGGGCAATCGGCTCAAAGGGCATTCGCCGTTTTACGGATGATTCGACACACCTCCCGTATTACTTGCATGGACTTCCGAATACCCTATGGGATCTACGTCAGACTGCTTCGTGAATATGCGAACCAAGTGGTCTAATCAGGACGCGAGAAAGATGCAACCCTCGGTGAGCGTGTCCAACGGGCTGCTACGGAAATGGTTGCCGGTCCTAAATATGTTGATTACGAAACGCGCATCGCGGTGTTCGGCCTATTAACCCTACGGTATCGTCGCTTCCGAGGAGACTTGATACTCGCTTGTGTCCTGTTTGAACAATGTTTGGCCAACACGTTTTTCACTTTTTATCAGCTAACACACGGCAAGGACGTCGTAAGAAGAGCTTGAAGCTCAGAACGCACAACAGTTTTTCTCATTTCGGGTTGTTGCTGCATGGACTAGCCTTCCCCGACGGTTGCTCACGCTGCACCTGGCACCCAGTTTAAAGCACTCTTAGACGCGTTTCTAGTTGAATCCCTTCTCTCGTAAGCTTATTGTCCCGGGCGCCGAGCCTTAGATGCACACCCAAAATTTCTCTGAAACCATAATTCGGAGGAGGAAGACTTTAGCATAAAGTTTCAGCACTTGATGGTACTTATTCGGTCCCTCAAGATCTCTTCATGCGGCCCCAGTTTTGTTGAAAGTTGTTTAAACGTACTCGAGGTCCACAATGTGCGCGGAATTCATACTATAACGGCTGCCGATGGCTTCGCGTGAATTCTCCCTGATGGCGGTGTTAAATTTGTGCAAGAGCCGGTTTCTTCACGTGTTTTCTTTTGTGTTGCATTTGGAAATAATCTCGAGACCGCCAGAACAATGACTGCGCTCTCTAAGTCGATGCAAACTCAAAACTGAGCAACCTTTCACCACCTGTATATGAAAGTCTCCAATCGCTGTGGCAGGTGTCCTGCCGAACCAAGTCAAGGAATTCGTCATAGCTAGTAAGTTGTTTGGTTATTATAATGGCCAGTACACGCTATATCGGGCGCAAGGCTATCCCGAACCGTCGATAGTAATGTTGGGATAATTCTATGTTGATGGGCAGAACAGGCAGACAGCACAATAAGGTGGCCAGTGCTTTCTAGTCCTGGCGCAAATTAAACGGACTGAGGCGGTCTTGTGGGTGCTCGTAACACACTCATCCGGTAAATATTATGGATATAGTGAACTACCGGCAAACCATCAGACTGGGTGTGGTAGTCGCGGTACCGTCATCGCGACGCCGTACTTGGGTCCGTGGACAGCCCCGTACATGAACATCTTGGGGGAATTGTTTAGGGTTGTCCTTGTAGTTAGGATTCGTCAAGGAATCGTCACAAATTAGAACTAGCATGGAGCAAGAGTATCCTTGAGTCCATTGAAGACACACGATGTTTCATTGCTGACATTCAGACGAGGCAATAAGACAGCCGTTTCTTCATCGGGGAGTCAAAATAAGGAAATTCTCCAAAATACTGCTAGAAAGCACTCTGATGTGGGTTAAACTACGGCCAGAAATAGCAAACTGTCGAAAGTTGTCATAATTCCTAACTAAGTGATGTCTTCTGGACCCCGGTTTTCGAATAGCTGACGAAAACTTTGTCGATACGAATTGTGCAGACGTCGTTTTCGTTTTCAAAGAGGAGGAAAAGGCGCAGGTGTTTTTGGATGAGCTAACCAGTCATCCCGTCCTTTGGTATGCACGCTGCACCCACGAAGTGTAATAAGTTATTAATAATGTTTATTCATTACTGGTGGGTAGCTTGATCAGGCAGTCCCGATAATAAGATTACATGCAGACGGAAGCGTGAGTTTGCTCGTATTTGCAGCTAATGGACCGAGTGGGCGGGAGGGTACAGTCAAGAGTAGGAAGGGATTAGTTGCGGGTGTGCTATCAAACTGGGTATGGCAGTGCCGTGCCATCAATGCACTGACATACTTCGGTTTCTGGACGGCCTCGTAACGGACGTCATGTTTGAGATGATTGGGCTGGGATCAAACTGGGTATGGCAGTGCCGTGCCATCAATGCACTGACATACTTCGGTTTCTGGACGGCCTCGTAACGGACGTCATGTTTGAAATGATTTGGCTGGGATGTGCAATTCTATATGCAGCTGGATTTTTGAGTTGGCCAAGAAAAGTCGCGGAGGTAGGACGAAGCCAATGTAAGGTCGCAGGTATTTTTCTTCTCCATTTGGGGGTCTCTGGGATGCAACTCACTGACCAGGTGGAGTGGATAAACCGAGCAGGTCGTCCAAACCGGGTATTGCCGAAGTTCGAAGTGTGAGAATACGAGGAAATGGGATTAGGTCAGTATAATCCAGTGGAGTTAAGGGGATATCTGATAGGATCAAGTGCATTAATACAGAGAAAAAAATGAACGTTTACCACAATCAGGGTGGTGACAACAAGTGACTAAATGGGACTAAATGTACTTATTAGACTAGCGATGAAACAGGAGTTGAGTTTTCTAATAAATGCTATTATATTACAAGAGATCTAGAGCAAACCAGTATAAGCACGCAGAGTTGGTGTGTTTAGGGAAATCACACGTACCTACTGACGGGCGTAGGACCTCCGAGATGATCGACTGGTTCTTCTGGAATTTATCGCGTTATATTTACATTCGAAGTTGTATTAGTTCTGACTGTAGTGCTCGTGTCGAGTTTGCTAAATTAAAACACCTCTAGCGTCAAAGTGGTGTATAACTTGATATCAAGAAACGTGTACACTACAGTACGGGCTGTGAGACAACCTGTCCGAGCAACGTAAATAAGACGTCTTTAGATGTTTGACTACGCTTGTGTCAACCCGAGCTGGGCAATATGTGGACATGATTTGTGAGGCGAAGATGCATTGTACTACTTCGGCATGAACGATTATTTGGGTGAGGCGGAAACCTACCTGACAGGCATGGAATGGAGCCCCAGGATGGCTGAACTAGCGAGCAGCTTTCAACGTGCCCGAGATGCGGAAGTTTATCTCCGTGAGATCGGATGCCGAAAATTACAAACGCAAACACGTTGGCTGCTCTGTTTCTCAGAGAGTAGCCCCTAGCTGACGAGCCTGCTACTACGGCTGAGTATAGGATGGCTACGAGTCGACTCGATGAAGCCATGTGGTATTGGTGTCGGGAAGCAGAAGTGGAGTGAAGTTGAGTGTTCGTGCTCTAAATGAGCAGACTTGACACCAAGTACCCGCCCACTCACTAGGTCTTCGTTACCGCTGCATCCATGGGTGAAGTGATGACGCACGTGGTCCTTGGATCCTACGGCTCAAGTCTATACCACTTGATCTCATGACTGACTAATATACACTTCTCTTCAGCCTCAACTTCGCTGCGCCCACTAATGCATATGGTTGCCGAATCCCGCCATTGAATAACCGGTGTACACACGGCTCCCTTATTATCGCCAATGGGACTTATTGAGCAAGTAGTCAGTTTACCTTTGTAACAGTAAGGCTCCAGTGTGAGCGTGGACACTGATTTGGGATTGTGGACAAAGGAATTTATTAGGCACTTAGTGAGTTAGCCACTACAATTTTGTTTAACTGTGTTTTAGATTATATCGCAGAAGACGTGTACGAGTCATAATTGGTTATACATTTTTCCTTTCAGAACTCCTGTCAAGTAAAAGCGGCTTCCCGAAACTGAGCACACATTACCTTTGTACCGATGCAATCAATAAATAGAAGCATGATTTGTTAAAGGTGGGCGTGTATTTTTCAGGCATAGAGTTGGCAGACAGATGACACGTATGGACATGAAGGACCGCCGTTGGTCGTTGGACTAGTCTATTATGTATAGTTGGGGCACTAGTCAGTTACCAGCATGTGTACCGGCACTTCAGTTGCTAGGCGTGGACATGGTAGGCAACACCGAGTACGGTTATATGCGTGACGGGCCGTCGTTGGCCATCGGATTGGGCTGTTGAGCTTATTGAGGTCTGGTATTCGGCGTTGCACATAGACACAGGCCCAGCAATTACGATAAGTGGCCAAGGTAGGCGATATCGACTGCAGTTATGAGTACGACGGACCCAAGTTTGGTGTTAGATTAGGATACACGCATAGCTGAAGTCTCATTTTTATCGGCCTGCATGAATACTGGCCTGGGGTTTACTATAAGTAGCAGAAGCAAGCGACGGTGCACACAGTTACGCGTATGATGGGCCGTTATATTAGGGTGGAATAATTGAGGTCGAATAATCAGCGTGGCATATAGCACTGGCGTACTGGTTACGAGTAGGACGTCCGTCGTTTGGCGTTAGATTAGGTTTGTGTGCGTAGCTGAGGCCCCGTATTCGTTGGTTTGCATAAGTACTGGACTGGTGTTTATTTTAATTAACAGAGATAAGCGATAACGCGTACAGTTATGAGTATGATGGATGGGGTTACCGCGCATAATCAATGCCGTACATGGACACGGGCCTAGCAGATACGATAAGTAGCCAAGTTAGGCGACATCGAATACAGTTATGAGTAAGATAGGCGGGATAGATTAGTGTTTAGAGAGCGAGTTTACTGACCGGAAGGTCCATGGTTCGAAAATGCTCGGCTTCCCCCGTCTAACCTGGCGGTATCCTAACCCTCGTGCTTCCTTCTAGTTGCATGGCAGCTAGGTACCAAAAGGGTGCTACGGCTGGATTTTTGTGACAGGCTGTCAGATTAGGCTATCACGCATAGTTTAGGCCTTATTTTCATCGGCCCGCATAATTACTGACCTGGTGTTTACTATAGGTAGCGAAGATAAGCAGCAGTTATGAGTATGAGAGGCAGTCGTTGCTCATTGAATTAGGTCTGTGTGCATAGGTGAGGCCTCATAAGCAGGGTAACACAGCCGCAGGCCTATCAGTTACGATGAGTAGCAAAGGTAGGTGACGTTGAGTACAGCTATGGGTATGACGGGTCGTCGTTAACCGTTGGATTATGTTATCGTGCATAGGTGGGGCCTCGTAAGCAGCTTCGCACACTAACAAGGGCCTAGCAATTACGATAAGTAATCGAGGTGAGTGACAATGGCTACCGTTATCATGACGGCCGCTGCATGACGTATTCCACATATGAATCATATTCCTAACAGAAATGATACCACTGTGTTGGTAAATTACCTGAGCCTACTTTCTGACGCTGTATTGTCCACAGGCTAGTTGTTCATAGCTGAGAAGGGCATTCAGCCACAGAGATAGCCCTTGTATCTCCACTACACAATTCATGTTGTTGTCTGACAATGTTTCACTTAATAGAATGTCAGCTACACAAGAAAATGTATTGTGACGAAGTTCACCGAACAAAATTACCTCGTTCGTTAAATCTGGGGAGTATAGGGCAAACAAACGTCAACCACCGAGTTTTCTGGGGGGAATTTGCACTGGATATTCTTTAGATGTTATTTGCATTCTTAAAGAACGCCAAAATATGGTGAAGTGCGATCTCGTGATTCATCTCTCGTAAACGGTAACATAATGCGAAACGGTGATGGTCCGTGACCTTGAAATTACGCTCAGTTAAACAAAATGCCATGAGCAACATATCACCTACAAGTGCAAATGGATTAGACTACCTCCCCGTAAACTTCTCAACTTCTGAAACCCTACAGTTCCGGCGAAAATAACTTGGGTGTGAATCTAGTGAGCGGCGTCCCGCGCTCTGAAATTAAGGAGCAGTGATACACCTTTTTTCGCATTCAACTTCAGGTAAACGTCAGTCGCTGAAAGACAAGGAGGAAACCGATCTAGGAAACTTGAGCGTAGGGCCCGATCCTTTGTAGTAATCGCGAATCTGTGAAGCCATAAAGACGATTTCTGTATTCGCATACTGTGGGGTGTGTTGGAGTTTATACTGAGCTCTACAAAATCATCCCTAGGCAGAATGATTTCCGGCAGCGATGTTCCCCCTCCGCGTTTTCTGTTAAAATTCGTTGTCAATGAACTAATGAGGCGAATATCGGAGGGTTTTTTTAAACGCAGGCTTTAGAAAGCACAGGCTATGTTGAATAGAGCCACCAGTATTTACCGGCTTTCGGCATGCGCCTTGCAACTTCGAAGAGAGAATTACTACTCCAGATTTTACAGTCTCTGAGCATACTCTTACAATTCAAAAGGAAAGTTACTGGAGGTTGTAGAAAATTTGCCCTAACAGAAATGTGGCTGATGAAGACAGTGCATGAGTCGCAGTGTCCAGAACCACGCTTGCGTCACTTCTAACGTCAAAAAGCCATCTCAATTTTCGTGTGTACCAAACTACCGCAAGCGATGTAGTTTTTCATGGCTGCGAGACGGTGATTCTACAAACGGATGATGAGAGGCCTTCTCAGGTTTTTGACCACCGATGCCTCAAAAGATCTGCTAGTTTTGGATAAAGCTAAACATTTTGTTACGAGGTGAGTAGAGAACGGGCATTTGGCCTTGTAGCAGGTACCTCAGTCGCGGAAATCATCCAATACGTCCAAATGCAGTGGCTCGGTCATGTTCAGTGGATACGAAAACACCATCAGCTGAGGCACGTTTTTTCTTTGTGCCTCCCTCGGAATGACGCGAACAGCGATCTGGAAAAGTAGACCTTAACAGATTGTTGTGGACGAGATAACAAAGGGTTTGGGTGTTGTTGGTGTTGTACACCTCCAACGACGGGGTCCCCATTACCCACTTGAGTTTGGTTGTAGACGTTGAAGAAAATGGAGACTGATCGATATTATTGACGCTCCTTCTGTCAGGTCCTTTTCAGATTCTCTGAATGCTTGGCATAGTTCCACACTAGGTTCCACACTAGGTCTCCTCCCTGACGCACTAATTTTGACTTCTTTTCACTCCAGTGTCTTCAAGATAGGGGAAGTTTGTGGTTGCACGACAAAAAACATCAGTGTCCAAACTGACGTTGCTCTCTCCGATGATGCCTACACAGAGTTCGACGAATACAGTTCCAGTAACCGTGGTGATTATAAAAAGGTGAAAAAGCGTCACATCCTTTGAAAGCGACCACTTGTGGTCCACTTTGACTACAAAAATACAAGCCAAAGGAGCAAACAGGCTCCCACGTGAGACAGCCACACCTGCATAAGGTCTGCCACAAGTGGCTGGATAACCTGAAGGCCAAATGAGCGAAGTGGTAAGGACAAACAAACGCAAATTCATACACACGCACCAAACACAAAAGTTGAGCGGGGGGGTTACACATAAGGACAGAATAAACGTGGGAAATTTCAAATGTCAACGTAATGGACGATACACCGCCCGCCAAATTCTCCACGTTGATTCAGCGGACGCCCCGGTTCTTGTGTTCTACCTATGCTCAGCTCCATTCTAAGTACCCCATCAGCCACCGACACTAATGGTCCGGGTCCACTCCTGCCACAAGTTCAGGCCTCGACAGAGTACAAGCCCATTCGCGTCGCCCCAATAACCATACCCTTCCAATATCCCTCTTGGGAAGCCGCCCGCCGTTCTAACATGCGGGGTTCTTCCTGAGCCGTCTGAGTTTCCCTCAAGACCATCTGCTACCACTATAGACCATCTTTCACGAGGCAAGTCTCCATCAGAGGGTAGAAACTTTTTTCTCACCTTGCCCACTTTAATCAGCAGATATTGGCTGTAACGTGGTGAACAAGCTACAACCTTCTGAAGCTTCACCCAGCCTGGAATCCGGGCTATTAGTAGGCATACAGCATCCTTTCGTTCAAGGTTGTGAAGATGTTCTACAAAGCTGTTCAACTCAGGCGGCTTCAATCGAGACTGTGGAAGCCGATTACTCTCTTTTTCGAGTAAGCATCTTGATCCATTAGCGCGGCGGAATGAGGCTGTGCCTCCCTCGGAGAAAAACCTAGTCCATTTACGACAAAAGTACATAATTTAGAAGATATGTTATGGACGCTATACAGAGCTATCATGGAGTCTGTCCAAAACATAGTACACTGAAAGTAACTCCCTTCACTTATTTCAATTAAATCTGCTACTTGTACAGCCAAACATACAGCTGTAAACTATAACCTTGGTATTGAAACGGACTTAAGGAGGGCCACCCGCACCTTCGAGAAGACACGCGAACAGCCAGAAACTGCAGCGTTCACTGTGAAGCGAGCACTTGCTACCATGCTATATGCAGTCTCTGATGCATCACAAAATAAATCAAGTTCGGTATGTGAACGCCACCAACCTCCCTAAGCTTTAAGCATCTGTGGAAACGCAAAGTTATGGAGGCAGCGAAGTTCAGATAACCAATTGTCCCAGCGAGTACGATCGGTATCATTTAACGGCTTGTCCAAACCAAGTCCACCTTTGCACAGGGATTGCAGTAGACACTTACCTGGTATTAACCACAGAGAAACAAAGCCCAGAAAATCACGCAGTAAAGATATACAGGAACGAACGCCTCTGCGTGTTGGCGGTTTCGTCGGTAAATTGAAGGCAACCACAAAATTCATACACACGCACCAAACACAAAAGTTGAGCGGGGGGGTTACACATAAGGACAGAATAAACGTGGGAAATTTCAAATGTCAACGTAATGGACGATACACCGCCCGCCAAATTCTCCACGTTGATTCAGCGGACGCCCCGGTTCTTGTGTTCTACCTATGCTCAGCTCCATTCTAAGGTACCCCATCAGCCGCCGACACTAATGGTCTGAGTCCACTCCTGCCACAAGAGCTGGCTTCGACAGAGTACAAACCCAATCCCGTCTCCCTAGTAATCATACCTTTTCAGTACCCCTCTTGAGAACGCCGCGGGGTTCTGAGCCGTCTGAGTTTCCCTCAAGACCATCTGCTACCACTATAGACCATCTTTCACGAGGCAAGTCTCCATCAGAGGGTAGAAACTTTTTTCTCACCTTGCCCACTTTAATCAGCAGATATTGGCTGTAACGTGGTGAACAAGCTACAACCTTCTGAAGCTTCACCCAGCCTGGAATCCGGGCTATTAGTAGGCATACAGCATCCTTTCGTTCAAGGTTGTGAAGATGTTCTACAAAGCTGTTCAACTCAGGCGGCTTCAATCGAGACTGTGGAAGCCGATTACTCTCTTTTTCGAGTAAGCATCTTGATCCATTAGCGCGGCGGAATGAGGCTGTGCCTCCCTCGGAGAAAAACCTAGTCCATTTACGACAAAAGTACATAATTTAGAAGATATGTTATGGACGCTATACAGAGCTATCATGGAGTCTGTCCAAAACATAGTACACTGAAAGTAACTCCCTTCACTTATTTCAATTAAATCTGCTACTTGTACAGCCAAACATACAGCTGTAAACTATAACCTTGGTATTGAAACGGACTTAAGGAGGGCCACCCGCACCTTCGAGAAGACACGCGAACAGCCAGAAACTGCAGCGTTCACTGTGAAGCGAGCACTTGCTACCATGCTATATGCAGTCTCTGATGCATCACAAAATAAATCAAGTTCGGTATGTGAACGCCACCAACCTCCCTAAGCTTTAAGCATCTGTGGAAACGCAAAGTTATGGAGGCAGCGAAGTTCAGATAACCAATTGTCTCAGCGAGTACGATCGGTATCATTTAACGGCTTGTCCAAACCAAGTCCACCTTTGCACAGGGATTGCAGTAGACACTTACCTGGTATTAACCACAGAGAAACAAAGCCCAGAAAATCACGCAGTAAAGATATACAGGAACGAACGCCTCTGCGTGTTGGCGGTTTCGTCGGTAAATTGAAGGCAACCACAGGTGTGTCAGATTCTGTATCCCACTGCACTCCTAGAGCACGCTCCATTGGTAATGAGACCGTAGTTAGGTTTCTCACACCAGAAGTGAGTTCGGCTGGATCAATGGCTGACAATACCCCGCGATCGTTGGAAGACCAGTTTCTCATGCGAAAATCCCCCTTTGAGACCAAATCACTAATCTCGTTAACGAAACACTTGGCCGTTACAGAGTCTGGCAATGACTTTAAGTAGTCATTAAACTATATATTATTTTTTGCGCTGCAGGCTGATATGACATAACCTGAACCAAATTCTTCAAGGGTCTTTCGTAATACGAACGTTGAACGGAAAGGAGAGGAGGTGGTACCAAACGGGTGAGAGGTCCATTGAAATTCAGTAGGTTCTCCAAAGAACTCATAGTTTTCCCACCACAGGAATTTCAGAGCACCTCTATCACACGGGTCAGTCTTGACTTGCAGGAACAACTCTTCGATGTCCCCTGCCACAGCAACTTTCTCTAAACGAAAACCGAGCATAACATTTACAAGTTTTGCGGTTAAATCAGGGCCCTGATACAAGTGATCGTTCATGGACACACCATGACATTTAGCAGCGCAGTCGAATACGGCCCGAATCTTTTCTGGCTTTTTTGGGTTGATAACGGGGTGGTGTGGGAGATACCACTGCTTTGAACTTAATGACAATGTGGGAGCATCTGCCACCCGTTCAATGTATCCTTTCTCCAGGTATTTGCGAAGCACCTTATCGTACTTTCCGTGTAAAAAACGATCCCTGCACCGTCTAGTTTTCAGATTATCTAGACGTCTTCTAGCCACCTGGAGGTTGTCGGGTAGGGGAAGCGTTTTATCCTTCCATGAGGGTGGCAGCTGATAGTGCCCACTTACTCGCATCGCACCAGTCCCCGCTATCACCAGTGCTCTTTGATCCTCCAAAGAGAGACCAGTGTTCGGTGCTGAAGTGTCTGCGAATTCCCAGTCGTACAGTCGCTGCTAATGCTCCTGGATGCCCTGACTGCACCCGGTTATACAATGACTGACGACCTTCTGCTTCGTCCCATTTTTCATCGGACCAAGAAGTATCCAACCGAGTAAGGTTTTCACAGCAAACGGCTGTTTTTTAACCCCAGGCACTAATCCAAGACCTAGTGCGCTTCGGATGCATCACACCCAATGAGGATTCCTACATCGTCTACAGTAAATTCGTCGAAGGCAACTTCCTTAAGGTGCGGCCATGTGCGAGCCGCTTCTCTGATAGATGGGACAGCTCGCATGGGTAAGCTGTCAACGACGAAAGCCCTGTCAACGTCTATCGACTGGCTTTCATCCGTTGATAAAAGTCTGCTGTCATTGGCTTTGGATGTGCAGCCCATCGAACCACCCAGCGTATCACTGGCCATAGAAGTGACCCCGTTTTTAGCCAAAGGGTCCCGCTTTACGAGCATTATGTCGGACCCAGCATTTAAAAATGCATACGTTGTCACCTCTCTTGCATGAGTGTCAAAATTAACAGGAGTAACTCCTGGGTCTGCTGAAAGCCGACTACCTCGATTTAAGGCACAGAAAACCTCCGGCTCTGAAGACGTCGAAGCGTTGTCCACGGGTTTTGATGCATGCAATAACCTGTGATGTCGTCCCCTACAACCCGAATGGCCGCATCAAACAACTAACTTGCAATCTTTAGCCACGTGGGAGTTCCCTAAGCAACCAAAACATAAATTATGCTCTTGTATGCACTCCACCTATCAGGGACTTCCATAGGTAGAAAGCGCTGGCAGCCGGAAATCGGGTGGGGCCATGAATATAATGAGCAAGTGCTTGGACCACTGTCTGCGTCTGGCCTTATGTTGGTTGGGAAGCTAGTGAAACCATTCCGTCTAAGAGCTTGGTTGGTGGGAGTTAGTGGTACAGAAGGACGTCTTACGTCCCCTTCTCGAGCCAGCTGATATTTCTCCAGTTGAAACATAATTATTTAAAGGACTCGCGAGAAACAGGCAACTAGTGGTCGCTTGTTAAAAAATGAGAGAAGAAATTCCAGTGGTTTCGTGCCATGCAGATGAAAATCATATGTGATTCTCAGTTGCACACGCAAAAGAATATTGCATTCAAACTAGCGGTAAAATACCCTATTACTGTAAGAATATAACGGAGCAGTGAAGAATTTCCTCAACCTAGTCTTCGTTGTGATGGTAGTTTGCACTACGAAAACACTGATGACAGATGTCATTTGGAGTCCGGAAATGGACCTTTAGATAGGAACAGATATCAGTGCAAAGGTAAAGTGACCTTAACTGGGGGACGTGGTTGATCTTGGGGGATAGTGTATGTTGATCAACAAGCTATTAATAATTGACCGGTGGTCAGTTTTGTTTATCAAAATGCTGATTTGACCTGCCATGCCTACAACTTCAAGATAGAAGTTGTTGCATTCCTATGCAAGACAGTGTTCATGTGTGGCTTTGCTTAAAGTGATGAACCTAATCATCACCATCATCTTCAGCTGTAAACCATATATCTGTTGTACAGTGGTTATAACTGCAACAGTGTCTTTCGTTGATGATTTAAACTGAACGAGTTATGTGTTAACGCATTGGAGGAAGTTTTGACATCCTTGACGCTTGAATCAAACAGTGATAGCGGACTTTACATTGAGGAACCAAAGAGGGAAAGCTGTGAGCTGAAGGCAACAGCTTCGGTATCTGTGAGCTACTGTCTATACCTGGATTGTAGTTCGTTAGCATGTGTTAACACTGTCCTTTCACTGCCAACTCACTTTTGAGTATATGCAGCCGTGCATCCAGTGGTGGCTTATAACTTGTTTGTTTGTCGTATGGTGGTTGACCAAATTTCCGGTGCACTGATAAGATGATATCCACCGTACCTAATTCCCTTCCGTTTCTTCAATGAATTATACAAACGCATCTGCTCATAAATTGTAAGACACTCACTTGACAAGGTACTCTTGTTAACAGTAAACTCATCTACTGTTCGTCTGCTGCTATCATTTACTACAATCAATCTGAGTAAGGCTATTCTGTATGAATATCGCTGCTACGTGTGCTATTCAAAATAGTCGAACTTCCTGACGTAAGCAGATGGAACTTCAAAGGTACACCTAAAAGCTCATGTATACTTAGTCTATCAGGGGACAAAGTGAAATAGATCGAATAGTCATCTTTTTAGAAAGTATTTCAGCAAATCCACTGACTGTTTCAAGCTATACTACATTTGGAGTAGGTTTTACTGCACCGGCTCGCGTTTACTTTGGCCCCACTTATTTGTATGTCATTTTTCACGAACAACATAACTTTCTGGAGTGTCACATCCCCAGAATTACCACTTCCCCGTCGTCCCAAGAAAGACATGATTGACGATCCGCACATTTAGCAGGGTTCGCGGCCCGAAGAAGTCAATTGAGCTTCCGAAACTTTTATTCGGATTCACTGTAAACAGAATGCGAACGATCGAAAATAAGGTGTCAGTCGACGTGCCAGTAGAAAACAAAATAAAACTTATTACCAGTATCAACTGGACAATGGTGAAACGCCTGCAAACGCGCAGAGTAAATGTTGATTTACATCATGCAGTATGAATCACACATAGGGATGAGTGGCACTCTTGAGAGAGTATGGAATCACATCACTCGGCTGATGGCTGGATTGCAGCTGGATGAAAGTCATCTTTTCGTTGACCATAGATCTGAAAATACAATGACAAGACTCCCTTGGAATTGCTTTCTATTACAGACTTCGTTACATATTTTGCTGCAAAACTTTACAGGAAAAAAACGGTAGAGGCGAAAATCATGAAAATATCGGCTGATGGATGAAAAAGTGCTGCAACAGATGTTATTCGAAACTTTCGACGCATCAAAGTTAGTACTAGCCTAATGGTTGCACGACGACACCCCTCACTGCAGGACAAATTTGAGTTACTGGACTCCATAAGATAACCACGATAAGTAGCCTGTCAGACATAGGGCAGCAGTGTGTGCTAATTCTTAATTGACGGTTTTGTCCTCCACTTTCAAACTTGTAAATAAATGTTACTTTACTCAAGCCAAGACGTTTACCGCATCAGATTCAGCCCAGAATTCTGGTAAGCCAAGTTTCGCCAAAAACTATTACAAACACATTTTAGTCAGTCAAGGTTGACGGTAAGATCTCGGACTAAGAAGTAATTCAACCTAGTTCAGAAGCTGGGAGGCATTATTCGGGCATTCGAGTCACATAAACCTAGGGAATTTGATTGGCCAATTCTCTGACAAGCTTGCACGTTCAAACTGGGTTTATCAATAAGCCAAACTTTAACACCTGATACGTTGTATATAGTATAATACACTATCGTATGTTGGTTTCACCCCTGTGGACCATTTAATAGATTCCAATCGAGATTTTGTCCCTTGAGTGAAGTCAGTGTGCCACAAAGACAAGCCGTGCAGTACAACTGTTTCATCCTTATTGAAAATCGTCAGTACTACGTAAGTCGCCAAACTGAGGGAGCTTCCGAACCGCAGCCTTCATTCTAGTTGTTTGAACGCATCGCCGCTCGACTATGGGTAGCTGACCAGCACAGTGTTTAGCTGACACTTGACTAGCATGTAGTAGCACTCATTCTTCAGTCAAGGAGTCCACATCACGTCAGCCCATGTTGATTTACTCATTGAATAACCTCCCTCTCTCTCAAACAAAAGTTACACTCGTCATAGGAACTTTTTTCTATCTGAGCTTCCCACAAGTTGTTGGCACTGTGACGAGATTCGAGAATTTGCAAATGAGGTTTTGTCCTGTTGCAGGGCGGCTTGGAGGTTGAATCATCTCTGTAATCTTAACAAGCGGCACTTTCGGTGATTTTAATTGGGGTGAAACGGCAATGCTGCGCTGCTCGGTTTATCGGTATAAGCTGACCTAAACTACGAGGCGAAATCCCGATTGATTTCCGGAATTCTTCATACTGCTCACATTCAAGAGGTGCCCAGGCAAAGTTTGAACAGCTGCTTTTTTAATGAGGGACGTCTTCTGCTTTAGTAAAACAGAAAACTATAAACAGAATTCCTTAAAACAAAGTGTACCTAAGGGGAAAGGCCGAGATCTAATTTGTCGAGGGGTATTCCTTTGGAGACCGGAAATCCAAGTAATGCATGCCTGGATTTTTTTGGTATATCGAAATAAAATCCATTGCCGCAACGGCAATACAATGACTGTCCATACTGCAGACATTTCATACAACTCGTGGATGCAACTTTTCAAACACTTTTTGTTATTCTAACATAAAAGACAGACTCGTGCCTTTAAAATTATCTACAAGGAAACCGACCTTCGTAAAGCTACAAATTTTGGCAACTGTGAAAACTGAACCTCATAAGAAATAAGTACTGCATCTTAAACTGAAGAATCCGTAGACGCAGAATGGGACAAGAGACTAGTTTGGGCTGATACGGCTGGCACTGAAACCACTTCGGACTAGGGATCATGGCATGAGGTTCTTTCGTGAAGCCTCATCAGAGCCGTTCTCATAGCCTTATGAACTTCATCAAACTGGATCAAAAAGTCGTTCGTCATCAGTTTGACGTGCCGGTCACCGGTTTATCCAGTTAGAGAGCAGAGAGTGTCGTAAGCCATTATAAACGCATAGTAAAGTGTAAGGTAAGTAAACACGCTACTTAATTTTTTATATGAATGTTCAGGTTTTCTTGCTTTGATCGGTTCACAAACCAATGTTCACAGTACACCATAATCCAGCAATTTTCATCCTAAGTCCCTTTTTAGAGAACTTCGGTGCATTTCCCCCGAAAACAAACAACTAGGAGGAAGAATAGTTGGCCATTCTAGTGGGTTAACTCATTTTGGGAGAATTTGTCACAGGTCAGAACCGGCTTTACGGACACTTCAGAAAAATAAATTTTAGACGAAGGTACTCTGTCTAATTTTTGAAACATTTTGTTTTCTCCTGGACCTGTGGAATTACTGAGTAAACGTGATCAAGAATTTGTTTCAAGTTAGATGCACAAGGGTATTTCATATGAATGTCAATAGTTGACTATCTTTTTCAGGTGAAATGCAAACAACGGTAATTTTGAAGTATACTTGTTAGTATGGAGTTATCAGGAGAATTACTGCGGTCAGTGCCGCAGGTTTCAGAATTTTGTCATAATCTTTTTACTCTTATTCACTGTTTTGCATGATGGTGAAATTAACTTGAGAAGAAATGATCGAAAATGTGAGGACATCAAACCGGTTGATCACAGTTGGATACCTATGAATTTCTAGTGCTGAGTGTCTTTATATGATCCGGCTGAAACAGTCATATGCACTAGGCCTGTTACCACGAGGGATTATGTAAGGTGACCAACCACAAGGGAATAAGTTATTAGATCTACCAGACTCCATTTGTCTGAAGCATGTTTTCTGCAGGGGAAAGTCGTAAATGTTACTTGTCACGTGGATGGAAGTTTGTTTCTAGTTTTGAACTTAACTCTTAGGGATGTCGCTTTCTAACCAAGTCTTACTGGGCCTAATAGATGTTTGTTCCTCTGAAGTAGCTCAATGAAGGGTGCATGTACATAAATTAACAAGCACAGTTGTATGGAGATGGGTAATCTGCTGAGGAATTCTGGATTTCACTTCGTGTCTGGCCACTAGTAGGTTAATATGGCACATTAGGAAGGTGGTGAAGAAATTTCTTCCAATGGTATTGAAGACATTTAGTAACCCTTCACTCGCTCGAACATCTTTGAGGGGTGGGAAAAGATTTTTTCGGTACCACTTGCCCGGGCTTTGTGTGCTACGCAGTACATCTTGTACCGCATGTGTAAAAAAATACCCATTTTGCTGGCGTTATCTAACATAAGCAGGTCTTTCAGACTAGATCAAAAGGACAGTGCGCCATACCTCGTTTTAATTTGGATTCCTAGTGTTCTGAGACTATCGACAGAAAAGTCGAACCCACTGGTCTTTAGTCCTCTATGACATGCATTTGCCTGAGAAACTGTCAACCACATCTAGTATCCATTGATTGATTTGTGTTGCCAAAACACCTTGAGAAAGTTTCAAGCTTTAGAGAATTTATGTTGTCAGCATATGTGAATGGCGGTTCAGATGAGATTTTTAGCTGGTTATTTACATTTATTGGTGGTCACTACCAAATAATCTGAATAGAATTTTTGTCTAAGGGACGGAAATCCATAGAACTTTCGATGCGGGTAACAAAACATGGACAGAGCGCATTTTAATACCAAAAATAATTTGGAGGCTGAGAATGCATAACAGGATCTGTTTGGTTTTCCGGGCGATTATGTTGTAGGAGGGTGGCTTATTCTATACAAATTACGGTTTATGAATGCTGAAGCCTTCCACAACTAGATCATCATGTAGTTGCCGCTGTTCCGCTTTCGAGACTGTTACCAATTATCATTGAGCAAAATGTTCTGTAGATTAATTTGTACACCGTTCCTTTCTGTTGCCTTGAAAATTCGTTTGTTGCTACAAACACAGAAAAAAAGCACTAACACTAAGCGTATCAATTTCAAATGGTCGGCTGAAATCAACCGGGCAGTGTAAAATATCTTCAACAATTTGAACAGCACTCATCTATGGTTTTCAGTAGCGTCGTTCATGAAATAAAGCCGTTTTCTTTGAGAAAAATGCCAGAATAGTGATCTCAAACTCAGTTGAAAATCAGCTCAAATAAATATGGGCACCGTCACCAGAGGTGACAACTAAACAGGAAGAATATTTTGTGCCAACATCTTAATTAGTTGCATCATTCGCAACCGTAAAACGCTCTATTTTATGGCTGAGAGTACGTTACTCCCGGGATCCGACTGTGCAGCTAAAACGTGAATGGTTTTGGAAGTGTGGGGCTTAGATGATAAATCGGCTACAAGCCCGGTCCACAATGAAGTATCAAACATGAAGTAACAAATATTAACATTCGACTAGCTTACTGTTCGGCACAAATGTGAAAATACTGGCAACGCGCTACTTCAAAAGGTGTCACGCACATACACTTCAGGCCAAATATAGTCATCCTCTCTGTAGAGGCGGTGATTTGAAACAAAAAACTGATCTTCCTTGAGTTCCGTTCGTTAATGGGACAAAGAATCTACCTAAAAACTGAGCCCGTGAACTACTTGAGTTTAATTATCTAATGTCTACTATGTTTCGTCTATTTGCTCTTCCTGTTCTACGCCATTATTCCATTAGTATATACGTTTTCTCAAGTGGAATGAACCCTCTTGGTACTGGGCGCTTTTATAGAGATTTAATGTGCCGAAACTTGTTGGTCCTGCAAGTGGCAGTCTAGCGTATGTCAAAATGGTAAGCCTTGGTTTCCCGCAAGCTCGACTGGGAAAATGACTGACAGTAGATCAGCTGGATACTCACCACTCAGATTATTGTCGCGAAAATGGCCTCACGTAAAAGTCAATATAGGCTAGCTTACCAGTCAAATCGGACCGAAAGAGCGCGTTATCACTAGGAGGTTGCGTCTTCCGAAATTTCGAAGCGAGTTCAGGGATCACATGGGACGAAGTCAGCACTTGGCGCAGATAAACACCTCACGCACATTGCACAAGAGGCAAAATGCAAACGGCAAACACAAATGCTTCAAGCATATCTTTGAACGAAAGCGTTACAAAGCACTTCAAGCTCTGACGCCTAACTGAGGGTTTTGTAAAGAGCTTCTGTTGATGGTTCTAACTGATTCTAGCTCTCATTTGGATAAGAATTAGAACTCTACGAAGTCACAAATTTTCATATATCAGAAATTTAATAGTGAGATCTACCGCACTTGTGTATAAGCACGACCCAAGTGAAGGTACAGCTGAAGGTATGCACTTAGGGTTAACTCGT
This sequence comes from Clonorchis sinensis, assembly GCA_003604175.2. Lineage (NCBI taxonomy): Eukaryota > Metazoa > Platyhelminthes > Trematoda > Opisthorchiida > Opisthorchiidae > Clonorchis > Clonorchis sinensis. Next base: position 126,000,607 of record CM030370.1, on the reverse strand, counting down.
ATCAGTCACAGCTCGTTTATATTACAAACAAACTTCACCAGACCGGGAGTCTGTAATTCAGTGACTGGGCACTGCGTACACAATCTAATTGCAGTAAAAAAAAGTAAGCGACTTGTAACACTCATTGCAGTAGCAGTTGCCGACTGACAATTTCCACATTCACAGTCAATATTGTTTTTGTAAGTGCTTGGCTTACGATGTATAAAAATTAACCTTAGTTGTCCTACTCTGAAGAAATTTGCGGGATACGGCCTGTATATTGCTCTTGCTGTCAAAAAATTGGGTGGTCTCAACATCAAGTTTGGCTTGGTACTGAGTACATACAATATTCAATTGGCTGTTCGATGGGAAAACAGCAACCCTTCATTGTTTCAATGAGTGGCCAGCAGTTCTGAAGAAATATGCTAAAAAACTCTACTGATGCATTTTATTTTGTAAGTGCAGGCAGCCTAACTTTTATCTACATTTGAAATCATTGCGGTACATATCCCACGAATGGTTGGGGAGATGAGACATACGGAGTTTTGAACCCCGGTATTTGGTTCCGCTGACCAATTACCAAGTGGATTACCGTACACTCGGATAAGATGCTGGGCTACCCATCCTTCACTAATAATTTCACCTTTCACGGTCTGGTAACGAATGACGATTAGACTGACATCGGGTGTTGTAAACCGATGCTCTTCTTCCTGCATAGGGTGCTAGTAATTTCTGTGAAACATCCATACCATTTCAGTGGGCCGTTCGCTAATTGAATAAAACGTCCTCAGTAATTTAGAGGTTTAGATAAAAACGCAGGATAAATAACACTCCCAAGATGCATGCCTGCAACAATCTGAAGGGTTTTTTCAAGCGATGGAGAAGGAGAAGGGTTGTAATTTGGGTAGGACCTGACTGATATTGTTTTAAATGAACATGAGATGGCAAGTGACCAGTCGGTTTTGGTACTTAGACATGAAATCTAGTGAGTCTGTAAAATTCCATGCACATTGCAGTCACTGATTAGAGGGTCTGCGCAGCAAATACAGGACTATATCTTTCATCGAACATCAACGGAACAAGGTACATTGATAACAAGTGTACTTCAAGGATACTGATTTTATGCTAAGCCATTGTTCACAGTGCCTAACCGAGCTGTGGATATCATTGAACAGTTCCTCTTTTGCATTTTTGGGTTAGCTTTTCCGGGAATTCATGGTTTTTTTAGGCGGTTGTCCCAACGAGTACTTCAGAGAATAAATATCTTTCGGTACTTTAGGTAGAAAATGCTACTGATGCTGGACTTTTCATGTCTTGACAATAAACGTAAGAGTCCATAGACAGAAGGCTGACCTCGATTGATGACAGCGGACAACGTATGCCTAGAAATATCGAATTTGCCAATATTCTTGATATAAACCAGCGAGTCAGCACGGACTATGCTTCAACCGGCAAAAAATAACAGGACATAACTCCCAACTGCTTTTCCAACTTATCCCGCGACTGTATCAGACTACAAAAGTCTTACAAACATGGCTAGACTCAAGTGAATACAGCGATTGCCATAACACAAAACTTCGTAAATGCTAGTTACGCACCAACACCACCTTCATCTGGCCTCTTTTTTATTGGTGATCGACCTAGTTAACTCCTACTCAGCATTGGATACAAAGTCCGACTTCAACAGAGTAAAGCATATCGTCATCTTCTCTTCTAAAATAAACTCCGGCAATCTGCTACGCATACGTTATTCGGTCAGTAACGGTGTATTCCACCTCTGCTAAACTATAACTCAACCAGCTCGACAACCCAAATACAACGCAGAAAATTACACTGACGTACATCAAAAGCATTCCTGAGATGACTGCAAGAATACTACGACAGCGTGATATGGGAAGGTCTAAAACCTCGTCTGCACATTGTGAACAGCATTGTCGAAACCCAAAGGAGAATCTGACACAAGGGAGAAAAGTTGCAAAACATTTGTACCATAAATGGCAAGAGGGCTATCAACCAGAATAATTTAATCAAAGCCTGTCATTGGAGGACACCATTAACATCCATCCGTCTCTACATAGGAAAACCAAGAGGGACATGAATTCAGCTACGACAGTGTCAGCAGACCAGGTCAGGCAAGAACAAAGAAAGAGAGGGAATCTAGGGATATGCGGTACTCCATTGATGAGGCACTGAAACTTCTACCAACCTGTGCGAACAAAGAAACTTATGAACCATGAAAATATGAGCCGTGCAAGGAATTAAGAAAAAGAACCAATGGAATTGAACAAACGTGTTTAAATCCAGAGGACAAATTGTTTGGAGTCGTATATACGTGTCTCAACAAGGACAAGAAAACTCAAGAAACGAATGCTAAAATCATGGAAACACTGTAGGAATAAGTTGCGCAAATAAACCAAGTAATAATCAGTCACAAGGACAAAAACTGCAAGTCTGGGGTGGGCCCGTTAGAATACACAGGACGCAACGATGGCGTAAATAACAGTCAATCAAACAATAGGTAGGTAGGACACAGCTCAACATCAAATAGGACAAGAGAAGAGTGGTCAAATGGGTTACAACCCATGAGCCCGTCGAAACAACAAAAGCGGATTGTGACGCAAAGCAGATGGCGGATGGGCCAGTCAAACCTCGAGTACTATGGGCAGCCAGTGGTATTAGTTTGCGGATGTTCTTTACAACCTAAATAATCACAAGCATGCAGAGAAGAACTACTCTTCCAGTTGCGCACCAACGATGTCTCACCGAACGGTGCCGGAACCTTTGCAACTCACTTGCTGAGCTCGGCGAACAGATCAGCAGCTATTCGATCGTCTATCAACAGCATCCACGATTTGTGTGGATATTCTCGGAAAGTTGTGCAGCTGCACAATAAATTGGGCCGAACCGTTCGCGTGAACCATATAGAAAACTCACTTTGGCTTGTCTAGAATATTGTAACTTCAGGGCACCCATTTACTGGTTTGCGATGGGTAGCCACAAAGGGGACGTCTATGAAGCATATACATTCTTTAGAGGAGCAAATCAAGTTAGACTAAAGCTGAAAGTGTAACAGCAAGCCTTTGATCAGATAAGTCAAGGGATGTAAGATGTCAGAAATCAGTTCTAATCCTTTTTAAACGTGCAACTGACCTTCGCGTTCAAACCAGCGGCTAGAGGATTATGCATATTTCAATGAATGGTACGTAGCCATCCAACCAGATGGCGTATCGCTTTGATGTAAAACACACAAGTATAAATGCCTTCTACATTAATATTGATAAACTACGTATGCAGAGTTTTCAAACTGAGTTGGAAAAGTCTAACTTATGTGATTCAATCACGCTGCAAAACGTACCGTTCAATCGGGTGTTTAGACGGTCAAGCGACTGTAGTAGACGTGATTCTTCCACTGATATCGTTGAAGCGCCACCTCGGTATTCTATGAAAAAGCAAGTATAAACCAGTCACAGAAATGCATGAGATTCAATACAGCTCCTTAGGAATGGGACCACGAGTTAAATTTTATTGGTCATCTTGATATTGCTGTCTGATATGTTCATGCTGATGTCGGTTAAAGCAGAAGACCAAATGATCTCGTTTCCTGTCAGAAGGCGGATGAAAAAATGTTATTCCCTATGGCGAGGAAATGGCTGGTTCTAAGTATCTCAATCATAAATTGTCAACTAGTTCAATTATTCCCAAGTAATAATTGAATAAATAACGTGTTACTCCCGTCTTATAGTTTCGTTTATCATACACTGTTCCCGACTAATATATATAGAGAATGACCAGCAGAGCTGATTCATGGTGTACCATCACCCAAAAACGTCGAACTATCCTAAGAAGGGGTAATATTTTCGGCCGTTCATGAAATTCTGAAGTAAGACTACGATCGAATTAGTGAGTGGAACAAATTTACAATATTACAGCAAATAACTCATACTGAAGTGCACACAAATATTGGGGGCAGTTGACATACTATTTTAAGGTGAGAATTCTGACTGGCGGCTTGCGTTCAAAACATTCCTCTATCGTGACGCGATACTTTCAAGACAGGAATCTATCAGATGACTTGAGTCTCGAGCATGCTGCTCTGAGGACCTAGATTTATGATACCACATATGAGGAATGGTCATCACTTGGACTAAGTACAGTTCAGGTGACAAGATGGATATCTTACTTTTACTGGATACGTCAAGCCTCTGAGTGACTTTTCAGTGTATTCGGCACAATTTATTTGCGATGGAAGATGGAACCGCGAAAGGTTATTTCAGTATTAGGAGAGACTCATATTGTGGAAATTTGCTGCAGGAATCATCAACTCTCTTCTATAAAAACGAAAAGATTTTTCAGCACAAGTATCTGTTTGCAACCCTTTTAGTCGATTTTCTTAATTCGTCACTACTAGTATAAGCGAAGGTAAAACAGCAGTAGCAATTCTTGCTGGGCTGCAAACTAACGGTGACACAATGTCCTGACAAAGGGTCGAAACTGAAGGAAATGATGGGAACCCACAGCACAGAATCCTATATTCACTAAGTAGACACAAAAGAGGAAACAGTGTGAACTTTTAAGCATGATGCTAGGGCAGAATGGATTCAAGTGAAAAAATCCCGACAAATTAACTTTTTTTTGCCCAGAACGAAACCGAGCACTTGGACGACAGAGAGACTTCACCATGACACTCCAGCCAATAAGTGAGAGAATGTAGGTCACCGGAACCTGTTTCCTACACTGTGTTATCTATCGTCCATATTGTTCAGCTGTGTGTATACTCCAGCAGTTGTTATCCTGAAAAACACCGCTGACTGAGGGTTAGAAAAGTTTGAGGGCTTTGATCCCGAGTGCAAGGAGAATAAAATATTCAGCCAAGAGCGCTGATCAGCAATGTGATCAATTGGCACATCCTGTCTATGTGTGTTTTTCTGTTTTTTTTTTCGGTATGGACTGGTTTCGCTTACTGGACGATATGTCGGTTGCAGCCTCCAGGTCTTCTCATGCTACAACAAACTGCAAGTAGCTCAGAGGAAGAATTATTCACTCTTCGAGTTGAACTTTCGTCTGAGAAGACATCACTCGGGGAGTAAGGCATCATGTGGTCACGTGATGTGAATCACGTAATTGAAAATCGAATGGCGTCCCATCCTGTCTCAGTGTGACTTCACACACAGGATGAAATTCCGTTCTCCAATGTGTAATAGATATTTTATTGTCTTCGAATGCAACACAGAAAGAATCCCAGAAGGCAGGTTCAACTTCAGCATACCAGCAATGAGTGACCTGCACATAAATTTGAAGACTTGTAAAAGCTGTATGGTACCCGATAATACTGCGTGTCAGCGTCCCAGACACCGCAGTGTGCCTCACTCTGAGAGAAAATCCATCAGGCTGTTAGAGAAAAAAATAACCAACTCGAAGTTTGCGAAAGAAGGAACAACTCTAGATCTTTCCACCTGAAATAGTTTCACGCTTATCGATCACGTGGGCTGATTCGGAGACTCACACAGCGTTGTCCGGGCTAATCAAAATGCGTTGTGGCTAACGTGCATTTCAAAGCTACACAGAAAGCCAAACGGGATTTCTGGGTAAGGGCGTATTACAACAACTGGCAACAACAGTGCTGCTATACCAAAGAAGTGCGGTTTGGCTAAGACACAATGACCAACTGCGCCGTCAGAATGTGATGATCCTACGATTACAGGCCTGGTCTTTGGCTAGTTGAAAAACCTGTGTCAGTAAATTACAATCTAGGCGTTCATAGTTTCAAAGACATTTAAATTGGTGGAATTACTAAAAAATGTGAAAACGTGAAGCAGGAGCATATCTTTCTTTGATGTTGAGTCACCTTTTAATAATGCTCCTATCAGTGAAGTTGCCAAAGTTATACACTTGCTAATAGCCAGTACGTATTAGAGAGAGGTTGGTGGCGTTGCAGCGGCTAGTCGAACATTTATATGGGTTACCTATCAGCATTGATTCAGGAAATCGTTATCTATGGGTGGACGATATCTATTTGGATGATATTTTCGTCATTTGTTCCTTGACGAAAGATTAATTTTTTGTCATGCTCCAAAAATGATAGATTCTCCACCATCAGCTTCCCGTTGAACACAGCACTGAACACCACTTGAACACCACTTCTAGTGAATAAGCAAGTGGTACGCTGAAATCCTCAGTGAAAATCTCGATAACCTGGTTCGCCAAAGTCAGTGTCGCCCAACAGGTTGATTTTGCGTGTAGGACCAAGTATATCGGCAAAATATAGGGGCACTATGGGACTCATATTGCCAAAAATGACCCTAAATATCCTCATAACAGGCAGCCTCCGGGGTAATACCTAAATGTCTCACATACAATGACCACGCTTTGAACACACCAATTACTCCTAAGGCGTTATTATCGTCAAAGTAGTGCCCCATCCCCAAATATGTTTGGAATTGCTTGTATCCTCATTTTAGGCCCTGGACACGCAGAAAAAAGCCTACGGTAAAACCGCGCTAACTCGAAAGCCAAATGCCTAACCTTCCACATTTTATCCTAAGCCCCTTTAAACTGCTTTCTTCTCCTCATTACTCAGGATACTGTTCAATCTCTCTTCTGTACTGCTGAATCCAACAACACGAATGGGATTCGCCTATAATAGCTTTCCAAGTTTTCGCATCGACAATCGTCTTCATCCCATCCGTTCACCACCAGCGTGGTAGCCTCTGCTCTTATTCGGCCGAGTAATTGTTTTTGTGTCTTAAGCGTCCCTATCCAGATAAGGTTACCTTTTAAACTTTTGCGAGCATGGCATTCCAAACTGAATGCCTGTCACACCACAGGGGTAATGGCTGAGCTGTAGGTAAAATGCTTCCTTACAAGACATCTTGCGTTGCAAATACAGGAAGTTATATTCTGATCTCGCACAGTCATTACTTCTGTTTCCTTATACTTCATTTCGGGTGCTAAATATGTGATCAGTCTTTTGCCCCGGTACTAATGTACTAAATCGGACATTCATGGTCAGGTCTTAGTTTATGCAGCTCCGACGATGAACACGTCTGAGAAATACTTAAGCACCTCATCCTGGAAATGCAGAAGACTAAAGAGATCGAAAATATCGAGGGGTGCAAAACTAACGGCACACTCCTGATTCATTGCAGGCCTTCGCGCGAAAAATTAATAGGCAACTAGTCCACCACGTCATTTTGTGTTTAAATGTGTTGGGGCATTTTGTGGTGTGACTAATTGTAAGATAGTCCACAACGATATGGAAGTCTCTTAATAAAATCTGAGGATGACTCAGTAAGAAGTTAACATGTTTCATGAGTAAGGTGATCAATCTGAGGCATACAATTTGGAAAGTCATGCGCCTGCAGTTCACGTTATATCTCTGCCAGCAAACTTTAAGGTTAGTGTTTGGCCAAATTGAAGTCAGATAGTAAGGTATATTACCACAAGAAAGCTCCTGTCGAGCTATACAGTTTGCAGCCCGCATTTGCAGTTAAAGACGGGAGAGAAATGGAGGCATCTCTATCAAACCACATTAGTAAGGAGATCATTGCTCAGTTCCTGTAATCTTAAACATAAATAGGATCGCGGTTTTGGGAAACCCGAGGACAAGTTTAGACGTTGAGGATGTTTTTTGTTTTGTGTACATATGAATATATATATATGTATATATATATATATATGGGGTGAAGAATCGGTCTAAATCACCGAAGCCTCCTGTGAAGTGGAATTTATGCGCCAAGCTTTTCATGAACTTGGCTAAATTTCGCCAGATCAGACCAGAGTTTCCGTGACATGCCGAGTCCACAGAATTCATGACGTATTTTTTTTGCAAAACTCACGAGCTTTCCCGATGAACAACAACGACAACAACGACCGATTAGCTTCAGATAAACGCAACGCATATGAGAGGTGTAGGGAGTAACATCTAGCGGCCAGTGATTTAGCATCTCCCTGCGGAAAGATTATCTAGAACTCAGGGCCCATGGAGTCTCACATCTTTTCATCTGTAAGAAATTTTTACACGTATGGAAAATTTTGGTTGATTGTTCATGGGTTCCGAAATAGATCAAAGGTGCCACGTGAAACCGTTTTATGAACTTACAGGAAGTCGCCATTCCGTATTTTGTTCAAAATGACATCCGTCTTTTATATGAGATGTCTTATTTGAAAACTGTTTGTAGCCATAGTCTGATTCTAATACTCAATCAATTCAATCAATTTATCAGCTATAAACGGTTTACCATGGGCACATTGTTTCCAGCTGCTACAGTTTCGATCACCGGAAAACGGGAATGTGGAACGTACAATGAAACCTTGTAGGCGAAGGTATCTTCAGTTAGTTCGGAAATTGAGTAGCTACGAATTGAAGCCGATAGCTCTGATGAACGAGCGCCACTGACTGCGCGATTGAGCCATTTCTGCCAATGTCATTAACCACTGGTGATTTGAGTCCCGAGGTCCCCATCCAGGGAGGCGGCATTCGCCCGCATGACTGATATTCTGCATGCTGCAACTCGTGATCTATTCCAGCGCACAAGTTTCGAGATATAATGTGGACAACAACAACATTCAACTTAGTTCCATTGCGCTGTACGTGAGCCGCACTTCCCTCAAAAACTAGCCGCAACTTCTATGCTCTTCAATGCGTATCTTGCGGGGAACCAACGATTCGGTACCTTTCTGTGCACTTACTGAATTTCAACATTCCTACATCAGCGAATATTCGTGATACTGTATGAGTATACATGTAACGATGCTGCAACTGGCGGTATTGAGTTGTTCGGGAGAATAAAGATGGTGACGTGAGAATGCACAAGACTCTGTTTGCAGCGTTGAGAACGCGGTTAAAAGTCGCTAAGTGTGCTTAAGGAAGAGGTGGACCCCAAAGTTCTCCGTTGTAAGATAGATTCTGTGGAGTTGCCTTCACAAAACGGCCTCGATCTGCGGCGTAGGTAACCCTTCCTGTCCGTCGTTTACTATGTTTGCGGTGTTCCACCTACGACGAGCACTTTATTTCACATCCCAAACTTAATGAATAGGTGGTGAAATTAACATGATTTAGTGAAAATTAGATGTGATGTTAAAAATAATGCATATAATGAGGGTAAAACATCTCTAGTACCGCACCTTTATTTCACCACCTTATATGGGGTGGGTGATCAAGTGCAGCGTCCAGCGACCTTTATTTAACATTTAGCAAAAATACGGCACTGTTCGAAACCCTGATGAGTACGGAAAGAAAAGTATATAGTGTATAGTGTATAAGCATACCTAAGAGAGATTGGTATCATATTAGAAAATTCGAAGTCTTTCAGAATTGTGTGGAACTTAATGTAATGAACAGCAACATCTTAAGAGAAGTCCATTCTGAGGACCAGTGGTCGTGCACATAAAACATCCTGAGCATTGGCCGGTAATAAAAATGACTGAATAAGTCAACAGGCGGTTAAAAGAAAGTCTGCTTACCGGTAGAATAAAAAGCGAACTAAATTAGAGTCTACATACCTGGGGAAATTGGGGCAGTATTATTTTGTGATCCAAATATATATATCACCCTCGTTAGAATACCAGGTGATATAAAAACGGTCAATGTTTTCGGTGAAAACTTGAAGAAAATGTCTGAAGGTGCCACTCAAGAAATGTTTCACTGTAGCTGAGCGAAATGTAATATACAGTCTCTCCGACAAGGTTAGGCAAGTAAATCTAGTGTCGTAAAATACTTTGCATTCACGCGTTCCATTTGGTAATAAATCAGCTTTATTCAAATGACCTGAACATAATGTATTTACTACAAAAGCTCAGGTTTGAAAATCCGTGGTTCAGAAATAAAGGTCTTTTAAACCGATGATACGATAAGTATGTTTGTAACTTACTGCTACCTGGTTTCCTTAAACTGCCTGTCGAGACGGGGGAGCGACGGGAAGAAACAGGTTTGAAAATGTTTGCAGGTTTTTGATCACTCCGTTGACAAGCCCTCTCGGAGTTGATGAATTCAGCAAGGCTGTCTGTAGGAGCCTTGTTAACATCTTGCGTCGGCAACATTTGTGGTTGTCTGTTACCTTCTCTACGACGTTGATCGCTTGAAGACGCTCGGCCTCGGTCGCACGATCGAACACTGATGTGTGCAATTGCATTTGACGGAGCTGGTCGGTTCAAATCTTGTTCCGTCAAATGGGGGGCTGTTTGTGAAATTACTGATGAAAATCTCTTTGTGCCTGGTGGCTTTTGCACCGAGATGACCGGAGATGTGACTGAGTGAGGTGGATTGCTCGTGAAAGACGTCTGTAGTGGTGATAAATGAACATACTTTGTAAAAGCTGAGAACCCAAGTTGCGTCTCATTAGAGTGTGCATGTGCAACGATCTTCTGACTGCGGCTAAACCAGGACCTAATCAACCTTGAGCTAATGAAATATGACAAAATTTCGTCCTTAAGCTTGCTTTATTTTTCACGCGCGAAAGTAGCAATAGGGCCGAAACGCACTGTTTACAAGAATGGAATTTCCTTCGATAACAACGGTTTTTTTTAGATAACTCTTTTGCTCCTTGATAGAAACCTTATTTTGCTAGTGCGTTCTGTGAGCAGACGGTCAGTTAAACGCACACTAATCCGGCTGTTTTTTTGGATGAAACTGACTATTTTACACAATTTCGGCGGCAGTAACTAGCAAATTAGTGGGAATAAAACTTAATGATTTATGAACATGCTCCTCTCCTTACCTGGTGTAAAATCATACATAATATTACAGTAATTGTTTAGCAGTGCGAATGCTCTCAAGCCCATACGCAAACCTTTCTCTTCAACTAATAATTAGAATTTTTCTCGAACTTTAGTGAGGGCCACCAGAAAATTCAAGTTGTAACTGTGGCCCGTATTACCGAGGTGATTAACACCACTCATTCGAATGATCATGTCATTCGCACGCCCCTGAAATTTAGGTTTTGCATCTGTAACAATCGAAAAGTGTACAATTGTTACGTGTTTTTGGGTGGAATCATACTTCTTATTGTTATTCTAATTCATGTGAAATGGAGACGTTTTTATGACACCGGGAAAACCAGAAGTCTCTTGCAGAAGGAGAAAAGACCATCAACATTAATCGAGTCTTGCTGAAAGAAGTATATTATTGCAAGTTGTCGACTTGTGTACGGCAGAAGCTGATGAATTGTTGTACGGTAATGAAGTCTCAAGGTTGTAGCTTTGTATGTTGACCAGTGAGAGCTCTATACTAGAACGTATTGCCGCTCGTCGATCGTTTGTGGGTCTGAGGAACATATTCAGTTTCGGGTAAGACTAATGGTTTTGAAAAACCTGGCTGGGGTTCTGTACACCAACCCTGTGAAACATAAGAAAAATCTAGTATATAAGTTATTCTGTTTTGGAAAATAAAAAACAATGGTCGTAGATACGACAAATATTATGCGAATATTTATGTTAAGTTAAAGTGAGATACGGCTAAACCCAAAGCTGAACTCGGCGATTGTAATTCCAAAAAGCCTCCATACATATGGTCGTTAAATAGAAGCTGAGCGCGATTAGGGCAATGATACAACGTTGCTTAAGTCCCGTACCAATTTCGGTCTTCCCAAAATGAGCAGCCTTGTAGGAAAGTCAACCTCATGTAGCTCAGCCATGACGTTGGAACTTCAAGGCCCCCCGCAGTTCCCCCTCAGTAAGCAAATCAACCTAATATGTCTGCATTTGGTTTTGGTGCAAGCATTGTAAATAGCTAAAACCGGTTAGATTCCGTCGGAAGAGTGCTTTATCCTAGCCGCCAGATCTACTCCAAGATGTTTAAATCTGCTATCTAGGTATATTAAAATTTTGGTCCAGAACTTTTCAGTAATGATATGTTTCCTCTTATAACGGCGACCCGTGTAGTTTATTTGGTCCACTGTTTATTATTTGATATCAACAGGTGTTAAGAGGTTGTGTCTGATATGTCGAAATCGGTTATAGTAGTAGTATCTGTCGAGCTCCAAATTCATTTCTAAGATCAAGGTGGATGCTAGTACAAAACTGCCGACTACCATCTTTGAAGAGTTCAAGGAGTCTCATAGACACACCCTTTCCTCTAAACCTTCTTTACATTTGGAAAACAAACGTTTACAGGTATAGGAAAATTTTGAATGGGGACAAACCTGCATATCCAGAATGCCTCAATCGTGCGTTTCTTTATTTCGTCAACAGAAGGAACCAAATCTATAATCTTTTTACCCCTTTCAGATTGCCGATTTGCCATCATTCACGGAGCCAATGATATGGTCATCAGTTTCAAGACCTACCAGCTGTAAATTTTAACGGTCCGCGAGTGCTGCTTCTGTGATCTCGAAAAGGTAGTTCATAATCTAATTGGCTCTGTTTATCCTCTCACTCCTGAATTCACTCTTCCAAGAAAGTGCTGAAGCAGTTGCCTAACCATTTCCTCATGTTTTGTCGTTCTTCCTTTGTGAGGTTCCAAACTACTTTTTGCCTAACACAAACGCAGCTGGCTTTGTATGTCAACGCCTGTGATCATTTAACAATCCCATGACTGCTTTTCCCGATGTTTCTCATCTGTCCTCAGTAACTTGTTCAAATCGTATCTCGTCTGTTCAGTCCTTCACATTTTTCCGGCGAAGTTGCATCTGAGCGAAAGTCTCCCTACTCTTAACTGATCCGAACAATTACCACCCTATTCCTCTATACTCAATTTCTTCGAAGGTGCTGCAGTCGAACTTGGCCATCCCAATCCTACGAGGCCTGGGAAGTAACAGCCTCTTAAACGATTACCAGTAGGTATTCACACGTCGTCGTTCTACAGGCGGCTTACTGCGGTACTCATTAAAAGTATAATCATTTGCAATAAGCTCGTTTGTCGAAACCGAATTGATATGCCATAGTATTTTTAAGGCGTTTTATCCTATATGGCACGTCAAACAGATTGGCAGACTACCTGTGCACGATCCTGACTTGGTATCGGAAGCTCAGTTTGAGTGGTTGTCATAGCAAAGTCAGTATACACCTTATATGGTTTTGTTCCTCGCTTCTCATTATTATCAGTGACCACGGCCTTTCTGTTTTAAGAAGCTCTACCCTTTTTTAGATGACGCGAATCATCACAGGAATAAAGGCCTCGCTGATATTGCCTCGTACATTCCACTCCCACAGTCGTTTGGCCGACCGAAATATTAACGTTCCTCAAGCCACTCGTATGGTTACAGTTACTCGTTCCCGAACAGAAATTACTTCAAAATTTTCCGCAAGACTTGAAATTTGTTATCTTCAGCTTTTCAAATTTCATTTAATTCCATAATTTTCAAGACTCGGCAAGAGTTTGTCTATCCAGGTTTCCATGGTATCATTTGGCTTCACCTCAGTAACATGGCACCTACTTTTTCACGTAAAACGGTATTTTCGAGTTTCGTGTAAAGTATTTTCAGGAAGCAGGACCATACTGCTTGACAATAGTTGCTCGTTAAAGGGTACTTAATGCGATTCAGCTCCGTAAAATCCAAAGTGTGAATGTGGAGATAAGCCTCTTCAATACGCTGCTGCATATGGCGTCTCCAATGATAGTCTGATTGATGCCTGTCTGCAGCAATTCAGCTGGTGCAGCACTTTGAATATTAGCCTGTTACGTTTGACAGTTAGACTTGAGTAGATAGAGGATTAGATTTTCATACCAATTTTATACATTATATTTAAATCAATCAGCAGACCTACCAAGGGTTTATTGTTCAAATCGCCATTCTCTGGCAAAGATGTATCCAAACCCTCATAATCTGGTGTTTCTTGAAAACCAGGACGATAACCAGGGTGTTTAAACCCATTGTGTGGCTCGGGGCTGATTTTTCTTGTTCGGCCTGCGTTCTTGAAAGTAGAATTTGAAGGCAAATGGTGATATGTAGGATATGATATGCAATTTGCTCCAAATTCTTCCGGCTGGATCCCAATAGATTTCGCGTTCGAGAGGTTTTGTATAAATTCGTTTAGTTTGCCGGAGTTAAGTATTTTGGGTTTGAAAGTTTTGCGGTCAAGATTTGGGTTTGGCTGTGAATAGTGATTGTCAACATTTTGTGAATTCAGGGTCCTGGTCCCAATAGACGGTGTGTTATCACGAATGGTACATGTGGTGCCATTCGTATTTCCACTGGTATCACCGGCAGCCAAGCATATAGCAGGTGCTATGACGTGCACGTTGACAGATGGGGCCCAAATTGAACGTTCTTTTGAATACATATATTGGTCACCCTCAGTAGGTTTCTTTAAGCGCAAGCCCAGAAGATCAGAGTACCCTAGTTTGGGCGTGCCGCTGAATTTAGAGGTCGGAGGAAGTGTGGGTGTCTCACAAACCAACGGTGATGAATTCGGCAGGTTCTCTGCTCTTGTCTCTTGGAAACGGTTGATAAAACCATTGTTGTTTGGAAGCTGTCTGACACCAACGGACAACCGAGTAGGAGAGCGAAGGGAGGGGAGCTTATACTGATCACTCCAGATGGGGGACGATGATTCCACGGAGTTCCCGACATGTTCCTCAGCTGCAGTATATGTGAAGACGACGAAGATGGTGAACTTGTTGCGTGGTCAGAAAAAACAAACATCAAGGATACCTGAACTTGATCCGCTCAATCGACAACAATGGTAAGTAAAATCATTCGCATGTCATGTGCTAAAGCGCTTGTAACTATTTTCATTACGTGACCTTATTTACTGATACGCTTGTTACATAATGTTGACAAAAGCGATAATAATGGCATGCTCACATAATTCAGAAAAGATGTATCATAGAAATTAGTTTGTCATGGACTCCACGTGAAGCACGATTGATGGATGATACTAATTTGTCTAGCACGAACCTAATGTAACAAAAATTCGTACTAATAAGATAGATGTCTATTACAAGCACTTGTATAATGATGTACAAAGCGTGAAAAATTCTAAACGAAGCTGTTTAGAACATCACTTGCAACCCGAATGATATTGCCATGAACAGATCGGCTATCTAGCCGAAAATTGGTTGGTTTAGTAGTCAGTATCACTAACCATTCATCAGAATAAAACAAATCCTTGAGACCCAACTTGATCTCACTAAATGAAGGGCGCAACGATACAAGATGACAGTCGGGTTTCCTACCAGTTTTTGCCTGATGCAATCGGTAGATTGTCTGAATTTCTTGATACAACACAATTCGTGGTCACTTGGAGTTTTTAAGCACGTACTATTCATTCAGAATTATTTACAGACGACATTGCAAGGTACGTATAGGGACGTTTGGCGTGGACAACCAGACAACATATCCAACTGGTTTGTATATACTAGGCGTGAAGACGTCTGATTAGTTCTGTAACACAAACCTAGCTTGGATTTTGGGACGTGTATTTTTATCTTTATAAGAAGCACAGGGAAATATATAGCATTTTTCAAGCCTTTAAAAAAGTAATACACTGCGTTATACATAGATATAACCCAGGTATAAATTATACTAGGTATACCTCGGTTATACCTAGGTATACCGCAGTGTAGCGGTGTTAAACGTGGGCACGAATGTGAAAATATCTGTGGTGTGAGATTCCAGGCAACCTAACAACAGGTGGTTGGTTTCAGTATACAAGGAACAAAGTGCTCATCTTCTTAGATTGAGGAAAAATAATCACGTAACTGAAAGGTTCAGCTTCACTAATATCACCAAAATCAACGTCAGACATTAGGGGAATACATTTTTCTATCTCCATGAAAGTTTCAAGACATAAGTCTAGAAAAAATACAGCTTTGAATCAGGTTTACGCTTGAAGTACCATAAGGAAAAATGTAAAAAATACGTATCACTAATGGGGCAAAGCCTTGTGACAAAACGGAGCAGTGAATCTTGCTGCCGAATCAAAAAGAGGCCGACTTTATTTGTCGGAGGTACCGTTTTGTCCACAGAAAGCCAAAGGTTTGCAAATGTTGGTCATTTAACGGTATTTCGCAAGCCTCATGAGCGTTAAGTATTGTTCTAACTTGCAGGAAGGTCGTGCATCTCTCTATCGGTCCCTTGGCTTCCTGCTCCGCACACTACTGTATATCATAAGGCATGACAGCTTCAGACAACCCTTTATGGAGACAAAGGATTAGGCTGATTGTTACACAAGACAGAATTACGTGGCAGACAACTGATAGTGGCACAAAGAATTAAAGATCAACTGCATCCTAGCAACTAGAGCATTTTTAATGTCCACAGGCTGACATATGAAGATGTAACTTAGAAAATTTGGTGAAACAAACGTTAGCAATGATAGATTATGAATACATGGAGATAAGCTCTGTCTGAGGTGTGCGCGAAGCAATTAGCTGTCACCCCGAGAAGGGACACGCCAATTGGCAGGGACTGACAGACAGGCCCCAGTCGTGCGCTCGATCCAGGCTTTTGCCTTCAGTACAAAGCTTCCTTCCAAATCTTCCGAAAGAAAAGTTCACTAATGCCTACCTAGTCACCCATCAATTTTAACAGTTACTCCCTCCAATGCATACCTGTCTACTGCTACATCCCCTGATCATTGGCGAACGAAATTGTAGTATGTATAACGTTTACGCTGCTTTTACAGATAAAGATGATAAAAGTGAGTTTGACAGACTGCTTTCTAACAAAACCACGTACCATACTTTCCGCGGGTTTTTAGCAGCTTTGATATGGAAATCCACCAATCTCAAACGACATTTTTTGGTTTTGATTATCGCTGATCCTCCCAAGGCGTACGTTGGGTATTATTTTTTTCTGCTGACAAGTTTGTTTTCGGTCTTTCCCCCGACTAACTTATCAGACAAACGATGTTCGGGCGTGCTCTCATCAGCACTTTTTAGTACTTTTCAACAGTCATTTGTTGTCAAAAGAACAACCTAAACTCCAAATGTGACATGCTTTACGTGTGATCAATAGAAGCTTCTGTCGATGACGACAAATTCCGTGTGCCACTGAAAACATCTACGAGTAGCTCGCTGTGGCCCGTAAAGTCGTGTGTCGCGAATCATACTGATCGTCACTACTAGATAGCTGCTTTTGAAAATCAATATAAATCCTTGACCATCAAGCAAAGAAAGTGAAAAGCTCAGGACAGATGTATTCCATTTATTGCGTATACTAAGTGTGAGTCTGTACCAAACTGAGCTAAATTACGATGCAATGGGTGATAAATAAAGGAAGGACAGGGCAAGAAGAAGGTAAAAGAAGATACTGATTCAGGAAGGTGTTTAAGTAAAATTGGAAGTTTTCACGGCTTGTACTGACTTCGGTGGTCGGACTGCGCATTCGTATGTGTATTAAAATTATTCTTATGGGGAGGCAGATTTCAGAAATTTATCTGATTTTACCCATTAACCGTAGGGCTTCTGATATGTCATTGAAACCAGGAATTGAATGCAAGGGTTTTTGAAACCTCAGAAGGCAGTGGTGTAACAGTAGGGAGGAACAAAGGGCAAATCCTGAATGGGCCGTAGCTATGAAGTGATGCAAATACAACGTCAAGGGGAAAATTTAGTTATAATCGCCATGTATTATTCATCAATATCATCATCACAAACCAATCAAAATGAGCGCTACACCTAAAACTCAACCTTTTCAACCTTTTGCACCTTTTGGACCGCTTGTTCAAGATGAACGAGATCGTAAGAACAACCTTGTTTCGGATGAGAATAATTTTGCACCATTCGGGCTGCTGCGGTACATGTAAAACGGAATAAATCAGAGATAAATTGCAGAGCAGGGTTAAATCGTCTACGCAGAGCTTAAATGCAACCTGAAGGTTGAAGATTTCTGTCCACTTTTTTAACGCAGAAGTCAATCTTGGAATAGTCATGTAATATTTCCCAAACGAACATCATCCTAGTCTTCCGACTGCCCCGTGCAGTGACCTGAATTGGGGGCAAAATACAACTGTATATCATGTCTCAGTTAGATGCCCATGGTCGGCTCACCTAAGGTTGGATTTTGGTCAGCTAAATTTGCTTTGGACAATGCGCTTTAATTTTGGATTTCAACCTTAGGTTATCGCTACCAATTTGTCTCACTGACACTATGAGCAAACTGACAGGTACCGCCCGAAGTGTTCGAGCGATCCCAACTAAACTCAGTTTGTCTTATTTTTTAGCACATTAACACCCACCAGAAAATCGTGTACCCGTCTGATGTACGGTATCCTACTGGTTATCATTTGAATAAAGTGTGAATCTTTTGCAGTGAAACCCTCCAGGAGACGACAAACATAACTTAAAGGGTTGTTTAATAGCCGCTTTTCACAGCCTACATGGAGCGTAATTCGTATGGTGTGACATATATAGCATAAATATAAATTTAGCTGTTTGGTGAATATCCCACTTAAAAACGAACTCATTTGAGAAGTAGCAGTACAAGTAAACATAAATTATGGAACTTGTAATTCAGTGCGGCACTTTTGGGTCGCGAGAACCCAGATTATCCCGTAGTCAAGAGCTGCTGCTCTACTTTACTAATTGGTTCCAGTCACAAGATTCCTAAGGTTACCCTCATTTGTCGTTCCAGAGGAAGCACAATGTTTCTAATTAAAAAACCGCTTTCTTTGGACAGATTATCACCCTGGTATTCTCCGTTTTTTGAAAGTGAGTTTGAGTATAAAAACCCAAATAGATCGGCCCCTGGTTGTAACCTAGTTAATGGTATTAATTGCCATTCAGTTAAAAAAGAATGGAATGGCAATATACTTTATGAGACTGCCAGACAGGCATTGTAACGATCTACTTTTCACCTGTGTTCTTCTCTCCCACAGAACTTTTCTATGCATATGTAGGCCCAGTTTTCAAAAAGAATTCATGTTCGGATAACAAAAACTTTCGCCGTGTGACAGTCATTGGTGGATTCAGATGCTAACAAGTGGAGTGACAGATTCAGGTGAACCGACTTGGCACTGTTTGTTTGTTTTAAATTTCGTATGCGGTACTCTGATACAGGACTACTTTTTTCCAGTCAGTTGCGTTGCAACGTCTTTTATTTAGAGACAAGGATAAAAAGACTACATATTTCACTCAGCCGAATCGAGTTTGATACATTTGTGGCTTGCGTATACACTTAAATGTGAACTCATATTGCAACCCAATGTGGAGGTGTAGCGTTCGTTGTTTCCTGAAATTTTCTGAAAGAATTTCATTCTGAAGCTGATAACGGATTATCATCTAGTGTGATCGAATGAGTCAGACAATGGCTCACCCCGCACACGCTCCACACTTGCCATTCTCCTCAGATCCGCCCTTTATTTCACGGCGACGCTTTTCCAGCTAGCATGTGCGTAGATGAATAAATATTCTCGGAAAAATCAGCACATTTGAACATCATACAGAATTTTGCCTGTACCGAGGGACAGCAATAAGTATCAATTGGTCCAGAAAACAGTACATTTGCAGACCAAACCAGCCTGCACTGGACAAAAGTCGTACTTCTAAGATAAAATATGTGCTTATAACGGAACGTCTGATAAAACCGTTTGCCTCAACGTCGTTCTCCTATACTTGGCAAACAATCAGCATTCGAATCAATATTGTCTACGAAATTTGGAGCTTCTACACAAGCAAGGAACGAAAATATTTTTTCACTGTATGGTGCTTTTTGAGGAGCACGCACCATGATGATCAGCGAAACTCTTGCAATTTATACTGACAAGCTCCATTGATCGTCACAAAACTTTGAATATATAGCTGCGAAAGTCCTCCGTGTGACTGCATTGGCTACTAGTAAAATAAACAAATAATCCACTGGACATACTGCGGTGTTATTAACACTGGATAATGAATAGCTCAAATGCTTCTTCACAAATAGTTTGATTATCGGTGGTAAGTGATTTGGATAGCCTATCGTATGGCAAATATTTGCTGATTACGTGGAAATTTCCAAGTGCAGTCAGTTTGAACTACCAGTTGATGAAAGGGTACCTCTTGCAACAGATTGCCGACAAATTTGGCTTCAGTTCTTATGATTGCCAGTTCTTTTAGGGTTACACTAGCGAAGCGCACGCTGCTTTCTTGTAATGGAGCACGTCTGGACAGTAAGGATGCAAAAGTTGTCAGTAACAGAAGTAGATGATTGTCATTATTTTGCGGTTGAAGAATGCGCAGTTATTGGGGATAAAAAGCATTTATGTCATTTGGACCGCTAAATGGAAGTCAACTTCGAGAATTAACTCACACTGGTTTGTGTTTCCCGAGGTCAGGAGTATCAGTGCGGAGACCGACTGATGCCCCTGGAGTACGTTAATAAGGCTAAATATAAGCTTAGTTCATCTTCCTCTAGGACGACGCTATTTTCTTAGGGCACCATAAGGCAGATTGTAGTAAGAACAAATTATACCTAGAAAAAGACCTGTCAAATCAGCCGTTCACGGCAAATCGGTCTAATTATAGGAAGAAACCCATGCACGTAGCTATTGAATCGTACATTGTGTCTTGTTGTGGTTCGTTGGGCCTCGTATTTCGTGTTACACGGTCACGCTGAACATCAAAAGTCAATTTATTGATTTTTCTTTGTTCGGTTACTCTCGACGTTTCTCACCCAAAAATTGTAATGTGGAACCAACATGATGCGCATTGATGGCGGAACTACCCAACTAGTCTTTGTACAATTCCAACATTCATTGTGGACACATTCGGTCTCGTTAGTCCCCCTCCCGAATACGTCGATGGACCCAGAAAAATGCATTTATTTGACCATTAAAGAGTTGGCTGGATCATGTGCCTGCATCTCAACCACAACATGCAGAAGTAATTGTTGCTGATCAACTGCTATAACCGAGTAAATAGAATCACGCTGACAGAAAGTGTCTTCGTGCACGTGTTCATAGGTACTGATTGGCACATACGATACTCAAGTGGGTGACTGCCGCGACACACTGCATATCCATTTTCCATCTCCCTGGATCAGGCGAACGTCGTTGTTTTTAAAAGCGTGCTCACGTGTATAAAATCTTTTTTCACGCTGAACAGGCCGCACTCTACGCGTATTCTACTTCGTATATTGCAAGCAACTTTGTTTTGGTCTTCAACTGGAAACGACATATATTAAGGCCACCAGGTAAAGAGCACTGTCACAAAAATCTATCACCTATCAGCATAAATGTACTGTCGATCGTGGGAAAACACTACTGGGAGTGTTCAGTCAATTCGGGCAAGAAACAGAGGCCAATTTTTCAAGCAAGTAAATGTGACCAGTTTGTGAATACAGGCATTAGTATGCCAGCCGAACTAGTCATCAGATCAAATGCTGCCGCGAGAACTACTTTTAAGTGTAGAGCGAACTAATCAAAATTCTCAACTTTTTTGGTGCCAAGAGAAGCGGCGTACCCGCCTAGAGGGACGTCTCTAATAGCAGAAACTCCGTTAATACTGATTGAAGAACATTCTGCTTATGCTACACTAAGATAAATGCTACAGTTACGATAGACCTTCTGTAAGATAACTGGATTGCAACAGTTGTGCTTTTCAGAAATGAAGGTCTGGGTGACGGAAGACGCCAATGAAAGATATTTCTCAGTCCATGGTTTCCATGTTGCCACTTCCACTGTGCTTCTTCGGGAGATGCGAAAAAACTAGTTCATGGAATCGACCTGTAGAATAAACTCACGAAGCTTCTGGATGCTTCCGCTGTACTTAGACCCTAGAACCATAAGAAGTCAATTTAAATGAGATCCAAATAAGTCCCTTGTTTATAATTTTCACTTTCTAAACGTGACGCAGAATAGCTTCCCAGCTTGAAGCTAGGAAACTAGCTTCCTTACTTGAAGGGTTATCGATAAATGATACAATATTACGGGTAAGGTTGGTGAAAACGTTTCGGTATCACTATTGACCATCCATTTTTAAGGCCGACTATTTAAACCTAGTCCGTGAGTTTTTGATATTCCTATTTCATGTTAGACAAACATAAAGTCAAATTATCATTATATTTAAGCTCCAAATCAACTGGTCCCAAATACATCTCTGCTTCGTGATGCCCTTTGATGTACACGGATTAATAGGGGCCAATATATGTAGACATCAAAGTATTTTCTCTGATATGACACTATACTGGGATTTAGCACGCCTAATGTGGCACCTCATTTTGTTTGTTTGGTTGTCCGCAAACTAAAACTGAACGAAGCTCAGTAGGCATACCTACTCTATTGAGTAGGCTTAGAAAGTCATCACAGTGGGTGCTACATGAAATCGAGTTTAGAAATGGCAGTGTTCTCAAATTGCGGGAATTAAAGGGGCAGATCTAAGAGAATCTGACCTTTGGAGTATAGGCGGGTACTAGAAGACACACCTGGTGCTCAATAAAATTTTTCGTTTTCGAACATATAGAGTATAACAGACTGTTTGGCGTTTTATCACTTACTTGGCTTGGGAGACATCACAGAAACCATCGGTCCTTCAGAATGAGCTGTTTCCTTCAGACATGTTCCGCTCCGCTGAAGCTCTTCTGGCTTTGGACTGAGATCTGTGGATGAAGAAATCCTTCCGTTCATCATAATTTCATCGGCAAAGCGCACTGATTTCCCGGCAGAGCGTGGCGACACAGAACAAAAGCTGTCCGAGCTGTCACAGACGCTGTGCCTCGTACCATTTGAGGAATAAGTGTCGTTCCCATTTGATCCGTTTTGAAGTCTCGATGGGGACAGTTCTGTACTGTTCCTAGCTTGTTCCACATTCAACTCAGAAACCATGCTTGGGTGCCCATTCGGTCGCTCCAGACTGGTACACGTTGGTGAATAGTTAGATTTCAGTATGCCTCTGAATGGGCTCGTGCAGCGTCGTTTGTATAAATTTGCGACATCGTTACTGGAACAATCATTTACCGTTACTTTCAGGTTTTCCAAACTCGAACGAACTGGAGTGTGGGGACTGGATAGCTGACTGATATGGATGGAATCAGGGCGGAAAAGTTCGTTTTGAGGGGCTCTTTCTGTCGCACTGGTACCATAATGGGCCATCGGAGTGGATTGAGGAGCAGAAAACTGGAATTTATTGGCCACAGTATCTGGATATAACAGATTATCTGTCCGCCTGATTTGTGCTGGTAACACATTCATTTCAGAGACGAGTAACTCTGCAGCAAACTTCACTTCGTTATTCGATTCTCTCGTCTTTTCAATTGAAAATGAAGGAGAAATTTATATTTTGTTCAGTTGTCATAAACAGAACTTTGTACTGTGTGCACAACGAATTAATAAACCGCAACGGTGTCAGCAAACCAGCAGCTATCAAGTTCGTTGGAAACTAATTGATGCTTCTGCCAACACACGCTCGAGATCACACCGTATACGACAGATGGATACATTCCACCAATGCTATGCTGTGCTGTGCTCTTACACGCTACTAGACAGACGAAGGTTGGTATGGTTGCGATAATCATGGCGTTCCACGTTGCACCACACTTAATTGACAGCTGTTTCACGGTGTGCACATTGGAGCACATAATTGGCACACTCAAATAAATGGATGATATAAGCGTAACGATCTTCAAAAGAAACACATTTTTAGTAGTTCTGGTGTACATAAACATAAGGTCAGGTCATCTTTTCACATCCCCAGCATCAAGACAAGTGGAAAATTGACAAAATTTAACTACTTATCAGCTGGACAGTGAGCACACAGTTGAAACTGTACACAGGTGGCATACAGACCGCTAGAGTTGATTCTACGATCAAAGCTTGAATATTATTCAAAGTCTTTTGCGCTCGCGCCAGTTTAGGTCTTTGCCATTTCTTTACTCAGCCAACTAAGCTCCTTTAAGACAAGTTCGAAAGAATCGTTCTTGACCTGACTAGCTAACCAGTGAAGACTGCACAATTAAGTTCAGAAGTCCAGGCTTCAGCTCCCGAATGTGGACCCCGAGGCTCGTTAATCCTGACGTTCTATCTATTTTCACTAAGCTGTGAGTTAAGACTGAAAATTTTACGTTGAAGTTATCGAAGGAACACCTTTCGGAAAACACATATCATATGATAGGAGGTGCTTGAAAATTACGTCCAGAAAGGGATTTTCAGAGCCCATAAATTGTCCTCCGAATTTACAAAACTTAAAGGTCGTCAGGAAAATATCAGTATCCCAGCTTTGGTACAACAGTTGCAATTTATCCCCCTCGGATTCATGGTAGCTCCAATTAGCTCCAGCAAAATAACGCTTAAGTGTAAATTGCGAACTTAAACCATTTGCCTACGGTCAGTATTACCGGTGTACTGTGCCGGAAAAGCATGTTTCATAGTTTTTGTTCCAGTGGGAACGAAGTGTATGTTTGTCGCCTTATTTGATCACCTATTTGTAAATCTGCTCTTCAAAGGAATCGATAAGTCCACTAATTTTACATGCTCACAAGATGCTCTCTGGATCTTTAAACATGGAAGTAGCGGTCGGGAAACATTGGTGGAAAGAGTGTGTCGTATGTGCTAGATTCTGCATTTGTTCATAACTACTCTTAACAAAAACGTCGATGCCGGTGAATCTGTACCGGAGCATGAATGCATCACACAGCGCAAAAACTACCTTCGCGAAGAGCACTATCCATTGAAGGCAAGCTGAGAATTCTCGGCAGTCGTTGTTTTTTGTCTTAGTTTACTGAACCTTGATAATAAAACTGTAATTGCACTCATGCGTGTTGTCCGCCATTTATATGCACAATCATCGTTCAGAAGCACGCCTTCGAAGTATGCTATAATCTTCGAGCGGTGATCCATCTTGAGATTAGGAAAGAGTACGAAACTGCAAATAACACTTTTTCAAATGTCATACCATGATGCTTTGTCAAACTAGTGTTTTTTCTTTATACCACACTGCTTACTGTCAGATATTGAATACTTAGATCATTTTCCCAGTCGTTTGTGCGGATGGCTTTTACGGATACGCCACACAATAAGCCTACTTGCATACATTGAGTCGTTTGACTTGGCTGGATACCGCTCCGCTGTTATGAGCACAACAAGCTATCCGACGCGATCAAAGTGTGCATGAACATTAAATAAACTGCAGTCAAATTGACTAGAATCTTCTCTATAAGTATTACGGCAAATTCATAAAACATGGTTTAAGTGACAACTTGGGGTTCAACTTATTCAGGCAACCAGTAGCATGCATCAAATAGGAAAAGTCTGTTTAAAATTAAGCAGCTTGTTGAGATAAACACTGTTGCCTCCTGAAATGTTAGCTTAAAAGCAAGATATCACCTAATGTGGCACATTTATTTGAAAAAAACGTGCATTCTGAATGTGCGAATAACTAACTTGGCTAGTGTTGTAGGTTGCTTATGCTTAGTTCCCCACACTGGATCCCTAATCAAGTGGAGACAATGCCATTGGGTACTTTGTCATCCGCAAACCCAAACGACATTACCAAAATTTACCCCAAAGCAGAAACAAGGTTATTTGGATAATTTTGGTGGTTGTTTTAGTCTAACGTTGGATAAGTTGTCTCCTAAGAATGTCTGTAACTTTGGGAATGCTTGCAATAAATGAAACGCCTATCTTTGTAGTACGGAATCACATGATCACCTGTAGCAGTAATTGCAACGAATTCCGACTACAAGTTGTTCGCTTGTGATTTCACGATCTATTAAACTGACGTGCACATCGCTGTAATTTTAAAGTCCTCCTTTCCAATTAGGTTTCATCCTGAAGGTGACTTATGTCTACGTCAAAAGCCAGAAAGCACTGCAAGGGTGTTGCACCCCTATTAAACTCATCAGCGGTGCGCACCCCATAAAACGCCAAGGATATTGTACTCCTGACCGTCTTACACAGTCTCCCCGGTCTTTTGGCCTAGTAGAACTCTCCGATAACATTTCTACATCTCTTCCCCCTTTACTCATACTCTTATTGAGGTTAGTCCACACCAAAATGAATGCACGAAACTCTGGTTTCGCCCTTCTTGAAGCCATTTAGCAGCATACTTAACTCCACTGAATGTTAAGTTCCCCGGACAACCACGAGAACGCCACTTTTAAGGCAGATGAATTTCCAGTTTTTCTCAGTTTCCTTGCAGCTAATTAACTAGGTTTGTAAGGGACACGAAAATGAATTGACAAACCAAAAATGATGGCTACTGGAACATTCCCGAGGACATTTCTATCCTCCAACAAAACGTTTCGTTCTGCATAACAGTGGTAAGGCACAGATCCCTAAGAATAGGGACATAAAAATACCAGCTCTTCTAGATGGCATATATAGTGAATTTTTGAATCGAGCATCTTTGTGTAATGCGAACACTCATTAGATCTTTGTTAGTAAAATTCATGAGTTCCTCTGTCAACCAGATAGATTCCACTCTTTTATGTCCAGCTTTAGATGGGTGGGAGCAGGAGGCGATCGGTATTTGCTAGCTCCACTTAAATCTGACACCGTGCTGGGTGAGAAGGAGGTTAGCAGTACAGTTCTACAGGCCGCTCTTCCAATTTTCATAATTGTACCATTAGTGTTAATCTATCGAGTGCGGACGCCTGCACTATATGATCTGTTGCGTTGATTCACATATTTGCCACCCTTATTGAAAGTGAATTGGCTACTGAAGTTTTCTTCCGTCGGTGTTTTCTCCAGGTTTCCTTGCCAAAAATTATTTGTGCGGGCGGAAAAGTACGTCCATCATTGGTAGTTCTTTCGTTACATGCATAAATTAGGTTCTTAGGTGTCCTCGAAACTTTGTCGTATTCATGGTTAAGGTGAGGAGTTTTTATTGTGTGGTCTTTCTTCGCAGATCAGGAAACAACTGACTGATTGTATGTTGACTTCTATCTATTCCACAGCATTCTCCTTTCTTACCGGACGGTAAGTTGGTCTAAAGTAGTCCGGCAATGAGTGTGTATAAATACCTCAACACAGAATCCTTCCTCGCACAGAAGCTTGAATGTCGGAGTGCATAGAGAGGTCGCCTGGTTTTTCTCACGTTTAGCATCCAGTTTCACTTCGAGATCTCAGACTACTTTCTCTGTCGTCAGGGGCAGTGTAACATGAGACTACAATGTGACCTCATCTGGCCTCTTCCACTGCCAGTCTGAGCGTCGTCGAAATAACCAGGAGATTTTTATCCCTTACTGTTGTCTCCGCTTGCCCTAGTTGCTCCTCACCGTTTTCCTCAGATTGTCCGCAAAAGTAGGCAATCATAGTTCTTGGCATCAGGGATCTTACGCACGTCCATGTTCGACAGTATCCTACAACAAACCTACCAGTAAATAGCTAGTGACCTTGGGGTGTTCGCATAGCATCCCATCCACTCTATCCCTGAAATGGTGATCTGAATGAAAGGCCCGAATCCATCTCACAGCGTCGATGGGATACCAATCTTCTCAGAGATCAAGTAGACTGCTGTGAGCAACGTTACTGAGTTACTTTTCTGTCCTGATCATTTTGTCTACCCGTCTAGCTCATTCATCACAAGTCAGCAGAACTTTGGTAACTAAAGACAAGTTGCGAACTAGTGTCGACGTGCTGGCCTTCACGTAACCGAAGCAGAATTTTTCGGTGTTTCTCAGTCCCGCAGTCAAGTGATAGTTTTTGGAATGTGCTAAGCTCCTACCCGTGAAGTAGTTTTATCAATACCTGCTTCCAAACCTATATGAATCCACTCGTTAAGTAGTACTGAAACTGGCGCTGCTAAAACTGGGTCCAGAAGATGCAGTACTGCAGAACATCCGGAAAGTCTACTTCACAAATAAACCGCACGCGATGAAAATTCTACACTGTGCATCTGTGCGAAAAAAAGAAGACAACGATGGATCACTCGGCGACAAACCCCTTTAATACGTGTTGCGCGCTCATTCTCGTAAGTTCATAAACAAGGCCGGTTAACTGCAACAATCCCATCGTAGCCGCTGGAATACGATCGCATGATAATGAATGTCATCTGGGCAGCTTAGCAGCCCCATGCGGACTTGAAAAGCTTGAGAACATTGTGTAGCCCCGGTACAGCTACGGACTTGTAGGGTACGTTCCTAGCATGCTTATTACCAATGCCTCTTTAAAGCTATGCACCATTACAGATAGCTAGCTTTGATGATCTAAAATGCGCAGAGAAGTAGTAAAACTACTTCTTCGCAACATATGATACAACCTTCTACAGAGTAATGACTAAGACCACCTTGAATAAATACGAAAGGCAACCAGCATTCGTGATTAAAACTTGGGCGATTTGTTCCAAAATGTCGGCTGAATATTACGGTCGCACATGGTATTCGGTAGTCTGAAATGGAGTTGGAATTAACTTAACGCTTAGCTGGGTGCTGCTAAGAAGCAAACTCGCGGGTCGTTCGTTCGGTAAAAGAGTCCAGCTGCAGCCTCTACTGCAACTGCAGAACAGGAGCTTTCATTCACACACTTCCAGACCGTTACGGACACTTAACGACGGTAAAACAAGAAATCACCGCAGTCACCGTCGAATCATGACAGTGCAATCCCCACGCACGAAACGCCTGCCTACAAATAAAAATTCATCATTTGATATCAAATCTATAACACATCTGATTGAATGTTTTCAATACGCGGTCAGGCAGTACACAAGTACTCACGAGCAGCTGGAAGAGCTGTGTTGGCTTGTGAATTCTGGACCGCGTGACTACCGATGGACAATACACATTAGTATTTGCCATCATTTTATTTCATCTAAGTCTCCCTGTTCATCGCAGCTTTTCAGCAACGGTCAATAAAGAGCATTGGGCTCTTGGCTTTGTGCTCTTTGGAGGAACTGTGTATTGAAATTCTAGTTCATCAATCTTGAGCACCACTGGCCGATTCACAGTGCTCCTTGATTTTTAATTCTTCAGCTGAGTGGCGCCGTGAGGACTGCACGATTTGTGTGTACAGGGACAGGTGGAGAGAACTGGTGCAAATGTCACCTGCCACATACATGCAAGTTCTTATTTTTTTCGTTTTGGACGTCTATCTCCATGCGGATGTTACAGCTTTTCTTTGACCCTTTTAAAGCTGCGACAACACTGCCTGGAAGAATACATCTAGTGCATCATGATAGCTGGGTATGACACATCAAAGTAAAAGTTGGTTCATGGAAAATCATTAACAAAACAGCTGAACAGAAATCAGTTCGCTCAGCAAAAGAACCATAGGAACTTCGCCTCTTGCAACGTGGCCTTTCCTAATGGTGCAGAAATAGCAGCAGCACTATTTTTGAGGGCGCAAGTACTAGGAAAGTAGACTGCGTTAACATTTTAAACAGCCAGTACTAAAGAAATACATGTTTACTTTTCATGCATGGTCTGACTCCATTCTTTAAACTCGCACGACAGAAAATCCATTTTGGGAACCGCGGGTTTGCCGTCTTAAGTATCAGCCGCATATACTGGCCATTCATCGACCACAAACAGCATCGAAACTTCCCCTACAGTCCCCTGTCGAAGAACCAAATGCGTATTTTGTACCTATTAGCTATGAACCTTCTCAGATCTGCAAAGGCGCACTTCGAAAACTTTTGCCATGTTACTGGAGGTCCCAGACCATCATCATCATCTCCGTCAGCTGTAAGAACCGTGTACTTGCCGTACAGTGGTTGTAGCTGCCACAGTTTCGTTCACCGATGATTTGGGGGGTTGAGGTAGGTAGCTGCGCATTGGAGGCAGGAGCTGACAAATTGGTGCGTAAATACACCACAGTCAATGGACTGTTAAGTGGGGGAATTGGGAAGGGAGCTATGCATTGAAGGTAAAGCTTGGATGCACGAGCGCGACTGGGTCATGTCTGACAATATCTGTAACCATTGATATGGCCAGTCTCGGAGTCCCCATCCAGGAAGACGGCAGTGACCAGCGCAGCTAGTTTGCTGGTGATGGCTTTTATACTTTGCTGCCAAGTCATTATTTAACCGCCTCTGGCTCGTTTCCACCCTTCACGTGGTTGTGCAAAAAGAACCCTTCGAGGAAGTCGGTCGACTGGCATAAGCACGTGGCCAAGCCAGCGCAACCTATGCAGTGTGATCAGTTTAGCTATCGAGGGTGAGTTATTTCTCCCGAGTACCCTTCGACGTATTGGTTATCCGGTTTTCGCACCAGACTCGGCAATGCTCCGAAGGCATCGATGGTCAAAAACTGAAAGTCCTTTGACGTCCTCGGCGCGCAGCGGCCAGGTTTCTCATCCGTATAGTAATACGGAGGCCCAGATAAAAAACGTGTGTTGTTAAAGCCAAACCTGTGTAAGGAAACCTGACCACTGTTGTTAGCAGTTTTCCGTTTTAGGCGAGTATAAGCAAGAACTTCGTACATCCAACTTTGAAAAATTCTTCTCCACGGACAGCCTTTCTGTAACATCGTCAGGCATCAGAAGAGGGAATCCAGCAATGATTATTTTTAAGGCAGTAAACAGTTACCAGTATATGCACTTATTTGGAACATTAAATTAGTTCAGTAATATCCGTTTGAAACATTATTCAGTGTTTCAGAGACGACCTCTCGTACGGGTAGAGGAACGGGTCTTGGCGACGAACAGCAACTGGTTTCGCACTGCTCTGAAAGGGGATGGGATGCTGTTTGTTCAGCATTTCGTCGAAAGTATTGAGAAGTTTTGAAGAACTATTCTTAGATATGAAGATTGATGTACTGCACTAGTGGGTCACAATAATCGTTTTATTGTTAGTAACCGACCCATACGCTAGAACGTTTGGTTTACCGTGCCTTCTATCTGAAGCCTTACAAGTGAACCCTAGTAAGTCTGCCAAGTCATAGCGATTCTAGAGATACATATATGGACACGTATTTACCAGCGCTTCCGTTGGAGACTTCTCAAATGACAGTCTTACTCGCCTTTGGGAGCTATTTATCCCCTGAACAACTTAGCTATTTTTGGTAGTCCGAGGAAGTTTGGAAAAATTCAACTGAGGTTTTGTCCCGCAATTGAAGTTAATCTATGCCGAAAAGCCTCCCGGCTTTTGTCCTGAAAGCTCGATTCGAATTATGCATCAATGTCCACGGGCTGATGCAAATATTCTCCGACAATCGAATAAGTTTACGGCTGTTTAGTGTATAAAACAAGGCAAACGTTCCGGCTTAGTTAAGTGATCGCAAGTCCAAAACAGCCCAAATCTACGTTTTCAGTGTGGAACAGGTCCTATCACCGCGCTGCGTTAACATGTAAGTGTACTTTTATCGATTTTACCTTTCGAGCCAATAATCAAGCTAAATAAGCATAATTCAGCAAAAATTTCTCTGCCAAGGAGGTCCGGGACAAGCTACTACGCTCTTTTGACTTAAAAAATTTCCATTGTCTCCGGTAACTTTAAAGGAATGTTCTTTCTCGTCCTAATGTAGTTCACTGTGGAGCATAAAATTGAGTATCGACGAGTGATTTAATCATCGGCTACATTCTTTGGCAGCACAGAAATGCCAATGTAACACGCAACTTCATTATTGAAACATTGCCTCAATAGTCCATAGTCCTTCAACCCAGGTTGAGCTGCTTCTTAGGCTCGCTGAATGCGAGTGTTTTTAATTCTACCACCTACAGATGTCAGCCAGTTTGATCGTCACAAAATGTACTTACTTTATTCATTATGGGTCCCGATATCCGATTAGACGACCTCCGATCTCGTTTGGTGGACAATGCTTGCGGTTCGGCTTCTCTCATAAGTGAAACTGTGTATGATGGTGCTATTCGCACTACCGGAACAGTGCTTGATGCGAACTTTTGCGCTTGTGGCATTTCGCACGCAATGTGCACCGGGTCAAGAGTAAAACCAAAAGGATCCGTGTTTGCGAATGTTGCTTGTTTGGGCTTCTGGTCAAGTGGAGGCGTCCCAGTCCTTAGCCAGTTTAAGGAATTGGCTTTTGTCAGCGTAAGGGTAGGGTTTGTGTCTGATTCCTCACAAGCGGAATTCGGAGGAGCAACAGAAATCGACGGATTTGGTTCATCATCAGTTTTCATAGCGGAGGGAGGTGTAATTTCCGGGTTGCAAAACTTTTCATCATCGGGGTCCTCTGTCAGTTGCTGTTCTGCTGTAAGCTGATGTTGTGTACCATCGAAGGACTGGTGCTCAATGAATCTGGTGAACATCACAGATAGTCCATTGCAATCCATGTGATTTCCAAAGTCATCTGATTGGACATTTATGGCCTCAGATGTGGTTATTTCATTTTCAGCCTCAAGCTCCTGAATATCGTAACAAATATTCCATATTGTGAGTGAAGTTTTTAAAACTCCCATAGTGCACGCAGGTTTGAAACTATTTAACACGAGCTACTAAATTAGACGAGCTGCAAAATTAACCAGTTAATTTATCAGCTTGGTATAACAGTTTGTTGAAAGTCGTGTTCACACTACTCTAATTTGAACAGTCCTTCCTCTGTCCTGGCGCCAGTATTCTGGTAATACCACACTAAACGGCGAGATATCAATGAATTCTAGTTTCGCTCTTATTATGGCCACCAGCAGTGCGTATCCTTGGTCGTGCCGAGGAACGAACTGCGAACAAAGTAAGCATAGTACCATTACTCCACCAGCGCACGCTGGACATCTGAATTATCACACCTAAACACGGATGTCTTGCTGTCCTTGAGGATGAGGATGATGAGGCATAAACAGACGATTGTGTTCATGCCTTATACAGAAACTTTCACATAAAATATACAGATGTCTTTGCCTGATTTATCTTGAGAGATATCACCAATCAGTGAAACCGTGTGCTTGCTGATAATAGAAAGCGGCAAAAATTTCAGTTACCTGTATCTTAGAAAACTCTATTTGATTTTCTGCAATACGCAATTTGGTTAAGGTGCACGCTCGACAGAATTCTTGTCACTTCCATCATGTGGACGAACACTTCAGAAAAACAACTATCCATCAAGAGCGTAAATTGGCCAACCAACTACTGCCTTCCAAGTAATAGAAACTGTAGGCACAATGCTTCGAAAAAATGTCCGGACGAGCAATTTTTAAGTAACTACACCAGGTGACTGGTGACACCTCAAGGTCTAGTATTTCGACAATATTGAATGAAATATATCATTGCACCATCTTGTCATGTCGCATACTTAAATTTTTCCACCCGAAGCCATTCCACAGCAAAGCAACTGAATAGAATGTGGCTGCTCGCGCCTTCAAGATTGAAAGCTATACTGTTCGAACTTGCTAGATGGCTTACATCCTGACAGTCGTCTTCAGCTTTCCGTGCAGTCCATATTTTTAGTCAGCTTACCGCACTGGCATTATCCTGTAATAAGATTCCGTACAATTTACCACCCCCAGATTTCCACCTATTTGGATTGTGTATCTCCGTACCTTTTCAGGTCAACTTAGGAAAACTTTTATGCGCACCTCAGCTTCGTTTAAAAGATATGAGTATAGAAGTACATCGTCCTCTGTGAAAATTGACGCAGCCTTGTGAACCATTTTTGCGTTCCGCATTGCCTTGTTTTGCAAGCCATTTTCGTATCCGCATTCTCTTCTGTACAAAATACTAGTGGGTCGAAATACCACTTAATTCGAAATTCCGACAGTACGCGTTCCATGTAAGTGGATTAAAATATGCCCCTTGTACGCACATGGTTAACAATTTTCTTTAATTCAGCGAATTATCTCAACCTTTTTCATAGCCAATCTTTAGTCAACTATTGAAGACTAATTAGGTTGTAAAAAAATCTTTTGCTACCTTGTTATCGATATTGAAATAGTTTAGGGCAGAAGAATCAACGGCCAAAGGTCGCAGAAGGACAGACCACATCACTTTGTTTAGAGGAAATAGAGGGGAAACTGCCGACCTATCTTCTTCTACGGAATTACCTATACCTCTAAACACACAATCTGATAATCTCGATCTGGGATGTTGATATAAACCTCAGTCATATTGCTAGGGCTACTAATCTACTCATACCTATGCGTTGTCCAGAAAAGCTACTTTATGGGCCTAAAAAACTCGGACATTTACCCAGCAAACTCTTACGGTCGCTCATCAATGGACAAGGTGCCAAATTCATACTCCCTAGTTTCAGCAACTAGCTAAAGCAGACGATTTTATAGAAGTGAGATGCACAAAGATAGCGTCACCCTTTTAGGTTGTAAACTTGTGCATTCCGCGCAAAAGCATGAGTGCTATTTACTCAGTTAGATAAACCACAAAAAATTAAGCTGCACTCTTCAGTAAAA
The DNA here is from genome assembly GCA_003604175.2 of Clonorchis sinensis. Classification (NCBI taxonomy): domain Eukaryota; kingdom Metazoa; phylum Platyhelminthes; class Trematoda; order Opisthorchiida; family Opisthorchiidae; genus Clonorchis; species Clonorchis sinensis. The sequence goes on along the minus strand of CM030370.1, from coordinate 125,966,551 downwards.
AGCTATGATTGTTACGTTGATGTAGTGGGTGGCAGTCCGGTATGCGTCTATTGGAATGTGTTGTCAACGGTCATCTTCGTCTTTAGAAGTATGCGGAAAAAATAAAGGTATTTTACTGACGAGTATTAAATGGCTGCGAAATTCATATTAAAGCTGTGCAACAGTTGTGCATTCTTGCGTTTGAAAGAACGACGAAAAGGATGTACTAACTAAACGTCAGTGTAACTCCACCATCAAGGCTGAAGAGTTTCCCCCTCATATCTTTAAAATGTTACCTAGGCACATCTGGTAACGTTGGAAAAACAGCGACCTGCATTTGCCCACATACAAAAGATGAAGGTTCAACTAAGGTAAAATCTGCTGGTATTTGGACGTTTGAACTTTGTGTTTTTTTTATTTAAGACGTATAAAGCCACCGATTGAACGTCATCGAGCTCAGATTTACACATTTTTTGCTCACAAATGATGCAGCAATCAGTTTCAAACATGTGTATTCTGTCAGCGGAGTGCTCATTTTACGGCTACTGGCTTTCGCGGTGGGATCGACCATCAGCGGCGAAATGCCAATACCCTCCCTTTAAAATGGGATGCAAACGCCCACATTTTTCTGATGCGTAACCACCTCGATCATTCGATAGTCCCTAATTCTAATCCCGAACTCGTATATCCCGAAACAACAAGACAGAACTTGGCAAACAGTCCTTTTCTAATAAATCTCCGTCTTCTGATAGTGACCTGTTATCACATTCTTGGAAAGCATTTTCCTAGTTTCAGTCATTTCATTTGGTAGCCGCCTGAACATAGACACTTCTTTTACAACCTAATCAAAGGTACGCTAAGGGATTATCTGAGACGCGAGTTTAATGAATCGCCCTTCAAGAGCAAACCATGTATTAATGTGCTCAGGATGTTGGCAACGCGAAATACAAGAACAACTTTATGGTCTTTACAAGCACACAAGTCTCCTCTGGCAAAGTAGCAACTTTCCCAATCACCTCATCTCTCAAATAACAACGTGCTCACAAAGCTACTTTTGTCTCATTGTCGGTCGAATTAGTTGTACGCTGCAGAGGCCCAGCAAGATAATCATTATTTCTCCATCTTTTTATCAACACTATTATTATCACTGTTGTCATCTCAAGCATCGAACAGTGACACTAGTTCATGCTGTCGTCGATTCGAATAATGAGAGAAGGGAAGAAAGATGTAAAAAAGTAAAATTAGAGAACAGAAGGCAAAACTCGTGAATTAAATTCTAAAGCTTGCTGCTTGAAGCATAGATCCCTTTTGGTAAACTAACCGGAATTTCGATAAAGGTTTAGGAATGACCGCAGCGTTTTAGCATTTTGGAGAGTATATCCGAGCATCAGTGGGACTCCACACCTAGTCCTTATCCCAACAGACAACGTCTACTAGTCTTGCAAAGCGTTCCAGTCAAGGCTTCATTGGTTCTTCAGCACTCATCCATTCTGAGTCTGGTTGGGGCTACGCAAAAATCAACTGGCCCAAAAGTTACCCTGTCGGCACTCAGGTAGCATAACTAGTCAGCAAGGAATATATTTATATATTTATATTTGAGCCTGTGGTGTCTTTTCACAGGCTTATGCACACCAAGCTTTGTACAAGCTCACTGCTCACCCTATCATCTGGCTACATGAAAGCCAGTGTAAAGAGATAGTGGTTGCTTGACTTTAAAATACTTCAGAATAGTTTGCACTCTGAGAACGAGCAGCTGTGATGTTATCTTACCCGTCGTCGAGCCAGCTCTTTAGGTCCCTGGCTGTACTTCCTGAATGAGAGTACAAGGTTAAAAAATTATTGCACTACTTTCCTGACACAACTCGGTGGAACCAACAGATATGTAACGCGCCTCAGGTGTTTCTCTGCTACAAGCCAAACGACATCCGAAAACGACTATCCCGGAGACAACAGACCGACCCGACCATTTAATCACTGAATGATCATGTTATCCCAGGCGCTAGTGCGCTAAACCCGTTGTAGCCACATGAGAAAGAAAACATTCTGGTTGCTTGATAGTATTGCATTGCCAGTCAGGTGTACCAGCAACGAATTCACCAGCGTTCTTCGTTAAGCGCTTATCTGCTTACCGTTTCTTCATGCTGCTGCAGTGCTGAACAAGCCACTGTGACGACGTTATGGGATAAAGATCACGTTCCATTTTGAGCTCTTCCAGACTTTCTTGTGACACTGTGACAGCTTATGCATCCATGGCAACCCTTAAGTGTCAGCGGCCATTGGGTTCAACATGTGTGGTAAGTGGTTATCTTGTCCCGGGGTATACAGGCGTGCCAAGTGTACAACTCGCCTGATCCTCACCCGTAAGGTGCTCCAATCAAATCAGCAACATTTGTCTTTCTGATGTTGGGCACACTTAGGTGTGTCACGGTCCCAAAATTTTGAACATATTTAATTTGATTCCCATCAAATAACCGGCTGCTGACTTCCACATGCATCAAGACATTTTGTGATGTTTTCACAGCTGGAAAATCATTCGCGAACAAAATTCAGGATTATTTCTGTGAACAGATTCAGGCCTAGCACTGTGCAGAAACTGTCAGGTTGCTCATCCTCATTAGCAGCAGCAGCACAATATCAGTGTTCAAATACTGATGTTTCGCTGCCTTACAAACACAATTCATCTGAAAGCCGTGGTGTAAAGAGAAAAATAAGGGGAAGGGGAAGAAACTTAGTGTTAGCCTATCACAATCATTCAGAGGTTCCTACACCTTCAGACATTCATTCATGAAAATCCGGATGACCTTTTGCTGTGGGCACTAGTATGTTTGTGTACACAATACATAGCTGCTGCTCAAATTCTCACTCAAACCATAAGAAAAAGGAAAGTAAAAAATTTCGTGATAGACAAGTGCATCAAACCAACCTGAGCAAATTTTTCGTGTTCTACATAATGTGGCTCCCCGTATAACGTCAGTAGTTAAGATTGAAAAGTGATGGATCAGATGGAGCTTTCAGACTAATATTTATGGACTTCTAAAGAAAATTGGAAAACGTTCACTACCAATAACTCTGGATGCATATACCAAAAAAGAATGCGGAATATTTATCCTCCTAATGGTGTGACTGCAGACAGATCAGAGGAAACCATAGCTTGCGTTGGGCACAGTACTTGCACCTAAAATTCTTCAGCCAAGTAATATGATTCGCATTACCAAATTAGTTTTTCAGGTATTCTGAGATGAACAGCCTTCAGGTAGAACCGAACAGACTGATCTGGAACTCATCCTATGGTGACTGTATGCGTCAACTGTCCATTCACCCTCAACCACGAAAAATACCTGAAATCTGTCGCTCGCAGTGACCTAATAAGCGCGAACGGCTCTGCAAGTGGGCACGAAGAGATGGACAAACTGAAAATTTCAAATGGAGGACGTTCAGCACACAAACACACATGTGCAACCAGGCTACCTTAACTGAAGATTGTTCCAACATCCACTACCTATCATTTATATCATCTGCAGTCTCTAATGTCTAGCTATTTGCCCCAACTCCTCAAATCACTGAAGGACAAAACTGTGACATCCACCTAGTACTGCAGGACGCAGTCTTTACAGCTGATGATGACGATGTCTCTATTCCCCCGGTAGGTCATTGCTTCCGTCTTGTTGTCTCTGATCATTCTTGGTGGGGGTGGGTGCTCATCCAGTGTTTTTGAGGATGTGGTTTCGAGATCACGGGAAGTGATAACCAGGTCAATCAGGACAATTGCCGGACCGACTTTCAGAGAACTGGGGGAATCAATAACACTTCTCGAGCGTGAAGATTTTAAACTGTTCAAAAGTTATAAAGCCTTATATCATCACCACCTCATTATTGAAAAATAGCTGAATCTCCTCCGAATAAAATCCTGAGGCAGTTAGGAATTGACCTACACTGTGGTCTACACTATGTTTGTGACTAAGATCTTGTTTGCAGCTAAGCGTAGCTGAAATCGGCGAAAATGGGTTCGCGTAAATTCAAAAAAGTGCTGGTTAGTAGACAAAACTAGGCGAAGTTTTACTAGGACAGGAGGACCAATGTGGAGGGGATCAGGACCTAAACTTCTAATGTAGTGGCATGTTGGTTATGTAATACCTAGCATGTAATTGAGTTGTGTTTGAGAATTAACGAATTGGCAAGCGTAAATTTGTCAGAAGGTGTTTCTTTAAGCGTGCTAACCAATAGTTGGGGAATATTGGCAGTTGTTGAACAACACTTGTGCACGCGATTACACGCTACACTTACTCCCAATGAACAGAAAACAAATCTGTCGCCATAGCTAGACGAGTAGTTCGCAGGTTGCCACTGTCGATGTCACAAAGCCTCAGAAAACACTGAGACACCGGTGAGTTGAAAAAATCGTTCGACATCACTGAAAGCGGTTCCACCCACAAAGAGAGTGATTCTGTTTCAGAAACATGTAATACCCCATAAAATGATGTCATCATAACAAAACATTTTAGTCGAGTCTAACTAGCTACTACGACACTATTAGTCTGACACTGATAACACGCTTGAAATGGCATGCATACAGGACCCGTTTACTGGCGCACCAGGACGTCTCAGTTCTACACAAGGTTAATGAGCTTTTGCTCAAATTGGTTGTGATTAAAAGGGCTTATTTCATCACACCTTGCTGTCTGGCACTGAGAATAATTTGACACACTGGAAATTCAACAACCAGATGCAGAATACTGATCTATACTCAGCAATGATCACAGTAGTATACGTCAGCTCTCAAGGCGACAATTCAGTATCTCTTAAAGATGCTCCACTCTGAAAAAGCACTACGTTGGCAAAGAAGGGAACAATTAAACAAATATGTTAGGATTGCGTGAGGGTTGATTTATGAACGAAAAAGGTGGCAACCTATTCTCTCTCATCATACTGTAATAACATGCCTCTTTTGGACTTCCGTAGTAAGACGCCACTAGTGCCTAACTTTCACGCCAGGTTTTGCATTGGTAGTCTGTCTCTCTCTATCTCTCTCGAAAACTCCTACTGGGACATCTACGGAATCTGGTTACGATTGCTTTTGAGAAATAGGGAAACATCTTCAAATGGGGAGGGACTGGTTGCCCTGAATGCTGCTCAGTTAACATGATTATATATGTGTCTATATTTGAGGGAAGTTTAATTTAGCGCTGACGTGTCCTCATGCTCTATGCAGTAAAAGGGCGAATTCCTTGCTACACAGAATTGTAATGGCTGCTGTCGTTTAGTCGACACTTCAACATCTCCTGTTATTTACTCTGGTTTGCATTTCTGGCGTCTTGATATCTGTTCAAAGTGGCATCATTTTCCTCTGCACAAGTAAGCCTCAAATTATTCGTTTTCTCCATATTTTATTGCTGACAACTAAACTCCTATAGGTTTCGGTAGCTTTAGACAAGTGAGAAATGTTATCTGAATCTCAGGTGCAGAGTTCAGAGAGAAGATACTTTTTGACGAAACTCCCTGAACTTGAAGTCTCTTCCACTGTGGAGGCGATTTTGGCCTACCTTAGATTAATACTTCTCTGGTGCACATACAGGTAAACTTCAATATACTCACTTTCTCTTCGAATAAGGTATTCTCCGAATATCTCTACCATGCGGCTGCTGGCGCTCACAAATATCAAGCTTATATTATTTATGACAGAATACTTTGTTGATATCTCAGGATATCCTAATGGCAGCAGTGGATTACATCTGGAAAGCGGGTTAGTACACATAATCACGTTGCAGCCTAAGCGAGCATTTTCTATCTGTCAGGCGCATTGATATGTTTTATTTCATGGCTATTCAAAGCTAAATATTGGGGAGTTGCCATCAAAAGAGGAGATAAAATCTTACAGGCCTTCTGAACTCTCTCAAAAAAATTAAAAAGCTTCTTCATTTCAAAAAGCGATCAATGAAACAGCTCGTGCAACTGAAATTCACGCGAATCTGCAGAAAAATTCAGTTTGCATGTGAGCCTTAACCAGGGTACCTCAACTGATTTTGAGGAAAGGATGAAAATAACGCGTAGTACACAAGGTACTAATTAGGCCCTGAAATTTATTCAGTCACAAGGAAACCCACGTTCGGTTGTATGTAGATAACGTCCTCTCCTGTAGGTTCCTCTCAAATGATGTCATTTTCATCAGACGGACTTTTGCGTCCAATGGTCTCTCATTTCAATTGGGTAAGAAGAACACGCATGGGCAACCCCAGATATCTACAGCCTAACCATACAGTGTTCTCTCAATTGGTAGGAAGATGAGGCTCATAACTCACGTCTTTGTTCCTACCTGTGTACTTTCGTTGTGTAGTAATCAATTTTCTCACTTTTTCTTAGGTTTGGATCACTGATTAAGTGAAGTATTCTGCTGTTTTCAGGGTAGAAACAGTTCATGAAACTGCTCTGGTTGGCGAATTGGGGAGGTGATTGGATTACATGGACTCAGTCGAATAGAAATCTTCTTCTTCTCATGTTCCTGCAGTGGACTAAACAGACAGAGTAAACGCGACTCCGCTTCACAAATTTCATTTTTATTGCGCTGTTCCTATCCAATATTTAAGAATTATCTATGATAACATTCATGTCAAGTGCCGGTTGGCTAGGATACGAGTTTTACCGACTGCTGAAAAAGCTGCAGTCTGATTACTTGACCTCCCATTCACGGTGAGCACAAAGTTGACGTCTAAATTGGTTTTCCATGTGAATGACTTATGATGATGTCATTCCATCTGGAAGTTTCAACAAAAATTCATACAAGATTGTTTTCTTCCATTGCTTCTCCACAAGAGTCACGTAAATACGTGCACACAATTCACTAGTGCTAGAGCCTTCCTCAAGCAACTCTAGAACAGAAAGTCATAGAAGTACCTGAGTTGCTCGGTTGCATTTTACACTCGATCATTTCACTCAGACGATACCACGGTGGCTACGTTTCACGGTGAACACCTCATCTACCCATAATGAGTTGATGCTCCAGGTGTTTGGTTGGTACGATATTGCCACTGGCACTGATTCACACCAGACCAAAAGGGCACCCATGCACTAAGGTATTTACACTGTTCTTGCTTACTGTTCGACTTAACACACAGATGGACAGTCTATGGCTTCCGGTCATTATCTTTGCCAAGCCGAATACGACGTACACTAATCGGTACAAAGCAGAACACGTGGACTTCCGCACGATGAGAAGCTTTATGAAAGAGTATGAATTAGACGGCGAAAAACCACTAAACGCGCATGACAGACAACCGCATTTGAGGCCAAGTAGTACAGAAGAAAGAACTATGAAGATCTGGACTTGACGTCTTTTACCGAAACGAGTGTTTGACAGAGAAAAAACGAGACAAGTAACCCCACGTAGGTCTGTAAAAGACGCGCCTTCCAAATGTTGTTTTTATTTGGACTTTCCTTCCTGAGTTTTACCGAGAGAACAATAACGTGAATCCACACGAGCGAGCAAGCGATAAATATAATTTTTGGAAGTGATTCACGCAGTTACGTCCGCGGCATTAAAACAGCTTCAAGATTCACCAAATATCACCGAAAGGAATGGGAAATTCAAAACAATGACAAACATGGCTTTTACACCGTACACCTAAAATATTTGACCCAGGGATCCTCTGTTAGGGAGACTTAGTGCAGGAGGACTCAGTTTTGCAAAATAAAACACTTTTGCTTATCTGTTTAAAGACTCGCAAGTAGAAAACAGCCTCACAGAAAAGAATGTTCAGCTCAGTTCCATTAGGTCATTTCGGCAAGTAACAATGCACTAATCTAATAATCGGCATTGATTTGGAAAGGACTAATAAAATCACGAGTGCATGGACAACATTATGTGGTTAAAAGTGGCGAAATGAATGACTATACAGCCACAAACAATAAAAGACAAACCAACGCGCTGCATGTGCACATTTTCTAAGACTGTCTCTTGAGAATACGGGTTGTAGACGAGGAGCTTTTTAACTCATCAGAAGTGGTCCATATATGAGCTGACTGCGTTAAGTGGAACATTTACCCGTCTCAGGCTAAATGATCTCTCTGGAGTCTGGTTGATCACCCGCTGTAGTGTTGTCATCCGGTGTATCTTTTGCGATATATTGAATTATCCTGAAAAGTTGGACGATTTTAATGTTTGATCAAAGACTCCAGTGTTTTAAACGTTTCAGCTGTGGTAGGGCTGATAATTAATAGAATAGTTGCCATGGAGGATGATAGAAATTTGGAACTTTATAACTCTTTTAAATAAGGAGACTTTCATACTATCGCTTGCAGCCCTACCTGAAATGCACTGTGTACTACTCGAGGACGCCTGCTAAATTCTCTGAAGATGAACTTCGCTCCGTTGTCGGTTCGTGGAGTGCTGAGCCAATCATACCAAAAACCAGTGTGGTTTGGAGTTTTCACATGCCGCAAGATGGCTCACTAGTGTGGCTCTGGAGAACAGCAGGGCGCTCACCGCCTGTTTTGCGCTAATATGTGATAAAAATATTCTTGTTGTACCAATATACTCTTCTTTGTTATTTCTTGCTTGGATGTCTGCGGAATCCTTTTAGAATCTTACGAGAGTTCCATGTAACATTTCACGTAGCACTTTAACTACTCTGACTTGAGGAGCTTAATTTTGAGATGTCCGTAGTTAACACGTAGCATTCTGCCACCATGGTGAAACTTGAGGCATCTAGCCATCCCATACCTCAAGGTTGGTGATTTGTGCCATCGGGTCTGCTCCAGTCTATTTGCTCAACATTGAAGTCACCGTTCGAGAAAAGTCTCCTTATTCTAGTTGGATTCTTGCTCCGAACAACGCTCAGCCGAAAACTATTGACATCCATTAAATCTGTTGAGTGCTAATCCTTACTTGTCACGGCAACGTTAGACTCGGAAGCTGCCACCGAATTTGCGATAGAGTCTTTCTGGAGCCAAGCTCATCTGCGGATTACTCCATATTGGTTTCGAAGCTACTACTGTCCCCGACAATCGTTTTAGTCTGTTAGACATAACTTTCTTTCAGTCACTACCTGTTCAAACATTTTCAGGAACTTCAATACACAGTTCCCATTCAAGATAAAACAACTCATAACACCCAACTACTTGAGTTGGTCCATCATTGTCACAACAAGCCAGACTGCTTACTGGCTTGCACGCATCCCAAGGACCGAGAAACTCGCCCACATCGTTGTCCTGCTGTGGCGTAAGTTTTGCGTCTAGAATAAGCTTCTACGACAACTATTCATCATTCTTCTGTTTTCGCGCAAAGTGCGATTCGTTGCGTCACCCAAGATTATTTGTTTTATTGATTCTGTTGTTACACCGTCACCAGTGTAGTTAATAACCCAACACACATCTTTGGGTCAGTAAAATAAGAATATTTGCCGAATCAGCATTTAGTACCCAAAACAAAGTCATTGTCGGAACTTCAAAAACTTACGAACGATATATGCATACAATGCATTATATGCTGTCCAATAGGCACCCGCGAGCAGTCTCCCAGAGACCGAGACAGCGCTTCCACTTTGCCTATTGCGGTCAGTATCTAGGACATCGCTATGCCCTTATTATAAACAACTCCTCTCTGCACTGATAGAAATTTCATTTTACTACATGCGTTATGGCCGGTTTCACTCTACTTACTTTACAAAATCATTTATGAATGCACATTTTACCACTGGCATCACCAGCTGATAATAAAACGCAGTCTGCGTTGAAGGATTTACTAGTGATAGTAGTTAGTTTGTTAAAGAGTGTTTTTTATCTGTTACACTCAGCGCCTGTACGGGAGTTTGCTTAAGACAATATAGGAATGATGCCAAAGCACATATCTGGAAAAGCCCTGCTCTCAGACTACCAGTCTGAGATGCGTTTTGGATGATGATTTACTATGTACCAGAAACAAAAATCTACTTCAACCAAATGGCGGATAAATTCTCACCATTGATTTGTTACCAGGTAGAATGATTGGGTGTACGGACCTTCCAGACCCAGTACAAACAAGAAGGCAACAAGACACAATCACCGACCTATCGCGACGCTTCGCTACGCTCTCTAACAACGCACTGGTGAAGTCACCTATATTGGTGGTGAAACGTTTGCAATCAAATTGCTCAGCTCAGCGAATAAACCAACGACCAAAACAACATTCACAGTGCTTTAAAGGTGGGAGTTAGTGGATGTTAATAAATTAATGGCGGTTAATATAAATTTAGCTACAGAGTACCTTCATAAAGGCTGACCGAAAGATCATAAAATTTTACCTGAATGAGAATTCACTACCCAAAACCACCATACTGACTAGCTCAGGTCTGGAGCACAAAGTCGGTTTTTGCTGGTTTATCTCTTTTTGCTTCCACCAAATACAGTCGTTCAGAAACCTCTACTGCCAGTAAAAATCTGTTTTTAAGCACAACGGCGTCATTCTACCTGAGATTCCACCCTTACTATGGGTGATCATAAACGGATCAATGTGCACATAAAGCTCACACCTTAAGTGATGTCATTCTGTTTTCTGAAAGACCCTAGGGTTAGAATCTAAATGAGAAATAAGTTGGGGAAATTGGAATCCGATGAAAAAATGACAAAAATGTTCCACTGTTTGCGGACTGTGTATGGCCTAGAAAGCCCTTAGCATTTGCTGGAAGATTACTTATCCCAACTGGGTAATAAAATTGAGGAACCAAGCAGAATCGATATGTGCGCAAAACATAGAAATAAACCGGATATGGCCTCATCAGCAGAGTGACTTATTTGTTCCATATAGACAATTTATTACATCTGCTTTGTTGTCCTGCAGCACAAACAGAACCTAGCAGCTCCTACAGGGGATCGGGCACCAATGGATATTATAAACTAACAGGTGATCATCTCCACGCACTAGCCTTCTTAGGCTGATCCTTTAGTCATGATGTTGGAGTGCGATATACTGGAAGGCAAAGCTCAAAGCTCATCCTACTGATGCTAGAGGTGAGAACAATCATGAGTTGAAAATTGTCTGGCATTTTTACGCCACAAAAATTGGCTGCCGTCTGTAGATACGCAGGAAGTCCTGGAACTCCCTTATCGGATTCAATAGAAACATAAGATGGGAGAATAGAACGTTCCATTTTTCGTGGCTTTAGTGACAGCCTTAACCTGCTAATTGATTTTTTCCCTTAGCCTATTTATATCTTCTATTCTTGAAATTTATGTCAGATCTCATTCAACTTGTCATTTTACAGTACACACTGGAATAACCCACCAATCGTCTTGAATATTATGCTCACTGAAGTACATTATCACTGATAAAAACATTATTCCACAGATGGGTAAAATTGATCTCTGTGCAGATTCTCTCAAAGCACCTGTGATCTTGCTTTCTACAGTCAATCATTCTGGAACATCAGTGGTGCTGGTGAAAGAAATCAGAGCAGATTACGATACCTGTAGCTTGAAGAAATATAGACCACCGTACCCCAAAAATCATTTTATTAAGTTAGGTCATTCCAACCTCTGAGAAAGCCCTTTTCAAAAATTTACTCAGGCTGGCCGCAAATCAAGACACCTAATGGATAATACATGCGATCCCTGAGAATATTCAAGGTCTCTTAAATACCACCAGATCAGTAGAAGCATGGAAGAGCTAAACTGGCCGTACACTAAAAATGCGCTGTTTTACAATGCAACCCCCGCTTGATTAAACAAGTTTGCATTTGCCTTTAAGAACTCCTTTCTTGTCGCAAGATGAATACTCAAGCTATTAACGACGTATCTGAGTGGGACTTCTGGGAAACAACACCGTACGTTAAGAGGACAATGCCTAAAACGGTCATTTTGATTTCACTGTCCCCTTGGTATATGTAACAAAAGCATTTCTGAAAAACAGAGATATGCCTATACATCGTTTCCCTCTAAAACCCTTAACTCTCTTTTGCTCCCCCCCCCACCAACTGCATTCAGTCCAAAAGTGTGGGTTACCAATTGTCTATTTTTTCGGAGCGTCTGAAGTTTCGAGGCGGTATCTTTGATTGTGTCTTCCCAGTGAATGTCTAACCCAGTCGTATTTGACTCCGGTAAATAAATCCACCCTTTAACCGTGAAGCTGGACTGCACTACAATCATTCTTATAGAACAACCATGCGGTGCGCCTTAATTTTTCTCAGATGAATATGGGTGGATCAAAATGAAGCTATGTCTGAATCTGGTTAAGTAGAGGAGGGTTTAGGTTCATTTCGGCGCTCGCTACTCACTTGAATGGTTGATGATAAGATCGGTTTTTTTCGTGTACACACCAACGAATGTTAAAGACGGTGGTTAAACTTTGCCCACTGAATACTCCAGGATCATGCTGTCTCCGGTATGACTCACGTAGTTCTTGCTGGGATACTGCATCGCACCTGCATGGCGCCTGAGCTGACAAAGTATTTCTCGTCGACGTCTGCCCTTCAGTCACATCAATAAAAGCAATTCTAAAAATGTCTAACTTTTAGCATATTTTAGGTTCCAATAAACAGTCACTATAGGGCTCTTGTGTCTGCCGTTATACTAAGTCAAAATGCTGAACTACGTATAGCTGCCGCCACGAAAAAATAGGTTGCATATTACGTAAGTAAATCCATATTTTCCGGGTACCTTTTTGTGTATAGATATTACCTTGGCAATTTGAGATTTGGGAGACATCGTGGATATCCTGTAGATGAAGCCACTCTGCTGAAATGCCAGGAAGCACATATATTCATATATATATATATATATACTTGTTCATACATGGCTATGTGTAGGTATATTTCAGCCATATCTCTTAATTATATAAGACACTCAGCGTTCTGTCAGACACAGGCTAGAATATTACATAGAAAGACTGGCCATAACCCAGCTTGAATACCGCAGTTATGAATCATCTGCTACAAACCTTCATGTGACTCTCCGATAATAAGCAAAAGCCATCAATCAGAGGAAGTAAGTGAACTTTTGTTAGAGCCGCCACAGGGGCCATGGCCAAGCGGTCTTTTTTGTAAACTGTGCTTCTGTGAGGGTGATGAGGACAGGGTTAGATCGCCAATTTTTTGCACACCGCCAGATTTATTTGAAAGTAACGCTTCTGGTTGTTCAACGCTGTAGCTAAATCCTTTTAAGATATGCCTAAGTGATCTACCAGCTCCATCTTCCCAGGTCGCTTGCTTTGCACAGACCCCCTTTAAAACTTTTACGTAATCCCCTTCATAGGACCCGGTGCCCCGCAAAATGCTCTGATGGTCTGCACAAACAGAAGATTATGTGAAACTCTTGATCAACTTCTCCAGCGGTCCAGGCCGTTATATCTTAGCCTTGTAGTCAAGCTGTTTCAGGCTGGTGAAAACCAGCATGAATCTGGGCATAACGTTGTCTCTGGTTCCTAAATTAGCCTTACGTGCCTACAAGAATTTAATAACAGTTATCTCCAGCAACTATCAAGAAGGTTCAGGCATTTTTATTCCTCGCACAGGCCTAATATTTAAATCTAAGTAACCTGATTACTTTCTATGACTGAAAATGATCCAGTGTTTTTGAAGAAGCTTCACGGATGTTTTCGGCTTAAAGCTCTTGACCTATGAATACCGCTCCCTTGAATTGGATGTTTTTCCATGCCTATCGTTTATGACGGTGATATCTCACCTACCCCGTGCGTATCTTACGTGGATTTCTACAAAAAACCTTCATGGTCACTGCACCGTGGATTAAAGTTAACTGTTTGAACCGGTGGATTTCGATGCTCGCAGAGTGGTCTTTTTCATTTAAGTAAATCAATTTAGTTACGCTGAAGACCCTTTGACCTAGTGCCACGGTGAAATTTGGATACTAGGGCGCTAAAAGTTTAGTTAGTTTGAACAGTCTATGCTGTCGCTTACCGCTACCGTTAAGATGTGTATATAACTTCACCCTCCGTCCGTATTTCTGGCAGCGCATTCTAACTACGGTTTCTTATTTCGATAAATTGGGCCGACTAGGTAACTGGCTTCATTGGATAAGAGGGTAATAGCAGTCACTTGCCGTGGGGGTCGACGGTGGTTTTTGGATCCTGATGAGCTGCAGGGAATAATCGCCTGTTGGAGGAATGCACTTTGTACCGCATGTCTCAATCTTCCATTTATGAAAATGATTGAATAATGGGTACCCATCACCGGCGAGTCACTACATCCCACTAATATATCAAAACATGATTCTAGACTTTTTCACCATTTCACAATTTGTTCGGAGTATTTCTAGTGTGTCTCAGTAGCCGCAAGTTCCTTCTGGAGATGCATGTGTCCCAACCGTCGTGTGTTCGCTGAAACTTGGGTCTCGGAACAGAAGCTGGGTAAATATGGTTTTCATCTAGTTATGGTCTGTTGTTTATCTTGAAAATCAATGGGGTAACAGTCTGGTGACAAGCAAAGTATTCAGGCAGCTCACCTCGTCTTTGTGTTTACGTGGGATCGGAGGTGACGCTTTGACCATCCTCAACGTTTCTTCCAATAAATTCTTCACCACCTTTTTTGACGCTTTCCCCACAAAACCATTTACTTCCTGTTTATATTTGTCAACATCTACTTTCACATCGGCGGCGTTATTCACAGAACATTCTAAAATTAAAAATAAGCACCAAAATAACGAATAAGTTCACTTGGTGCCCCTTCGCCCAGTGGACACGTTGGATCATGGAAGTTTTTCTTGAGATACTCAATCTGTTGTTTGCGACTGAGACGCCTTAATAGTGAAATTCGTTCTATTCTCGCCAGTTCTTCACCCTCAATTTTTCGAGCTCTCGCCATATGCTGCCTGCAATAAACCACTGAAAAAATGCTTTGTTCACTGATTACTTTAAGCGTTTGTTTGTCTCATAGGAAAGTTTCTGTAAAAGGCTCCAGTTTTCCCGCATTTATCTCGCCAGTGTTTCAACACGGAACGAATTTTGGTGACGGAGGCATATGTGTTGTTGACCTTCCTATGGCAGTACTTATATGTATTTATCTAATGGACTGTTTTCAGTGTGTTGTGAACCGGGTTTATCTTGAACACAATCGTATACGCTCTTGCCACTTAATTAGAGTACCTTGAATTGTGCGGTTAAACAATATCCCGTACACTGGGGTAACGACCTCAGTTGCCTTTCAGTTCAGACAGGTAGGATGGCCGTTAGAATGGTAAAGGAATGTGGTGAGAAACAGTCGAGTGCTCTGCATGATAACTGGTTTCATTCCATCCAAATGAAATGCACGGTGCCAAAAGAACAACTTGACTGCGAGCTCGACTTTTGAACTCGATTGCATTCTTTGCCTCCACAAGGCCGAGTCTTAGATGCACACCCAAAAATTTCTCTGAAACCATAGTTCGGGGGAGGAAAACTTTAACATAAAGTTCCAGCATTTGATGACATTTATTAGGTCCCTTAAGATCTTCCCATGCGGGCGCAGTTTTGTTGAAAGCGGTTTGAACGTACTCGAGGTCCACCATGGACGCGGAATTTATATATTGATCGCTGCCAAAGACTTCGCGTGATGTCCCCCAATTGATGGTGAGACGTTTGTGGAAGAGCGGGATTCTTTACATGTTTTGTTTTGCATTGAATTTTGGAAATAATCTCAAAAGGATGAGAACAATAATTTCGTTCGCTATTTCGACGCAAACCCAAAATTGAGCAGCTTTTAATGACCTGTGCATGAAAAAGTCTCCTACCGTTGTAGCAGGTAGGCCAAACAAAGCCAAAGAATTCATCATAGTTAGCAAGATGTTTCCTTTTTTATGAGGGTCAGTACACACTACCTCAGGTGAAGGGCCATACCGAATCGTCGATGATGACCTTGGGAGAGTTAGTGTATTTATGGGCAGAACAAGCATACAACACAATAAGGTGGCCAGTGCTTTCAAGTTCTGACACAAATTGAATGGACTGAGGTGGTCTTGTGGGTGCAAGTAACATTCTCGTCCGGTAGATCTGGATATAGTAAACTACGGGCAAACCATCAGACTGAGTATGGTAGTCGCGGCGACACCGTCATCGCGACACCGTACTTGGGTCCGTGCACAGCCCCGTACATGAACATCTTGGGTGAGTCGTTTATGATTGTTATTTTAGTTAGAATTCGCCAAGGACTTGTCGGAAATTAAGACCGGCATGAATGAAGTATATTCTTGGGTCAACTGAGGGCGCATGGTGGTTCATTTCTGTCATTCAGACGAGGCAATAAGACAACCGTGTCTACATCCGGCACTCAAAATAGGAAAAGTCTCAGAAACACTTCTAGAAGGCACTATGATGTGAGTTAGATTGCGGCTGAAATTTGACACAATTCCTGGCTAACGTATTCTGGACCCCGGTTTTCGAATAGCTGACGAAAACCTTGTCGATATGGAGTATGCAGACGTCGTTTTCGTTATCACAGAGGAGGAAAAGGCGCAGGGGTTTTTGAATAAACTGACCAAAGTCATCCGTCCTTTGGTATGCACCCTGCACTCACAAAGTGTAAGCTAATAAAAATAATGTTTGTTCACAACTGATAATTATCATGATCATAGGATTACATTTTCGAATATAGCATGAGTTTGTTCGTAGTTGCAGGTAATAGACCGAGTGGGAGAGAAGGTATAGTCGAGAGCACGAAGGGATTAGTTGCAGGTGTGCTATCAAACTGGGTATGGCAGTGCCGTGCCATCGTTGCACTGACGTACTTCGGTTTCTGGACAGTCCCGTAACGGACGTCATGTTTGAGATGGTTGGGCTGAGATGTGCAATTCTGTGAGCAGCGGGGTTTTTGAGTTGGCCAAGGAAATCTGCAGAGGTAGGACGAAGCCAATATAAGATCGCAGGTATTTTTCTGGTCCGTTTGGGGATCTCCGGGGATGTAAAGCACTGACCAGGAGGGGTGGATAACAGCAAACAAGGCGTCAAAACCGGGTATTGCCGAAGTTCGAAGCTTGGAAATATGAGGGAAAGGGATGAGGTCAGTAAAGCCCGGTGAACACACCACTTACAGTTCAAGGAGAGGTATACGAATTTGTGAAGCGTTATATGCACATTCGAGGTTGTATTAGTTCTGATTGCAGTATGACATGGGGTCGGTGCGGGAATCCAAAACGCTCGGGTCGCGCTTGCTCATTTGAAACATCTATGGCGTAATAATAATAATGTTTATTCCCAACTTGTGGGGGCATGCCGTCAGGCATGATCATAAGGTTACAGTCAGAATAAAGGTATGACTGGCGAGACTGTGAGTACAGGGGGTTTTGGGTGGGAAAAGAGGACAGCGCCATAGGCGGTGAGCTGTATCCAAGGTAAACGTGGTCGTCACTAAACCGGCACGAGCAGGGAAGCTCTTTTGTCGAAGAGAACATCAAGCAAGGTCAGATCGTTAGGATTTGAAGGTGGCGGGCAAAAACAAAGCGAGGGAGGGCAAAACAAGAGGCTTCATGCCTGAAATATGACAAGAGAAATGTAAGCTGTGGAAAATCAGAAACCAGAACATCAGATCTGGTGAAGCAGCAAAGTTGGCATCATCCAGCCGATCAAATTGAACTGAAGCCAAAAACAACCGCTGAGGCCTCGCGGCCTTGGACTATTGGGCTCGTGGCCAGGGTCACAAAAGCGTAAGTGGGGATGATGAAATGGAGGGACCAGCAAAGCGGGTAAATGGTAGCAGGGATCTCAGAGACATGGTATACAGTTAAACTGTAGTGACTCACTGGTGTCGCTGTTGTGGAGGCGGGCATAATAGTTCCTTTGGAAGAGAGAGATGGTGGCAACACACGAGCCGGAACGCGAACTGTATAGAAAGTTATTGGATTTGGTGGGAAGCACAGTAACACAGAGATGGTTAAATTTCAACCAACAGTTCAGCAGGTTGGAATGAATGTGTCATGGAGTCAGCTGGGGTCGATTGGGGAGTTCGTCGTATTTGCAGTTAATGGAACGAGTGGGCGAGGGCACGGTCGAGAGAAGGAATGGAATAGTTGCGGGAGTGCTATCGAACTGGGTATGGCAGTGCCGTGCCATCATTGGCCTGACATGCTTCAGTTTTTGGACAGCCCCGTAACGGACGTCACATTTTAAGGTGAGTGGGCTGGGGTGTGCAGTTCTTTGGGCAGCGGGATTCATTTCAGGCTGGCCGAGGAAACAAGGTGGAGCGAAGCCGATATGGAATCGCAGGGTTCTTTTGGTCCGTTTTGGGATCCTGTGGTTGAAGATCACCGGCCAGGTGGAGTGGGTAACAGCCAACCAGGTCCTCCAAACCAGGCATTGCCGAAGTTCGAAGCTTGGGAAGATGAGGGGGTGGGATGAAATTAGTAAAGCATGGTGAGTTTGAAAAGACAACAAATGGGGTAATGTGCATTAATATACATTGAAAGAAAAACTTGACGTCTGACGCGATTAGGGTGATGACAAGTGATTGTATGGAATAGGATATAGACTAGCGACCAAGGGGGTGGGTTTGCTAACAAACGATATTAAATTACAAGGGATCTAGTAAAGGCCGATATAAGCATGCAAAGTGGTGGTGTGGAAATCAGATGTATAAGGGCGGACGGGAGTGAACTTTCGAGATAACTGGTTGATCTGTTATTTATTACATGGGTTGGACAGTACCAGGAGAGAAAGCATGTACAAGAGAAATAGTCACCAGTCCCCGAAGCACTGCTATAAGCTTTAATCTGTAAGTGGTGCAATGATGGAGACTTTCATGTCTACCACTGGGAGCGGCAGGTAGATGTGTTCTTTGTTTGGTTGACGGAGTGGGCTTTGGTGCGGTGTAGCCTCTGTTCTGATGAAGGCAGATACAGCTATGCTCGTCGATGTAAGCCATGGGCATTGCAGATTATCTTCAGGCTATTCCAGGTGTTTTTTTTTATTGTTTTTTTTACAGATGAGAGGTCAGTTTTTTTCTTCATCTGTGGTTTATGGCGTTGCCAGATACAAAACTCAACCGAGGCGAGCCCAGCACCAACAGCAACAAACACAAGTCAGCGGTACTTTTTTTTGATTTCCTGAATTTAAAGGCCAGGCTCAGAACCACCGGCGATGGGCGATGCACCCGTGCTACTGGAGGGGTGACGGGTATACGAACGCACCATGGTGCAACGTAACAGAGCGACCCTCCCTGCAGGGCGTACCCGTCCACCACACGAGGTTTTCATCCCTCGTGCATGCTACCAGATCTGCAAGGTGGAAAACCAACCAAGCAGTCATAAATGCGGTTTGTGCATTAAAAAATACTCCAGCTACCAATTTTTTTCTGGTCGGGGGAAAGCAAGGCCAGTAAAGACAGCTCAGTCAATTCGAGCAGACAAACGGCATACAGACGCTGGTAGAGGCAAGTCGCGGAGGAGAAGTGAACTGACAGCTGCCAATGAGACAGTAGGAGTGGAATAGTGATATTCACAGCGATTGCACCATGGCTAAACGGCGTCGGAGCGCTGATGTGAGCTATCACGTCGAGCAGAAGCTTACCGCGATGTTGTGTGAGAGTGTATGGTGCAGTAAATCATCAGATGGATATATATATAGGCGCAGAATGCGCTCTGGTAATGAAGAAAAAAAGCTGACTCTGGTTTGGTTCTTGTCAGTTAGAGTTAGGCTGAGGGCACCAGTCACTAGACAGAGCTGATAGAGTAATCCGGGGTAGGGACTATACTAGAACGAGGTGTAAGATGTCTGGGAAAAAAAGAAAAACAACCAAGCCAGTAACACAGCACATTTAGATCAAGTAGGCATTTAAGTCCTACATTAGCTTAAAGCGAGTCAAGAGGATAGGAAGAAATGATAACAGGATCTTTTACTTGCCCACTAACTGTGTCGTCGCTAAACTCAAACGCGCACTGGACCCGATTCGTAGAGGAGGTCAGGGGGTAGTTGGGTATTAAGTAAGGCGGCAGCAGTTTCACAGGTAAGGAATTTGTCTACGGACTGGGAAAAAGTATGACGATGCGTGATGCTTCGCAGCTGCTCAGGAAGGTTGTTCCAGATGCGAGCGTAATAAACTAGGAAGAAGTAGTGGCGTAGGTTTGTACGAGCTAGGGGACATACTAAGAGGTTGCAGGAGTTACGGAGTCTGTAGTGGGGTTGCGAGTTTATACTTGGTCTGGCCTCTGCTATAAAGGTGTCTTTGTGCAGCAGACGGTGTAAGAGAGTTAGATTCAGCTTTAACCGTCTAAGCCATAGTGGTTCGAGGCCTAGGATTTGGCAGCGGGAACGGTAAGAGAGGGGGTGGGACCGAGGGAACAGCTTTTTCGTGAATGAGCGTTGGACGCTTTCAATTGCAAGTCTGCAACTTTGGGTGTAGAGTGAGGAGAATACGGGACAGAATTCCACGATTGGTCTTACGCATAGCTTGAAAATTGCAACCATCGTGTCTGGAAGGTGACAGGAGCGCAGTACTAAAAAACTGAGCCTGCGTGCTCTGGCAACCTGAAACTGCACTTGGTGGGAAAAGCTAAAAGTACAGGAGTATCTGAGGCCGAGATCTTTGATCTCCGTGGAATGAGTGATAGGATTTCCATTAATTGTGAAAGCGTCAGCCGGGAGTGAGCAGCGACAGGAGGTTATGCAGGATTTTGTGGAGGAGAAGCTTAGGCCAGAGTCGTTTGACCAGCGAGTCAATGAATCTAAGTCTCGCTTAATCTGCTGAAAGGCAAGGGCTTGTGTAGAGGGGGGGAATGTGTACGCGATTTTTATATCGTCCGCGAAGAGGAAAGCCTTACCATGGGATATGGCGCCGAAGACGTCATTGATATACAATAAGAAAAGGACGGGGCCTAGCACGCTTCCTTGGATGACTCCACTAGTGATCGATAGTGGAGATGATTGTATGTCCCCGATTTGCGTTATTTGCGTCCTGTCTGATAAGTAGGAAGCGAACCACTGCAATAAGGTTCCGGTGATGCCAACGGTACTAAGTTTGCGTAGCAGGGAGGCATGGGGGACCTGGTCAAAGGCTTTTTGAATGTCCAGGTAGACTGTTACAATGGAGTATCCAGCGTCGTAGGCTGCTGTGATGGTCTCAAAGAAGTGGAGCTGGCAGCCACTAACGGATCTTTGAGACAGGAACCCATACTGCCGGTTATCTATGGCATTATTAGCCAGGAGGAACTTGGTTAACGGACCTTTGACCAGGCGTTCAAGGGTTCTCATTAGGAGGGAGGTATGGTGGATTCCCCTGTAGTTGGAGGGAGTTTGTCTAGAACCAGATTTGAAATGCGGGTGGATTATAGACTTCTTCCACTGGAGGGGGACGACTCCATTGTATATAGAGTGGGCAAAAAGATTTAGTACAAGGATGCCAATATTTTGGCCGCCTTGTCTCAAGACACGCGGTGGAAGACCGTCGGCCCCTGGCACAACAGAGTCCTTAATCTTCAGGAGAAGGCATGAAACATCAGCTTGGGAGATGGTTACGTTACTGAGAGTCGGGTGGTTACCTTGACCATTAAGAGTTTGAAGAGATGCAGCAGTGAGAAGGGGTTCGGAGTTGGGAGGAATGGGTAGGTAACAGCTGGCGAAGTAAGCGTTCAGATGGTCTGCAATATTGACAGGATCAGTGACGGGGCCACTATCTGTGAAACGTAAACAGGCAATTGGGTGGTTGTTCGGGATACAACGCCTACGGAACAGCCGGCTGAGTGATTTGGGATTAGAAGGGGTTCTGAGGACGGTGCTCTCTTCTCGGCGTTCGAGAGATACCCGCAAGGATTCTCGGTCAGTAGAGAGTTTACTGATAAGAATTAGTAACGAGAAATCCTGAGACTTCCTATATTCTCTGCTAGCCCGGTGTATTTTTGCATCCAAGATTTTCAATAACCTATCGTGGCCGGAGACATTGGAGTGAAAACGTTTTACAGGAGAGACAAGGTGAAGAGCAGTCAATAGGTTTTGGTAAAAGATGTCACAGACGCGGTGGGTATTTGTCGAGAGGAAGAAGTCATCCCAATTCTGGGAGGCCAGCGTGGACGAAAAGGCTTGTAAAATATCCGGGGAGAGGAGATGAAACAGGGATGGACTCAGAGGAACAGTTTGGCCGTAACTGACTGCGTTGCAAGAAACGACGCAGTGATCACTTCCTGGGAAGCAAGGACCAACTGCAGCTGTAGCCAAATGGCCATCGTTGGAAAATATTAGGTCCAGGGTATGTAAGCCACGAGTGGGGCGACGTACGAGTTGGGACCAGCCCTCCACACTAAGTTGGGCGAGCAGCGCGGCATAACGGATGGGGCCGATAGTGGGAGACCAGGAAATATCCGGCAGGTTAAAGTCACCCAGCAGAAATTTAGACGTATGAGGAAGGGCATGCGCAGTGGAGATAATACGGGAAAGGTCGGCAATAGAGTCGGGGGAAGGGGCCGGTGGTAGATAGATACAACCTACTAGTACAGGTCTTTTGGTCCGTTCTGTAGATATCCAGGTAGTCTCCGGAATCCCTTCCAGGGAAGAATCAACAAAGGGAGTTGCACGAAGTTCTGTTTTGGAGTAGATGGCACAGCCGCCGCCTCTTGAGTTTTTCCTATCAGAGCGATGAATATCATAGCCAGGGAGTGAGACGGCCGTGTCAGGAGTTTCATCTGTGAGCCATGTTTCAGTCACGCAGATCACACTTGGTTGAGCAATGGCGCTAATTGCTCGGAGATTATGAATTTTGGGCAGTAAAGAGCGGGCGTTGAACAACATTATTGATAGGCTCGTTGGTGAGTAAACGGTACTGAATAGGAACTTTATAACCTCACTCACGGTGGAGTTTAGTACTGGAGGGACTTGGTAGCTGAAGGTAGGGTAGTATGAAGTAGGGGTCGGAGTCCGGGGAGGAGTTTTTAATATTGGTGGTGGATGGGTGGATAGTTGGTTAAATAGGTCTGGACCCACGGCAGGAGGTGCTGTATCAGGTTCAGTATAGGGTACGGAATGACTCTGGGAGAGTGGCATGCAGTTGAATACAGAGCTGCCGATCGTGTTACCTTCTGCATCGTCAGGTGTGGAGGAGGGTGGGATGTAAAAATGGGTGGTGGCTGTGGAGGGATGGGAGGCTGCCGAAAATGGTGTTCAGGTGGGACAAAAGTTGGTAGGTTTGGTAGCGAAAACGGATGGGGGACGGAGTTGGTCATCGGTCGTTGTGGATATGAGTTTCTTCCTGGCACATGGTGTGTAAAGCTTGAGGTGCCTTTTAAAGGTTGTAGAGGTGGATCCTTGCGAGGCTTCGGAGAAGGCGGGGTAGGTAGCGGTGTAGGTAGCTGCCGAATAGGGATCTCAGGTAGGTAGCATGTAGGTGGCCAGGGGGGCATAGCTTGATAAGGACTAAGGTTTGGTAATGGTGTTTGTAGGCTATAGGCTCTGCCAAGGACAAGGCTAGCATGGGGTGGGAGGCCACAGGTCAGATTTGTAGACGAAGGTCGAAGGTTGGGAGTTCGAGAAGTTTGAACGGGCAGGGGCATTACAGTACCAAGCTTTGGTATTTGCGGATGTGAGGTTTCACCAAGCTTGCGGTTCGTACTTGTCATGTGATTATGGGGAGGCCGGGACAAAGTCCACTTATCTTGTGAAGAACGAGGGGCAAATTCCCGAGGGCGCGTTACGTATTGCGGCGTTGACAATAAATGTTTGAGTCCGAAGGTGTATTTTGGAGGAGGTGGAACGCGGAGAGACAGCAGGTCAGGGGGTCTGTGACGAGCACATGTACCGTCAACGCCTGGTGCGGTCATTGTTTTGGCTGGGAGACGTGCCGCATCAGTCGCTTCAGGACCAGGAGAGAGTTCTAGAGGGCTGATGGGGACATTTGCGGTTTTCACGGATGGTAAAGCAGAAAGTCTATTTGTAGGAGCGGTGGAAGCCTCAGGGTCTGGTAAGGTTATGAAGCAAGAAGCTACTGGATGGTTTGGGGTGGGTTCAGTACTAGGAGAGATCGTAGAGCACTGTGAGTTTAAAGGTACTATGGGAGGGTCAACGTAAGTAATGGTGGTTGATGGCCCAACAGGCTTAGGTACGACAGCATATGAGGGGTCAGATTTTCGGGGGTGCAACTGAGGGTGCGTTGCGTATCGCGGCCTAGGCAATAAATGTTTGAGCCCTAAGGCGTACTTTGGTGGAGGTGGAACGCGGAGAGACAGTAGGTCAGGGGGTCTGCGACGAGAACGAGTGCTGTCGACAATTGGTGTAGTCACTGCTCCGGTTTGGGGACGTACTGCATTGGTCGTTTTAGGACCTGGAGAGAGGTCGACTGGGCTGATGGAGACTTTTGGGGCTTTCATGAGTGGTAAAGCAGAAAGTCCATTTGCAGGAGCGGTGGAGGGTTCAGGGTCTCGCAAGGCTACGAAGCTAGAGAGTGCTGAATAGTTTGGAGTTGGTTCAGTGCTGGGAGTAATCATATGGCACTGAGAGTTTAAGGGGACTACAGGAGCGTCAACGCGTGTACTGGCGGTTGGTGGCGTTACAGGTTTAGGTACGACAGCATGTGGGATCGAATTTGCAGTGGCACAGTTGGGCCGAAGGTTTGTGCTGGGACATCTGTGAGCTCCATTCATGGATGCGCCAGGAGTCTTCACGATTGGGGAGTTGATCGCTTTGCTGATCATATGAGTTGGCGAGGTATTTAGGAAAGCGGCAGAGGGATGCGCAGAGGGTGGCAGTTTTTTGGTAAGCTGTCTTTGGATTCGAGTTCGGGCAGCTTTAACTTTTATGGTTCGGAAATTTTTGGTAGAGCAGAGGAGAGCTTGGGATGTTAGCAGACGCAAGGCATCGTTTTCATCCTGGAACTGCAGCATTAGTGGGCAGCACATGGATGGTTTTGATTTTCGGAGCCGTTTAGCTGTGCACGTGGCGCCAAGCATGCCACATGCAGTCAGGAGGGCAGTTTTAGTATGTTCAGGAGAAATTCGATCAGGCGTATTGAATATTAGGACCTGACGACGGCATTCAATTCGTTGACAAATCTCAACGGCAATCGTGTCAATAAGAGTCGACGCTTTTTCCAGGGTGGCTGGATCGCATGTCGCGTCAGGGTTTAGAAGACACGCTATAGGTTGTATGTTTTGAAGGAAGGATATTTCATGCTCCATCTTGTGCAAACGTGCTCTAAGATTTTCCAGGTCTTTCAGGACCTGAGATCCTACTGGTGACGGGGAGAGATGAGTGTTGCCCGGTTGAGGAGGCAAATATATGTCAGTTAGTATTACTGAACAATCTGAGGTTGCTTGGAGTGCAGTATTTACCGACTTCGAAAGGTGAGGGGGTTGAGAGCTGGGTCGTCTGGCTGTGAGGCGCTTCTTGGAACGTACTGGGGGGATAGATGATGGGGATTCGGGGTCTAGCAACCGCTTTGAGGAGGAAGACGGGAGCGGCGTCATAGTGAGGTACTTCGGAGCAGGTTGAACGAATATTTGATTTGAGGGAATACGGATGAGAGGGCACTACAGTAGTAGGGAAGTTTTCAGTAGTATTGCAAGGGTCTCAGTTTAATCCTAGCCACCTATACGAGCTGGCAGATTAGATAATAATAGGGCTTTGGGAGTGTGTGACAGTGGCAGCAGATCGACATGGACGATTATGCCGATAAGGACTGAACGTGTTCGACGGACTGGAGGCTGACACTAATGAGACTAGGCCTAATGAAGGGGGAGAGCCAATAGCCTTTGTGATCGTGGCTAGTTTGGGAACTACCGTGAATAAGTAGTTAGCTAGTATAAACAATAAGTAAAAAACCTATGGATAGGCTAGAATCCAAAAAAAGTTTATACAACACCTGACCTTGAAATTTCAGTTTCCAGCCGATCAAATTGCTGTTACGCAAACCTCTTACTATCAAGAAACGCGTGTATCACGCTGCAGTACGGGTTGTTTTGTTGTATGGCTGTGAGATTTGGCCTGTTCGAGTAGCGGAACCAAGATGTCTTTAGGTGTTTGATAACCGTTATCTCAACCGTAGCCCGACGATATATAGACATGATTTCGGAAGTGAAGATAGATTGCAATACTTCGGCATGATTTTTTTGTATGAGGCCGAAACCCACCTGGCAAGCATGAGATAGAGCCTCAGAATAGCCTGAACTAGCGAGCAGCTTCCAACGTACGTGCCCGAGATGCGGAAGCTCATTTATATATAATCGGATGCTGAAAATTCCAAACGCAAGCACGTGAGCTGATCGGTTTTTCAGAAGGTAGCCCCTAGCTGGCGAGACTGCTACTGCGGCTGAGTATAGGATGGCTACGAGTCGACTCTAATAAGTTACGTGGTATTGGTATCGGGAAGCACAAGTAGAGTGAAGTTGGGGCTTAGCGCTCTAAATGAGCAGACTTGACACCAAGTACCCGCCCACTCACCAGGTCTTTGTTATCGCTGCATCCAGGGGTGCACGTTTGAAGACGCACGTGGTCCTTTGATCCTAGATCTCAAGTCTATACCACCTGGTCTTACGTCTGACAAGTATACACACCTCTTTAGGTTTAACTTCGCCGCGCCCAATAATGCATATGATTGCCAATCCCGCAATCTAATAATCGATGCAAACAAGGCTCCCTCATTATCGCTAATGGGACTAATTGAGCAAGTAGTGGGTTGACCTTTATAACAGTAAGGCTCTAGCTTCAGCGTGGACATCGATTTGGAATTGTGGACAAAGAGATTTATTAGGCACTTGGTGAGGTAGCAACTGCAACGTTGTTTAATTACATGTTTTAAATGCATCCAATATATACGAGTCCCTTGAAAAATCCTGTCGAGTAAAACGACTCCCTGAAACTGAGAATTGCATTGGCCACACATTACGTTTGTACAGAATCAACCAATAAATAGAAACATAATTTGTTAAAGGTGGTTGTTTATTTTTTAGGCATGAGGTTGACAGACGGATGACATGTCTGGATATAAAGGGCCGCCGTTGGTCGTTGGATTAGTCCATTCTGTACAGTTGGGGCATTAGTCAATTACGAGAGTGTGTACGGGCCCACCACTTATTATAAGTAGCCACGGTGGGCGACATCGAATACGGTTATGAGTGTGACGGGCCGCCGTTCACCATCGGGTTAGGCTGCTGAGCATAGTTGAGGCCTCATATTCAGCGTTGCACATAGACAGGCCTAGCAATTACGATACGTAGACAGGGTAGGCGATATCGACTACAACTATGAGTATGACGGACCTACGTTAGCTGTTAGATACCACGCATGGTTGATGCGTCATTTTTATCAGCCCGCACAAATATTGGCCTGGTGTTTACCATACGCAGGAGATGTAAGCAACAGAGTACACGGTTACGGGTATGACGAGCCGTCGTTGGCCGTTAGACTTGGATAGCATAATTGAGGTCAAATAATCAGCGTCGCGTATAGGCACTGACCTAGCGGTTACAAAAAGAGGACAAGGCAGACGATATCGCATGCAGTCATGAGTATTACGTCCGTGGTTCGCCGTTAGATTAGTTTTGTGCGCGTAGTTGAACTGTTGTATTTATCGGTTCACACGAATACTGGACTGGCATTTATTTTAAGCAGCAGAGATAGACGACAACACGTACAGCTATGAGTATGACGGATTAGGTTGCCGCGCATGATCAATGCCTCATAGACGTCGTCTCACATGAGCACTGGCCCAGCAGGCACGATAAGTAGCCAAGTTAGGCGACATCGAGTACAGCTGTGAGTGTGACCGGCGAGATGAATCAGTATTTAGAGCGCGAATTTACTGACGGAAGGTCCGTGGTTCGAACCCAACCTCTGCCTCTCGACTTCCTAGGTCTAGGTTTGGGCAACCTGGTAGTACCCTAGCCCTCGTGCTATCTTCTGGTTGTTTGGCAGCTAGGCACCAAAGGGGTGCTACAGCTGAACTTTTTTCATGGCAGGTCGTCAGATTAGGCCATCACCCGATGTTGTGGGTTTATTTTCATCGACCTGCATAGATACTGGCCTGGTGTTTAGTATAGGTAGCAAAGGGAGGCGACATCACGTACAGGCATGCGTGAGAGACATCCGTTGGTCATTAGATTACGTTACTGTGCATGGGTGAGGCCTCGCAAGCAGCGTCGCACATAAATGTGGCCTAGCACTTACAACAAACATCCGCAACGATTGAAAACGCGCCCAGTTATGATTATGAAAGGCCAGTAAATTAGGTTGCTGTGCATAGCTGAGGCCTCATAATCAGCGTCACACATGGACATGGTTCCATAGCGTGCACACTACACTCACCATACGTGGAATGCATCATAAAGCGGCCATCATGATAACGGAAGCCGTTGACACTGACCTCGACTACTTATCGTAACTGCAGCAGGCTAGGCACGCGTCAATGTGTGACGATGAGCACGACGCCCCAGCTATACACGATAACCTAATCCAACGACTAATGAAGACCCTTCATACACATAACTGTATTCAATATAGCCTATCTTCGTTAATTCTCGTACCTGCTAGCCCGTGTCCATGTGTGACGCTGATTATGAGGCCTCAGCTATGCACAGCAACCTAATTTACTGGCCTTTCATAATCATAACTGGGCGCGTTTTCAATCGTTGCGGATGTTTGTTGTAAGTGCTAGGCCACATTTATGTGCGACGCTGCTTGCGAGGCCTCACCCATGCACAGTAACGTAATCTAATGACCAACGGATGTCTCTCACGCATGCCTGTACGTGGTGTCGCCTCCCTTTAACATGAACTTTTAGCGTTTGATGGTATTTTTCGGAACCTTCATATCCCTCCGTGCGGCTGCAGTTTTGTTGAATGATGTTTAAGCTTACTCGAGTTTTAACTGGGCGCGGACTTCATATTTTATCGCCTGCCAATGGCTCCGTGGGGGCAGACGATTAATGCACAAGTCAGCATTCTCGTTGGCTAGCTGTGCACAAGCCAAGAAATAACGAGTTAAACGGTTAAAGCGCACAAACTTAAGAAAGATGGACTGTCAATGCAAGTGAGACTATAGCAGCAAGCAATTTAAGGAATTTATTTTCGGTTTCGGTTTCTCCGCAGGAACTATATACAATTTAACGTTTATAAAATGGATAAGTAAACTTAACATCACAAAACGTATCCACTTACCTTAAAGTGCTCTCCATCGACCCGCCTTTCTTCACACAACCTGTTTCTGACTACCCACCTCACTTCTTCTAATAAGTTTGGCAGGAACTCGACTTTTGTGTTCTTGGAAATCTCGATTCGTACTTAACAAAAATCTCGGGTATGTATACATATCCTAGACTTTTCGCACTCGGAACTTCAAGTTGCTTTTATCTTACTTAATCATATTTTATGCCGCGAAATTGGTAGTGTCCTGTGAAGAATCGTATTAACGAGAAAGTCGGAAGGAATTCGGATGTCACATCCGGAGGTTGAACCGCGAACCGGCAGTATTTTACTCCCAAGTTTGTCTCAATAGGCCATCGAGCCCCGAGCATCCTTTGGTGCATACCTTTGCTAAGCAGCTAGGCCTCGTATGGGGCAGTCGTATGTTTCGGTATGGATTACGTGCCTTGAAGCAGCCAATCACTTGCTTGAGTTTGGCCTGTGCATGCATCGACTGCACTTCGCGGGATGTCTCCTTGGAAATTTTGTGGAACAGCCGGTTTCTGTACGTGTTTCCTTTTGTATTGCACTTGGAAATACTCTCAAGACTACAGGAACAATACTTATGCCCTCGATGTTAGCCAGGCAGCTATTCGCGACCTGTAAAATTAATAGGTTCCTATTGTTGCGATAAGCGTCCCGCCAAACAAAATCAAGGAGTTTGTCACAGCTAGCAAGTTTTTTGTTTTTTATGATGGTAGCACATATTATATCGGGTGCGCGGCAAGTTTTTAACGTCACCGTTATACTGACCCCCTTAAGGCGCCATTGGAAGAATTAGTGGGTTTATGGGTAGAACCAAGGGACAGCACAATAGGGTGGCCAGTATTTCTAAGTTCTGGCACAAATTCAGCGGCTTCATACAGACTTATGGATGCGCGTCACGCTCGGTCGGGAAATATCAGAGATATAAACTACGGACAAGCCATCAGACCGGGTGTGGCAGTCGCAGTGCCAACGTCGCGATCTCATACTTGGGTTCATGGACAGCCCCGCACATGAGCACCTTAGGGCGTGCCATGGTAGTTAGGACCATCCAGGGAATCAAGACAAAGTAAGGCCACTATGAAACAATTATATTCCTGGGTCCATCGAGGGCGCACGGTAGTTCATTGCCTTTACTCAAACGAGGCAATATGACAGCCGCGTCTACATTGGGGACCCAAAGAAAGAAGTATTGTCAAAATGTCAGCTACGTCTGTGGTATGAGTTATACCTTGACTCAAAATGGCAGCGAGCCAAAAGTGATCACAATTTCTAACTACTGCAGCCAGACGCCACTGTCCGATTTCAAAAACAGTGATCGATATACGGGTCGATACAGAATGGGGTGGGCATGTGTGATCATGGCGGACCTGCATCAGCTAATTTGTGCGCAACTAGCATAACTCGAGGCTGGCAGAAACAAGAGATCAGAGAAAAACGTGAGATGTCTGGTGGTGTTGCGTTTTCCTGCGATGAATTGACCTCAGAAAGGCGCGACTACAGCCTAAAGAAAAGCCTGGAGGCTTTGCAGAACGAGTTGCCTTTGAGGCGCCATATGGCGTGTATCTAATGAGTCTCTGTCAGCGCTTTTGCTCTGTTATCAAGGAATTTTCAGCTTTGCAGGAGGATTGTTAGAGTTACATGGTACAACAAGGGCAAGCTCAGGTCAGCGGCACACGCGTCCGACAAAAGTTGCTCCCATTTTACTATTTTTTCTTCCATTGAAGAAGGCGGTTATACTTTTTAGCTTAAGGTAGGAATGTCTTCGGTAGGGTATGGGAGGTGCAAAGGGGGCGGACGTGGTACGGGAAGATTTGTCGAATGTAAACATAATAAGTTCTATGTATTCCTAAACTTCCGCACGTGTGAGAGTACACGGAGAACTCCGTACACAAAGTGATGCCCAATAATGTTGCCCACCCTCTGCATCCTTATTTAATTTCGTGGTCGATGATTCAATGAGACGAACGCTGGAAGATCTTCAATATGCCAGCTTTTAACCAGCCTCTGACGAGAACCGTATCGATCCAGAATATGCAGAAGATATTGTTGTCATCTTCAAAGAGGAGATGGTGCATGTGTTTTTGAATGAACTGAACAAATTCATCCCGTCCTTTGGTATGCACTTGGCACCCACAAAGTCTGTGGTCATGCAGTCACCAAAAACGCCACTAACATCTCAAGGAGTATCACACGAAATTATGTGTATCAGTCTACACTGCATGCTGTTTTGTTTTATGGCTGTGGGACCTGGCCTGTTCGGGCGGCGGAACCGAGAATTCTTCAGGCGTTCGACAACCGTTGTTTCAGAACCACGGCTAGTTTAGTTTTCCGTCGGCGAATCCATAACGAGGCAATTAGAAAGCGAGTTTTTGGTTGTGCAACGTGGATTACATTGGGGAGTACGTCTACCATCAGAAGTTGCGGTGGTTAAGTCATTTATTGCGTATGCCAAAACATCGTTTGCCGAACAATGCTGTTTTCCGTAACTAATTTATTAATTAATCCTTGACTAGGCAGAGGGTATGAAAAAGATTACGAAACGTTTGCGTGCTGTCGGTGCTACTCGTCTTCCAGGATGATAACCGTGAGATCCCTAATGGTTGGAGACGTCCCAAGAAATGGCTGCCAACCGATGCCAGTGGCGTTCGTGTTGTCAGTTTCTATCCAGATTGTCTGAATGGCCGTCTGGAAGAAAAGCTGCACGAGGTCCAAACCCATATAACAGACATGGAATAGAACCTCAGAATAGCCAAAAGTAGCGGACAGCTCTCAACGTGTTATCCTTGCCTGAGATGTGGAAGCATTTTTATATGTAACCGGATGCCGAAGATCACAAAAAATTGGTATACAAACTCAAACACGTTGGCTGAACGGTCCCCCAGGATGGGGACCTGAGTTGTTTGAACTGTTACAGCGATTGATTAAGGGATGGTCATAATGTATGATGAAGACGGTGGAACGTTCGATTTTTTTAAGTGGTGTCTGGAAGCAGAAGTGAAGTTAGGATTTAGTGCCATTAAGCAGCAGAGTTGACACCAAGGACCCGCTCACTGACTAGGTCTCCGTCACTGCTGCATCTGTGGGTGCACTTTTGTGTAATCTTTGGATCCTGGGGCTCAATTCTATACGACTAAATGGTATGCACTCCTCTTTAGCTTTAACTCCTCTGCGTTTAATAATGCATGTTGTTGCCGAATCCCGCTAGCAAATCATCGATACGCACAGGGCTCCCTCATTATCGCCCATGGGCCTAATTGAGAAAGCAGTAAAGTTACCTCCATTGCAGTAAGACTATAGCTTCAAACTGGACACCGATTAGGGGTTGTGGACAACGCGCTTGGTGAGTTAGCCACTATAGTTTCGTTTAATTATGTGTTTTCAATGATATTGCGCGAGATGTACACGAGTTGTAGTTGATTATACATTTTTCTTTCAGAAACCCTGCCGAGTGAAACCGGCTTCCTGAAAGCGAGAACTGGATTGACTACAAATCATGTTTTTACCAATCCAAGCAGCAGTTAGAAGCACTATTTGCCAAGGATGGTTTGGTGTATTCAGACGTGGCAGACAGACAACATGTAGGGATATGAAGGGCCGTCTTTGGTTGTTGGATTCGGCTATGATGTATAGTTGGGGCCTCTTAGTCAGCTACGTGATTGGGCGCG
This sequence comes from Clonorchis sinensis, assembly GCA_003604175.2. Lineage (NCBI taxonomy): Eukaryota > Metazoa > Platyhelminthes > Trematoda > Opisthorchiida > Opisthorchiidae > Clonorchis > Clonorchis sinensis. The sequence goes on along the minus strand of CM030370.1, from coordinate 125,933,882 downwards.
GGCCCGGTGATTATTACAATTAGCCAAAGTGAGCGACAACGTGAACACGTATTAGTATGGCGGGCCGTCATTGGCCACTAGATTTAGTTGCCGTGCATAGGTGAGGCATCATAATCAACGTCTCATGTAGACACGGGCCTAGCATTTACAATTAGTAGCTGAGATGAGCGATAACGAGTGCTGTCATCGTGGTGATCGGCAGTGGATGTACTCGGTTTCCATAAATATATCTACGGTTTACGACGTATTCAACTTATGTAGCGTCGTATTCCAGCTAGGAATTATATCATTGTATTGGTAGGCTGTATTATTTGTATTATCCACAGGCCAATTATGTGTAGATGGAAAAGAGGATCATCCACAGGGTCGGCCTCCGCATCTCCACTGCACAGTTCATGCAGTTGTCTAAAAAGGCCATAACGAGTGAAACGCGCGCTCTATGGGAAAGTACGTTCTGCCGATGTTCATTGGACAAACTCATCTCATTCAATAAATCTGAGACGTATAGAGCAAACAAACCTCACTGATCAATTTTCCTGGGTGGAATTTACTTTGGATATTCCGTGGATATAGTCACATCCCTAAAGAACGCCAAAAATCGACAAAATGTGCTCAAATGGGATTTCGGGACTTATCTCTCTTAAACCGGTAACAAAATACGAATATGTGGTTGTGCGTGACCTTGAAATTTCGCTTACTTGAACAAAATGCTATGAATAATATAGCGAGGAATTATTGTAAGTTTTCCCTGTCCATCGTCTGCTGCTGTGTATGCTCACCCAGTTATTGCGCTGCAACGCTACGTTCGTTAGAAACATCCAAGTTAATGTCTGGGGAGTGCCCAGTAACAACTCTTAAACGGCAAGCATAACGTACACACCATCTCTACTACCCAATTATGGTATCCCCCAAACCACCAAGCTGGAACCTGGTCGCTTATTTGCGTATTTAGCGGACAGTAAACAATTTCACTACGACTGCTTTATCCTCACTAAAAAGTCTTCCGACATCTTCAATTCTGACACCAATTCCTCAAAGCTTGCAAGCCAGCTGCCTGAGGCCTACCTACTCATAACCGAGGGTGTATTAGTTTACTGCTCTAGCTTTCCGACTGCCCAAATTATTTGGTGAACTTTTCGAATTATCTCAGTTGTTTCAGCTACCCTTCTTGTTTCCTTAGTGGGCTTTCCGAGAAAACCCTGCCGGAAGTGCAGTCACCAATTTTATAGGGAATAAAGTGTTTTGCTCGTAAGGATGCATGTTTTGTACGATTGATTGGTGCGCCTTATCCGTGCTCTTAGTAGGCGCCTGCACCTAGTGCGAGTAGTGGAATATGGTGTGGTTTGTTGGTCGCATTTTCAGGTAATAAGATTTTGTCACCTGTGCGAGGAGTCTGGTTAAACGTGGCCTCGTTTGACAAGTCATTGAAAGTTACCGTCTCTCCTAATACCCCTCTTCCAACCTAGTACATACAAATATGGTCTTTATAGCGACGCCAAAAGTCCACGCCAAAAGGTCTTCATATGGCGTTCGGTGTTGTTTCCGCGTTATCCCCCATGTGCCATACATGGATTTTTCCCCCATTAAGTTTCATCCCTTTTTTACTTCAAGGCAGGCCTTCCATAGTCCGGGGTAGCTTAGCTAACAGCAATAGAATTCATCCGGAGCTGTGGAAGCAATTAGTTTTCTTAACGCCCCGAAATCCTGGTTCTTTTTGGAACACCCAGCTGTATGTCACCAGCCGCTTCGGCACACAAGGGCAATACGATACTTGGGCGCTTCTCACGGGATTCCTCAAAAGGCAAGTATACTCCGATTTGATGTACCTCATAAAATTGTAGTTTTCATATGGGCGCTACGCGGAACCAATCGTGATTTGCTGTCAGCAGCAACCAACAGAAAGGAACATGCGATCGGCCACGGATTCTTACAGTGACTCAAGCAAAACATTGATCGCCACTACTGTTCCGTTAGATCCCTAGGTGTCATCCCTGAGGTCGGTGAACCAGCCGAATCTAAACACCGTATTTCCTGGGGTAAACAGCGGGGCATTCTTGGAAAAGCCCAATGACTGCTCCGCATCGCAGGCCTACCACTTAAGTTGGAGGGGTGAGAAGTGGCACCAAACGCTGTAGGTTGTGCCGAAAATAGGATCCTCGTTGCGTGCTTTGAATCTTGCCACAATGATAGCAGAGCTTCCTAACGACAAACTATTTTTCAACTCCCAAATGTTCAGATCTTTTGCGCATATGCATTCTGTAAAGACCATGCTTCCCGCTTTTCCCAATTTTTTGACTACTCAAGAGAATACTATAGAACATCTAAATGCTTTTGTTGTTTTTTATTCCCGCTTGTAGCCAGAGTTGTCACTGACAGCATAGAGTGCATTCATTTAGTTACGAAAAGCCTGCTGGTAAAGGTAACATGTCAGAAAGGGAGAGGATTACAATGTTGGATGATTTTACTAGTCAGCGTTCATATTGACCACCATAAACAGGAGTCCAAACTCGGCCCTTTTTCTTGGCACGGCGTCTGCCTTTCAAAATGCACCTATTAACTCTGGGGCTTCCTAATCTGTTTTGCCCCTACGAGACTCAAATACGGAAGATTTACGTTTGTTGGTAGGTCTGATTCTCAAGATAGCTGCATCAAAGCACAAAAAGTGCAAACATCTAACCTTCGAAAAAAAGCACAGATTGAGCAACATTACCCAAAACCACCACAAAAGCAGTTTCGCTATGTCACGGTACAAATCGGTCTGTCCGACCTGATTACCTCAAACGTCTTCAACTGGGAGCTGGTATAACGAAACTGACCTTCTTTGGAGCGTGGTAACGAAACTTTCAGCAAGTACTAAGCGGTGGGTCGCATTCACTTCGGCCGCGGATAAAGCTTGCCAAGAGAATATGGTAGGCACATGCAACACGTACTTCTGGCGAAAGCCTATAGAGGAGAACACCAGGAGAACCTCGTAAACCGAATTCCCAATAATGTCATCCAGGCCACCGTAAAAACCTTGTGTTGGTTGCGCATCGGAACTTTTTAACGTTTCTATATAAACCTTGAATCGTTAGAATTTGTGAGGTTATCTGCTATAAGCGGCAGGTAAAAAATCGTGCATAGCCCGGAAAACTGCTTTTTTTCTCGCGAAAATTAAACAGATCCGCTCCGCATATTCGCTACCTATGTATGGACTCCTCGCTATTGAGGACTCAACACATGGAGCTCAATGTTGATGATTTTGACCTCCGATGGCTGAACAAGTCTACAATCAGTCAACCGGTCATCGGTTTGGGAATGTCCGGCAGTCAAATATGAAACCGAATTATTTTGTTATAGCTTCATTTCAGTTTGTGATCCTTGACTAAAGGACAAATCTTCCTCTCTAACTTTCAGTTGATGACTATCTCTATTCAGCTTGTTACGTATCATAGGCCGCACACACAAGGTAAAGAATATCCGTCGTTTGTTTTTATTCAGCTAAAAATGGCCTGCATGTGTTACACTTTTGGGCATAAACTCCTGTCTCCTACGTACTACGGGACTTCGATAACTAACTCAATCGAACAAACTTGATAAGCATTCATCGCCGGCAAAACAAACGATTTAAGTCGTGTACTCAATTCAAAGGAGCAGCCAAGATATGCGAAATACTTCACATGAAGATATTTGGTCACGACAGACGCTTAGTCATGGGTCAAGGTGCTTCCATCTGGGAAAATAATGTCCACATTGTCTAGGAAGGTGACTTTTACGAACGGCTTCACAAACTAGAACAATCTTTACGTAGGATGCACTCGCAATGATGGACATCCAGAAGCTGCTCACCAAATTTAGTGAACACTATTGGTGGTTTCTTATAGATGTCAGCGTGGCGGTGCTAACAATGGTAGTCAGCATGTGCTTAGCGGACTACGCGAGCCACTCGTTGTATATTACACCTACCCACGCATCTCCCGCGAATTACGACTTAAATTTCCAGGGTTTACAATTAGCTAAGGCGAGTAAAATTGATGCGTCATTGCTGAAAAGGATGACGAAAACGGACGAGATTAATGCCTCTTTGAATCCGTTCTTCGAAGTGCTGGTGTGTGTAAATTTTGGTATTATAACGTCCTTACTTGCTTTATATCCTTCAAAATGGTTGGATAAAAGGATATAGTTTGACTCCTCCGGTCCACATTCCAAAGCTTCATCTCTGGACATCAACCGTTTGTCTCGATCAGCCATAAGTAGTATTCAAAGTAATTTACGTCCTGTTTTAACGTACATCATCCGTTCCTCAATCTCGTGTTTGAGGTTGTACTAGAAAACCAGGTCCCCGTCAAACGTTTCTTGAATTCACTGGTTACACAGGGAGAAACTTCAGATGCATTTAACGACCGTGATAGTTTAATGGACTGGCAGACTACAACGCAAACATTTTTCGGATTGCAGTTCACAATTCAGGTAGATCACGATGTACTACTTGCGGTCCAAGGAAGCCTTTGGCAGGATCCCTCACCGTGGTCATTCGGGCAAGTTAGCTGTCTACCTAACCACTGAAGTGCATCTCGTTAGCCAGTTGGCGATATAGGTGCCGATTTCCCATATAACCTTTACTGAAGAAACACCCCAAAGTAATGAGAAGTTATCTCAATGCCTCTATCCTACGCCAAATACAACCAAACAAGTTTGAAGAGCAAGTGGAAAACAAAGTCGTGTAAGCCATTTGGTTCAGCGCGCTGAATTTTCCGTCAGTTTAGGCGTAATCTTGTGTCTTAACGACAAAGTGCTGGCTCCTCAGTCCTTGTGCAATGTTATATAGGCAAGTTTCCATTTGAGGAATCAGAATTCGCCCATCGCTGAACATTAAATTACCAGCATTATGTAACAGCCAAACACAGTACTAAAAGCTCGCATACGAAGTGTCACCTTACCTATCACGAAACTCTCAAGCATCACCTCGAATAGTGCACTTTGGCATTTTTGAACGGCTTACTGGTCAGTTTATTTTCAGGCGCTTTTCGAAAGTGGCATACAGAAATGTTGCTTTGTCTCCACGACGTCCATCTGAGGGGGGAAACAGCCTGTATCTGCATAGCAAGGGCAACACCCTATAAAACAATTTGCCCAAGACGATTCATGCGGCGCGCAGTACTAGTGCCTATAGTGTTCAAGTGGCCCCACAACAGAGCTATTATTTGAGTATGAACAAAGCACACGTGGCTAACACCTCACTGTTAGACTCCGCCACGAGTAGATGGCATCATTTGCGGAGAGTTGCGAGAGGTTGTCTCATCTATGAAATGCATTCGTGTTTGTTGCACGTCGGCCACCGGTTGACGCAAGCCTTAAAAAAGAGAATTGCTGGTTAAGTAGTTGCGCTCCAGGTGGAATGAAGCCCCTCTCAAGGAGTCATTTTGCACAGGGGGATCTGACCTCGCCGGACACCCGATATACTGCACGCTTTGTTACAAAATTAATCTAAACTTACTAGCTGCGAAAAAATTCCTCAGACCTGGGCTTGTCTGGCAAGATGTTTGCTGTAACCGTACAGTTTTTCAGTACGTAAATGCAATAAGGAGAATGGGGCGGGAGGAATAACACTAACAAGAACCCCCACCGCCTTCACAGAGGAAATCCTCGGGGTCTGGGAGGTCAGTAAAATATAAATCCTCCGTCGAAAGTGATCCTTAAGTGAACTTTAACAAATCCTAACAAGAAACGACAGTCTGAAGAGACTTCAGGACTTCAGCTTAACACCGCTAAATACTGCAAAATTATGTAAAACTTTCCTTTTTAAACCGTGGTTTCCAAGTACTTTTGGTGCGTTCCTCAGGGTTTTCAATTTGCAGCCTGTGTCGAAGGAGTTTCCAGTTTGACAGAGGTGTTGACTTTGAAAACTCGCCTGTTAAACGAAATGCATTCAGCAAGGAAAATAATGCCGAGCCTTAGATGCACACCCAAAATTCCTCGGAAGCCATAGTTCGGGGGAAGCAAACTTTAGCATAAAGTTTCAGCATTTGATGGTGTTTATTCGGTCCCTTAAGATCGCCCCATGAGGTCTCGGTTTTGTTACAAGTTGTTTAAACGTACTCGGTCCACCAGGGGCGCGGAATTCGTACTTTATTGGCTACCAATCGCCTTGTGTGATTTCCCCCTGATTGCGGTGGAAAATTTGTGCTTTCTTCAGGTTTTTTCTTCTGTGTGGCATTTGGAAATAATCTCGAAACTATAAGAACAATAATTGTGCCCTCTGTGCCGGCATAAGCTCAAAATTGAGCAGCCCTTCAGCGCGTGTATATGAAAAAGTCTCCTATCGTTGTGGCAGGTGTCCTGCCGAACCAAGCCGAGGAATATTTCACAGCTAGTAAGTTCTTTGTCTATTTATGATTGTCAGTACACGCTATATCGGGCGCGAGGCTATACCGAACCATCAATAGTAATGTTGGGATAATTAGTGTGTTTGTGAGCAGAACAAGCAGACAGCACAATAAAGTGGCCAGTGCTTTCAAGTCCTGGCACAGACTAAACGGATTGGGGCGGACTTGTGGGTGCACGTAACACCCTCATCCGGTAAATATTATGGATATGGTGAACTACGGGCAAACCGTCAGACTGGGTATGGTATTCGCGGTACCGTCATCGCGACACCGCGCTTGGGTCCGTGGATAGCCCCGTAGGTGAACACCATGGGTGAGTCGTTTAAAATTGTCAGCGTAGTTAGGATTCGCCAAGGAATCGTCACAAATTAAGACCAGCGTGGATCAAGGATATTCTTGGGTCCATTATGGGCGTTTCATTGCTGTCATTCAGGCAAGGAGACAAGACAGGGGTGCCTACATTGGGGGCTCAAAATAGGAGGCGTCTCAGAAAGTCCACTAGAAAGCATTATGATGTGAATTAGACTGTAGCTCGAGGTAATAAAGCCAAAGGTCATCGCAGTTCCTGGCTAACTAATGTCTTCTGGGCCCCGGTTTTCAAATACCTGACGAAGACCTTGTCGGTATGGAGTATGTAGACATCGTTCTCATTTTCAAATAGGAGGAGAAGGCGCAGGTCTTTTTGAATAAACTGACCAAAGTCCTTTGGTATGCACCCTGCACTCACAAAATGTGAGGTAATAATAATGTTTATTCGCAACTGGTGGGTAGCACGATCGCGCAGACATGATCATAAGGTTAGACGTACTTCGGTTTCTGGACAGCCCCGTAACGGACGTCATGTTTGAGATGCTTTTGCTGGGACTTGCAATTCTGTGAGCAGCGGGGTTTTTTGAGTTGGCCAGGGGAATTCGCAGCGGTAGGACGAGACCAACGTAAGGCCGCAGGTATTTTTCTGGTCCGTTTGGTCGTGTTTGCTAATTTGAAACACCTATGGCGTCAAATTGGTCTATTCCTTAATATCAAGAAACGTGCTTATCACGCTGCAGTACTGGTTGTTTTGCTGTATGGCTGTGGTACTTGTACTGTCCGAGCAGCGGAACTAAGATGCCTTTAGGTGTTTGACAACCGTTGTCTCAACCGTAGCTGGGCGATATATAGACATGATTTTGGAAGTGAAGATGGATTGCAACACTTCGGCATTATTTGGATGAGACCGAAAACCACACAACAGGCATGGAATGGAACCACAGGATAGCCCGAACGAGTGAGCAGCTACAACCTACATGCTTGACATGTGGAAGTTTATTTATATAAAATCGGATGCTGAAGATTATAAACGCAAGCACGTTAGCTGATCGCTTTCTCAGAAAGTAGCCCCTAGCTGACGAGACTGCTACTGCGGCTGAGTATGGGATGGCTACGAGTAGACTGTATGAAGCAGTGTGGTATTGGTCTCGGGAAGCAGTAGTAGAGTGGAGTTGGGGGTTTGGCGCTCTAACTGAGCAGACTTGACACGAAGTACCCACTCACTCACTAGGTCTTCATTACCGCTGCCTCCATGGGGGCAGGTTTGTTGACGCATGTGGTCCTTGGATCCTAGGGCTGAAGTCTGTACCACTTGGTCTTACGACTGACGAATTTACGCCCCACTATTGGATAATCTTTGTACACACGGCTCCCTCATTATCGCCAATGGGACTAACTGAGCAAGTAGTGAGTTTACCTTTATAACATTAAGATTTCAGCTTTAGCTTGGACACCGATTTGGAATTTTCGACAAAGGGATTTATTAGGCACTTGGTGGGTTAGCCTCTACAACTTTGTTTAATTGTGTGTTTTAAGCGGGATCGCGGAAGATGTTTACGAGTCAGCCTTGATTATACATTTTTCCTTTCAGAAAACCTGTCGAATAAAAGCGGATTGTATAGTTGGGGCATTAGTCAGTCACGAGCATGTGTACGGGCCCTCCAGTTACTATAACTAGCCACGGTAGGCGGCATCGAGTACAGTTATGAGCGTGACGGACTGTTTTCGGCCATCGGGTCAGGCTGCTGAGCTCAGTTGTGGTCTCATACTCGGCTTTGCACATAGACACAGGCCTGGAAATTACGACAAGCTGTCAAGATGGGCGATATCGATTACCGTTGTACGACGGACCCACTTTGGGCGTTAGATTAGGATACCACGCATAGTCGAGGCCTTATTTTCACCGGCCCGCATAGGTACTGGCCTGGTACTTACTATAGGTGGCAAAGATAAGCGACATCGCGTACATTTATGAGTATGAGATACAGTCGTTGGTCACTGGATTAGGTAACTGTGCATAGGTGAGGCCTCATAAGCAGCGTCGCACATAGACACACGCCTAGCAGTTACGATAAGCATTCGAGATGATTGAAAACGCGTGAAGTTATGAGTATGAGATGCCGTCATTTGCCACTGAATCTGGGGAGAATAAAGCAAACAAACGCCAGTGACCGATTTTCGGAGGTAGAATTTGCATGAGTTATTCTGTAGATGTTGTTTTCATTCTTAAAGAACGCCAAAATATGGTAATATGCAATTTCGTGTTTTATGTCCCGCAAACCGGCAACAGAATGCGAATCGGTGATGGACCGTGACCTTGAAATTTTGCTCACTTAAAAAAAATTCCTTAGGCAACATATCACCTACAAGTGCAACTGGATTAGACTAACTCCCCGTGAAAGTCAGAACTTCAAAACCCCTACAGTTTCGGCGAAAATAATTTGGGTGTGCTTCTAGTGAGCGGCGAAGATAAATTAATTAGTCAGTTTTGGATTTGCTTAACGCCAATCCGTTATTCTGTTGGATAATAATAATAATAATGTTTATTCCCAAATTTTGGGTGACATACCGTCTGGCATGAGCATACGTTTACAGTCAGAATGAAGCATGACTGGGGGATTTGCGGGTAGTGCGGATTGCGCGAAAAGAGGACAATGTCATAAACAGTGGGAAATATCCGATGAAATAATAATAGGTTGCTTTCCCAACTTGTAGGGAACAATGGTCATGAGGTCCGACTAGTTCAAAGACATGAACATGGCATGAACTAAAACTGAAAACCATTGCTGGCCATGAGTGACCTTGGGCGCTTGGGCAAATGGCCGGAGTCACAACAAGCAAAAGTGGAGATTGAGGTAGAATAATTCGAATAGGGAGCACATGGCGAGTTTTGTCTCAAAAATGTGGCTTAATCTGAAATTAGGCAAACTCACTGTTGTAGGGAAGTCAGTTGCAGCAGATAGGTTGGATGGGGACGTGGTGTTAATGCATAGGGCGAACCAAACATCGTATACGGATTTGAACTTGTGGAAGAGGCAAGCCGAAATTGTGGCAGAAAATCAGGCTAGCCAAATTTGGGCGAAAATTCATCGGGTACGAAAGAACTGGTCCCAGATACGGGGCCGGATGAAAAATTTGCTCGAAGTTGCGACTACAGGCTCGATTGGGCGAGGGGTTGCGGTCGAGATTTTGAAGAGAATAGTTGCGGGAGTGCCATCACACTGGGTATGACGGTGCCATGCCATCATTGCAGTTTAGTTGTCTTTTGTTAGGCTTTTTTAACTGATACAGCCGTGTTTCGATACTTTAAGCAATTTGACAGTTTGAGCAAGTGAAGGATTGCAAATAAGCAAGAGTAGTTTCGCTCGGTCGTTATACATTATCTTATTGTTGGAAAAATTTTTTCCTCTCAGTAGAACCGAATTTTGATTAGGAGTAAATGAAAACGGAGACGCTTTTACTATTAAGGGAATCCACCTTAATTCACCACATTTTCTCAGTGAAAACGTCGGCTTCACTGTGTAAAATGCTCGCATGTGGCGTGTGGCATTGGTGTAAAATGGAGCCATGCAAATGGCAACCTTAATATTTGTAGCCCTGTATAGGTAAATACAACATGCATTGTTTAACCTTTAAAAAGTTGGCCTCAGTCCATTTCATGGATAGAGCAGGTGAACAAATCACTTCGCATGCTGAGAATGAGAACTATTTTATTCTGTATGGGTTGATTGTTTATGCTAGCCTTAAACTAATTAACTGGGTTTGCCGACAACAGCTGCTAAATAGACCTCTGAAAATCAGGGCATTCCTCAAGAGTTTGTACAAAATATGAGCATCGACAACCAATTTTTCCTCCAATGATACCGATATCATTCATTAGCTACGACTGCACACCTCAAACAAGAGCGTCGAATGCATGCATCTTGTTGAGAACGTATCGAGGAAATTATTGGGGATACAATATGCAGACGTCCGTGTCGGCTCCAAAACCCACAGCCGCCTAAGTGTCATTAAACACACAAGCACATTTACATCCCCAAAATCATTACTGCTTCCCAATCATGCTTATTCTTCGGCGGGAAAAAAGTAACAGTGACATTCATTGTGCTGGACAAAGGTTCAAATTTTAGCTGTTTACAGCTTGCTGCCGAGCTCTGCCAATGGACCAACAACCGACATTCAAAGGCGTCGGATCCCAAGGATTCTTCTTGCGAAATGCTTTTAAGCAAAGACGCACGTTGGAGGTGAAATGTGTATAAAAAACCACGGCTAGCTCTGAAAACCTTGCGGTTTTTTTAATTTTTAAGTCACCACGTGTATATCATCCGGAACGCTTGCAAATCCATAATGAACCACGCAGGTCACTGAGGCGGTACTCCCATGTGCACCTAGGTTAAAGAGCGGAAAGTTGCTAGCGTATATTTGGACGTTCTTATCCCTAGTAGTTCGAACGACACGGATATGCAAGAAACCGTAAGTGCCACGGACGCACTCGGGACAAAAAGCCTTTTTGTACATAGCTTTCCTTCTCTGGCTAGCACCGAGTTTTTCAGGACGTTCAAGCACCCGCATTTGGTAGCTGTGCATATATTTCGAGCAACAAGAACACCGCTAGAAAATCATGAATCTGCTTCATAGTCCATTTACACTGAGGCACTGGAACATAGGTATTAAGAATTACTCTAAACGTGAGATGTTGTTACCACACAGATAATGCATACAAAAAACGGGTCACGGGGAAGATCAGACTTCGCACATCCATCTTGCGCCCCATCAGCGTCGTCAAAAACACTGATCAGGGATAATAGATTTTCGCGTCCTCTCCAAACCTAGTAATTGGCTCAACGCTTCAAAATCTAGAAAGTGATACATGCAAAAAAATTTGCCGGCCTTTAGAAGGTCTGCAAGAAATACTATGTGCTAAAGAGCTGCCAAGCATTTTGCTATGGGGAGGCCATCTAAGTAATCTGCAAGTGGCAATTTTCCATTTTTCAGCGCTATGGCTTCGCCATCTAGTTGAATTCCGGGACCCTGAAGCTTGTACGAACCCTAGTTAAACTCAGAAGCTTTTCACTAAGCGATCTCTTCATGTGATACGAATACACTCCGCCGTGATAGACTGTCATTACCAGCGATTGTGACACAAGACGTTTTGTCACTGAATAATGGCTGGCTTATTATTTTAAGTTTATGGCTTTTCCCTTGGAATGCCAGTTTTGTGGCAGTTCTTGCTGAAAAGTTTTTCTACCCAAACTTAACCTTGAGGCTGAAAAAGCTTCGATTTGAGCACGGGTAACGTTGACCCATGAGCGCTTGCACATAGAAAAGTGAGCTTCCCTTCGACATACAAAACCCGTCCCCAAATGTTAAGCCACAACAACGGATAGCGAAGGTCGTTCTTCCGTAGTGAAGACAATTTCCGATTTCAAACAGACTTGATATCGTAAACGTTGAACATTTGTGTCAAAGCAACTTGAAACGAAACGTTCTATTGGCGCTTTCTGTTAATTTATCGGTAGGGTGCGCAATGCACTTACAGAAGACCACGCCAAATAAGGGGTTTGGACAACCTCGAAGCAAGGAGTTGTATCTCCCTGGCAAGAGTGTTTTGTAAGTTCACATTCGAAGAGCTGACACTCAGTAGAGCTATTCCGAGTTTCGTCGAACGTTGTGACAACTCTCGTGGGTGATGGCTTGGTAAACTCCTATGGATTAGATGGTGCTTTGCCGAACCCTCAGTAGATCTTGTGGGTATATTTCATGCTTGAAAATCTATTGTTGGTCTGCAAGGCTAAAAAAAGCACCGACACGTCCTACTTAGGCGCATCAATAATTTTTCGGGCATGAAATGCCTTCATTCTGAAGAAAACTCAAAACATCGGTTTTGCTAATCCTCTAGCTTGCCTGCTAGTGTACTTTGCACCTGAAGGCACCGCTTCTATACTAGCGCTCCTGGTTGCATCAACACGCCACACAACCCTAGCTCAATGTCCTTCTCACGAGTAGCACAGCGCAGGATGCAAAATTTTAAGTCCTAGTTGAGATATAATAATCATAGTTTTATTCTCCAACTTGTGACGATAAATTCTCAGGAACCGAAATGTGGTAGTTTCTCAATATCACATTTTGACAGCCAATTAGCACCACAGTACGTGATTTCATTCATTCGTAGTGTGGCTGGTTTGGTCTCTACTCACCTTCTGAAATACGCCAGGGCAAAAACTCTTAGTCGTAATAATAAGAAATTCTGCTTGTGTGTTCTTTCCCAGTACGATCTACACTATTCCATGTGCTGTCTCAGATCTGTGTGTAACCTGATGGAAACACAGTCTCCATGAACAAAGGCTCCTAGATATTTTGCAAACTCACTGGCATCCAATAGTTTTCTCAGCTCCTTTAAAATTAATATGGAGCACGCCGTTCAAAAATGGCAACAATGACAGCAGAGATCGGTCGACTTCGGGAGTACCATAGTTTAAAGTGCCCAAGATTAATCGTGGTATACACATCCCGCCCCTTAAACAAATCATTTTAGACGCTTTTTGCACAACAAATACTTAGTTGATGTACCCATCTATACAGGTGCACACCAAAATTGTCTAGAAAAAAGCAGTTCCATGGTTAAGCTCTCAAACTTGATGCTGAATCAAGTCTGTTGTATATCCAACCCTAGTTTCTCCTGGCGTTTCGGATGTTCCACGGGCTTGCGGACCGTAGAACTTTTTGCCAGAAGGACCAGTGTTCCAGTAAAGCAATTTAAACCAGAACATAATAACACATTTTGCCGCAACAACTGTCTTCATTTAAGTGAAACTTAATAAGCAAAAAACGGCCTGTTCAAAATAAGACAAAAAGTTTCAGCTGACTTTCATCCAGAGTTCAGAAAACCTTTGCGGCATCGACCAAATGTTTACAGCGAGTAAGCAAGACAGTTGGTCTACTACAACTACTGGCAACCTAGCGAAATGTGCGTTTCTGACTTAAAGACCCTCAAATATCCAACACACCTATGTCCAGAGATGTTCAATTCAGACAGCCTAGACAAAATGTAAAGAGAGCCATGTCGGTGGCATCCAGTCCATTAAATATGATCCCTATTCAACAATGATGAAAAAAATGACTAGGAGTGCAAACGACCATCAAAATCTACTGAAATAACGAGGGGCATAAGGCCAAAGAGACACCGGCTAACGTTGCTGAGGTGACTGCATGCAGACCACGGCCATGTGCGGTTATGTCACGAGTACTTTTTGTAAAAGCTCAGCGTACAAAAAATCGAGCCATTAAACACACCATCAAAAAGCGCTAAGTAACCCGTCAATCTGGCGCTCTATTTTGTGCCGTTATGCATTTTTTGTCGGCCACCAAGTATGTCAATTTTTCTTGTTACTCTATGAATACGGTTCAGGTTCAGTATACAATTTTGAAGGCCGCATATGACGAACATTCAAAATGACATCCCTCAAAACCGACGGAATTGAGACCCACGGATATCCGGTTCTCGACATTGACTTCAATCAACATAGTGCAGGAAAACGATCCCAGAAAATAAAAAGATGTAGATACCCAATAGAAACATGGCAAACAGTGGCCAACTGTGGCCTTTGGTGGCCAAAGGTGGCCAAATTTTGCAACGTTATTATCACTGAATGCCATCATGCATGCAATCCGAGTGCAGCACTTTTTGCATAAATGCCTTCTAAAATTCAGGAAAACGGAATGAATTCGATATTGGATCCCTGCGTTCAAAGTCACACTTGAAGCCGTTTTGTTTTAATGCACGGTCGATCAAATATGTCGTTTGTTGCACTAAGTCTGGTTCTCGCTAGCTGAGCCCTTTCCGCCCACTCGTTGCTATCTTTCGTTCAATTTTGGGACGGTCGTCAGTCAGTGTAAACGAAATGTACCGCACCCAGGTAACGGTTTCTGATTACTGAAATTTTCCTTAGAATTATGGACGCAGTGAAGCCGGGATACAGAGGCCTTATCTTTTCAGAAAGCGCAAACTTTCTTCTCGAGTCCGTTTACTGTGTGGGCGCGGCAATATGTGGGAGCACCGGTACGGGTGTAATAATTCGGGAAATGCAGGAAGTATAAGCTCTCCTCCAGCACAGTCTGGTAAATTAATATATAGTGCGTTAGTAATATGCCTGCACACTTGGAACATTTTAGATGTGACTGCATAGTTGCGTCGACACCATCCTGATTTGCCGAAAGAACCAAGAACTCTGCCTTGCAAACCAAGGATGACAACTTCTAAAGCAATTGCCGGAGGTGTTTATGTTCACGTTGGATTGCGAATGGATCTGCGTAGAGCCTGGTTGACAGCTAACGTGCGCATTGATTTGAGACGGCTCAACGTTGTGCCTAACGTTGATGGTGTCAGTTTACACGGGTCGCCGGGGAAACGGATTTGGCCAATTCTCACAAATGCTTCGGAATTAGTGGGAACAAGACCATTTGTGGTTGGCGTATTTTGGGATGTTTCGAAACGGCTAGATGTCGAGGTCTATTTGCCAGACACGATAAGTGAACTGCAGTTGGTTTGGAATAGTGGCTTAACTCCTCTAAATGATCTTGAATGTGTGCCGGTTCATCTGTCACGCATCGTTTGCGAGAAACCAGCCAGGTCGTTCATCAAGCAAATTGTGGGACACTCCGGTTATTACGGATGTGATAGGTGTGTAGTTCACGGAGTCCGGCTTGAAAGAATGATGAATTTTCCACAACTGAATGCCTGTTTGAGGACAGACGCTGACTTCCGTCATATCAGTGTCTCCTCATTTGAGCGGCTACCAATAGACATGATCGAGTCGTTCCCCCTTGATTATATGCACTTGATATGCCTAAGTAAAATTAAGATGTTGCTGGAATTTTGGGCTGGTGGTCAAGCGCGTCGTCCTTGCAGGTTGTCGCAAACCCTTAACATGGAAATTAACCGGCGCATTTCAAGTGTAAACAGTCACGCTCAAGCGAATTCCAGCGTCATTGTGGTCCTCTCGAGGACAGTGGGCTGTGGAAACCACAGAGTTTCGACAGTTTTTACTCTACTTAGGGCCCGTTGTACTTGCAGGATTGAATGACATCGATGTTTACAGAAATTTTCTTGATTTGTTTATCTCTGTATATTTATTGTGCCACGTTGATCATGCTTATTTTGCTCAGAGCGTAACACGCGTATACGTTCAGATCGTTTCCGATATATATGGGCCGCGGGCTGCCACGCACAATGTACAATGCTTGGTGCACTTGTCGGATAATGTGAGGGTACATGGACCGTTGGATCGGTTTTCCGCGTCTCCCTTTGGGTCATTTTTAGGTAAACCGTGGAAGGATGTTTCCGGGCCGCGTAATCCTGCCGTTCAAATACAAAGACTTATTGCTGAACGGTCAGCATCAGATTCTGCTGACACTCTGGACTGTTTGCTGGCGGATGACTGTGCTGGATGTGCACCCGTTCCATCCGACGGTTTCCTTTTCGCTCTTTTTTACCTCTTGCTCGTGATCTCTTGCTCTACACGACACAATGCGGTTCTTGTTGATAGCCACCCGTGTATTATTGTAAAACTTACAGCCCTCCATCTCCGCTTCAGATGATTTGATTTTGTTCGCTATTTTTACACGAGCAAGAGGTAAAAAAGAGCGAAAAGGAAACCGTCGGATGGAACGGGTGCACATCCAGCACAGTCATCCGCCAGCAAACAGTCCAGAGTGTCAGCAGAATCTGATGCTGACCGTTCAGCAATAAGTCTTTGTATTTGAACGGCAGGATTACGCGGCCCGGAAACATCCTTCCACGGTTTACCTAAAAATGACCCAAAGGGAGACGCGGAAAACCGATCCAACGGTCCATGTACCCTCACATTATCCGACAAGTGCACCAAGCATTGTACATTGTACGTGGCAGCCCGCGGCCCATATATATCGGAAACGATCTGAACGTATACGCGTGTTACGCTCTGAGCAAAATAAGCATGATCAACGTGGCACAATAAATATACAGAGATAAACAAATCAAGAAAATTTCTGTAAACATCGATGTCATTCAATCCTGCAAGTACAACGGGCCCTAAGTAGAGTAAAAACTGTCGAAACTCTGTGGTTTCCACAGCCCACTGTCCTCGAGAGGACCACAATGACGCTGGAATTCGCTTGAGCGTGACTGTTTACACTTGAAATGCGCCGGTTAATTTCCATGTTAAGGGTTTGCGACAACCTGCAAGGACGACGCGCTTGACCACCAGCCCAAAATTCCAGCAACATCTTAATTTTACTTAGGCATATCAAGTGCATATAATCAAGGGGGAACGACTCGATCATGTCTATTGGTAGCCGCTCAAATGAGGAGACACTGATATGACGGAAGTCAGCGTCTGTCCTCAAACAGGCATTCAGTTGTGGAAAATTCATCATTCTTTCAAGCCGGACTCCGTGAACTACACACCTATCACATCCGTAATAACCGGAGTGTCCCACAATTTGCTTGATGAACGACCTGGCTGGTTTCTCGCAAACGATGCGTGACAGATGAACCGGCACACATTCAAGATCATTTAGAGGAGTTAAGCCACTATTCCAAACCAACTGCAGTTCACTTATCGTGTCTGGCAAATAGACCTCGACATCTAGCCGTTTCGAAACATCCCAAAATACGCCAACCACAAATGGTCTTGTTCCCACTAATTCCGAAGCATTTGTGAGAATTGGCCAAATCCGTTTCCCCGGCGACCCGTGTAAACTGACACCATCAACGTTAGGCACAACGTTGAGCCGTCTCAAATCAATGCGCACGTTAGCTGTCAACCAGGCTCTACGCAGATCCATTCGCAATCCAACGTGAACATAAACACCTCCGGCAATTGCTTTAGAAGTTGTCATCCTTGGTTTGCAAGGCAGAGTTCTTGGTTCTTTCGGCAAATCAGGATGGTGTTGACGCAACTATGCAGTCACATCTAAAATGTTCCAAGTGTGCAGGCATATTACTAACGCACTATATATTAATTTACCAGACTGTGCTGGAGGAGAGCTTATACTTCCTGCATTTCCCGAATTATTACACCCGTACCGGTGCTCCCACATATTGCCGCGCCCACACAGTAAACGGACTCGAGAAGAAAGTTTGCGCTTTCTGAAAAGATAAGGCCTCTGTATCCCGGCTTCACTGCGTCCATAATTCTAAGGAAAATTTCAGTAATCAGAAACCGTTACCTGGGTGCGGTACATTTCGTTTACACTAACTGACGACCGTCCCAAAATTGAACGAAAGATAGCAACGAGTGGGCGGAAAGGGCTCAGCTAGCGAGAACCAGACTTAGTGCAACAAACGACATATTTGATCGACCGTGCATTAAAACAAAACGGCTTCAAGTGTGACTTTGAACGCAGGGATCCAATATCGAATTCATTCCGTTTTCCTGAATTTTAGAAGGCATTTATGCAAAAAGTGCTGCACTCGGATTGCATGCATGATGGCATTCAGTGATAATAACGTTGCAAAATTTGGCCACCTTTGGCCACCAAAGGCCACAGTTGGCCACTGTTCGGCGTGCGTTTCCAGGAGCCTGTTTTTTCAATAGTGCATTCAGTCTCTGTTCCATGGGAGGCGTTTGTCCTACTTCATCATACTCTCCATACTTTTTGCCGATCGTCCATTCCTGAGACCCTGTTTCGCCCAATGCGTCCGGCCCCCGCGCTGTTGCTGCTCATGTACAGTGGGTTTAAATACTTAGTGCAAACCAGCTCACTTGCAAATGGCTGCTTGGCAACCTTCCAAAACCCAAGTTCATCGAATACTGCCTGCCGCCCCCTTGTAACCTAGCGGATTCCGGTTTACCTTCATTTTTTATGCCCTCAAGTTATCACATTATCAAAAATTAATATCCCAACCGCACACAAGCTTTTTCTAATCGCAATGATGCAACGAATAGGCCTTCTTATGAATAGCACAATACAAGCCGAAGACAATCAAGCCATTTTTGTCGCTGTTTTTTACTTTTCATAACAAATATTGCGAGCGCTACATGTCCCACTTCTTCACAGACCTAGAATATGTGAAATTCGGAAAGACCTGCCCGCGATCAGTGCTTTCCTTTTTGCTTGGCGTTCCAGATAAATATTTGCTTAATAGGCCCTTCTTCGATGGTCTCCACTTTCGCATGGAATCCTCTCGACGACCCGCGTTCAAATTTTCTGCGACGGTTCCCGAGGACCAAAATTGAAGCCTCTATGTTTCGGCTCAGGTGGACTTTAAGCACAATGGACGGTACAGGGCATTTGATCCTGGAATTGTATCTTCTCGGGAGGCAAAAATTTTCTCCATCTTACGCAAGAAAGAGTGGGCTAATGCTTCCACCGTGTATGGTAAGAATAAATCATGGAGTGTTACAAGGTAGGACATCACGAAAAATCAGCCTAAGGCCTTTTGATGATGAGTGCATAAATTTTCCGAGGACGCTTGTGTCAAATTCCAGACACCCTATTAATTCTATATCCGCCTGCGTCAGAAATAGCCAAGAGGGTTGTGGCCCCACGGAATTTGTCCAACCGGTGACTACAAAACTAGTTGCTATCGACCGTGACACACATCTAGAGAACTCTGGTATAATTTCAGACCTTCGTCCCTACGAGTAGAACTGATAGCCCTCACAGCTGAATAAGCGAGGTCGGGTGAGTTTAGTTTTCACCGTCCATTCTATCAATGCTGTGCGGGAACACGTTGATAAAACTTTAAAGAGCATGTAAGATCCGGGCAGCTAAGGGTCTTATAGGACGATTGCCGCTGTCGGACTACATGCAGTTCGTATTCAGTGGTCAGCAGAAACAGATGGATGATGCTATGAAGGTGGATGCTACGTTGAGAAATGTGGAGACTTGGTTCTATCAAAAAATGAGTTAATAAATATCATGAATTGAGCGCAACACACAATTACCAATAGCGCAGCCGGAGCAGAAAAATAAACAGGAAAGCAGCGAGACTTTCCAGAGGCAGTAGCAAGCATGCATCAAATGATTGGCAAACGTAGGGTCAAGGGCAGTTACACAGTGTAAGTAGGTCGTATAGAGATATATCGTGGTAGAAGACAGTCGGCACGTTCGGGGGTTAGGTGGACTGTCTGCAAAACGGATATCGGGTGAATTTTACACAAATTAAATATACCTGCGGTTTTTTTTAGCTGATGGCGCGACCCGGCAGCTCGTGTCGTGTGTCAAGTTGGAATGCGCGCTTGGGCCCGCCTAAAACACAGTCTCAATAAAAAACCTATCGAGTAAGATGCAATACCATGGTGACACATAAATAAGGCCCACATAAATTTTGATTTGGAAGGCGCGCCCGCAAACCATCTCCGGTCGATCCGTTTATCCGGCAGAGAAGACGCTCAAAAATAGGTGGGGCTGATACAAAATTGCAAGCGAGGATGGTCAGGAAACGAAATATCGACACTGTTGACTAGAGAATAAACAAACCGTAAAGGAAACAAAAACCCATCAAACGAGCAGAAAAGCAACAGAACGGCTATGTGATAGACAGGCGTAAATCACGTTAATCATGATTATTCAACACAACTCGAGAAAAAACGTTGACTGTCGTTGGTTTGCAGGAGGATTCGGTAACACATTCATCCATTTGATCCTGTCCTTGCTTGCACAGCTCTTCTCTCAAGTCTTTTCACGCTGTATCTAATATCCAATTCGAATCGTTTTGAATACTTTGAGGTTAGTTTTTCTGGCTTAACCTGCATACCGTTCTTGGGAACACAAAGAGTGGTACTGCGCCATCATTCCGTCTGCACCTTTCAGAAGGATGCTTAGTAACAAGAAATGACCCGACCGGGAACCTTGATTGTCATGACAAATTCGCGAATCCTTGAATTGAGACAGGTTTCCCTCTACTTTAATGTATTCTAAGCTTGCTATGACCCCAATAGTGTTTTTGTGCGATGTTGGAGTCAACGGTGAAAAATTACCGACTCGACCTTTTTGAATAGGGCAAAATTAATCATCTTGTCCTTTGAAGGCGACGAAATTTTGGGGAAAGATATAAAGAATCTCTAGCGCGTTTCATGGCTGTCGGTTCTGAAGCTGGAAGGCATATTTGTAGCAGGCGGTTGGGCAGGTTGGGCCGCTTTGGTGTATTTGCAAACTGGTCTGTCGTAGGCTGTGCATACTGTAGAAGAATGGTCGGTTGTTCCAGCTTCCAGCTGAAACGTTCTACTGGGAGGAAACGCTCGAATTCGGTGTACAAATCCTAGTGGCCGCGAATTCATGAAGCAGTCGAAATTTGATCGAACTGTTGTTAACAATAGATAAATATGGCATCCCGTGTTATTTCCTTGCAGTTGGTTTGTAATAAGCAGCCATTGAAAACCAGCCCATTCGTTACACAAGAGCAGTTCAACTGGAACCCGCGTAAGGTAATGAATAGCAAGCTGTTGGTGATAAAATGGTCTAAATCGACGCGTCTTCGAGTGGGTTGTGCTACTTTGCATGGTATATCAGTCGGACCAGCAGATCTGCAGCTGACGGGCGATAACCAGTCACCAGTTTTATAGATTGGTTTGGCATTCTTTCTTCCAGGTTGACAGATGTTTGTCTTCATCCAGTGGCTGACAAAACACCAAATACACTTATTTGGCTAAGCTGAACGATGCTCCCTCAAGAATCATTAAATTTATCTTTTCCCCTAAAGCAATGAGGGAATTTGTTCGCTGCAATAGCGCGCGAACTGCTTTTCTCTAAAGGAAGGCGCTAGTTTGGGGGCAGTGCACAGTATCACCTTGGCAAACCTGGATGTGGTAGATAGCGTGGACAGAGAAAAAACGAGCACGATCTTCTCTGTTGGCTTTTGTATAAAAACTGGATGGTCCTTTGGCTTCAGGCTCTGGCGCTCTTTGGCGGTGTCACACACTCCTAAATTGTTTGCACTTGTTTTCCAGGAAGGCCTGCTTCCGCGAGTCCATCTATTCCCTGCAGCTCTCCTTTGTGACAATAACTGGGTCTTATTTCTCTAATTCGCCAAATTCTTCAATTCATCTTTGGTTCCCTCAACTTGGCGCCGGTCCTCTGGGCAATAAAACTGCATCGGATTCGTAAGTTTCCAGAATAGTGGTAAGCCCTATTCCCTGGAGTTTGCCCTGCCTCACGGTGTTAAAAAATACGTGCTTCTTGTTAAACTGAGTAGCACATGTTTCAACCGCATGTTTGACTTTCAGAGTTCTTCACCCAGTGTCATGATGGCAAAGTTCAGCGCACAGTGGTGGCCATATCCCAAAGGAGCCCTAATTATTATTTGGCTAGTAACGTGTCCTGCATGTCTGACGCTAAAACTGGAAGGAATTTCAGCCGGACCATTTTATATCTGGCGGGAACGTAGATATGCCGAGTTTAAGCTCTCAATTGCAGCATCAAACTCACTTACCGGCAAATGATTCGTGAACTGTTATCTGGAGAGCAGTTACCAGAATGACTATGAGGGAGAACGTTGAACAGCAATGTGGAAGTCTGCGGGAGTTCGTGGATAAAAGTTCCACCACTGTCCATTCGGAATCCGAAGACGCGAAGCAGGGCGGGTTAAGACATCGGCATGGTTTGCAGGGCTCTCAGTTTCACACAGGCTTTGTTCCTAGGCTTTAACAGGGGCCTCACC
Source organism: Clonorchis sinensis (assembly GCA_003604175.2). Taxonomy (NCBI): domain Eukaryota; kingdom Metazoa; phylum Platyhelminthes; class Trematoda; order Opisthorchiida; family Opisthorchiidae; genus Clonorchis; species Clonorchis sinensis. The sequence continues at coordinate 125,911,565 of CM030370.1, read as the reverse complement.
CGATGATCATTCCTCCCTGCCGAGTCTTTGTTAATGAAGCACGCTGTTTGCCCTCTGCTAGACAAAGCTACCGTTGACTGATGCTTGCGGGACATTGGATACAGCGCCCAGATTTTTAGATTCACACATGTTCAAACAGTTGTGGTGAGAGCGCCTTCAGTATTTTCCTAAAGCCTGTGGGGAAGATTAGGCTATCAAAATATCTCTACAACTGCTTAGCCAGCCGACTGGTTGCATCGAAACGCCTGTCAGCGCTTATTTTAGTGGCAACCCAAGGTGCTTGGAAACTTGAATGACTGCATCCAGAATTCGAGGAACAATTTCAAGCTTTTAAGATTTCGTGTGTTTTATTCAACTGTTGTTGCATGTGTTCTGTGACTAAATTGTCTTCCAGCTTCTTTACATATGGAAGCCGATCTTTAGACGCGAAGTACTATTATCTGCACAACATTTTCGAGTGGAATAAAACTTTTACGCCGAAATGTTGTGCTTTGTTGGATATGTATTCAAACCAAAATTCGCAAGAGGCGACCTTCCTTTTGTCGCGATTTGTTTTATTTATTCTCCGTTCTAACTTTCTGACTCGCATTCAACTCTGAATTTGCTGTGCTGTGGCTTCAGAAACGGCTTCACATGTGTTTTTTTTGAGAATTCAGGGGCTGTATCCCTTTAATCCTTCACGGTTTTTTAGGATGCTTCAAGTGAAAGCGTGAAGGATAAATATGTGGTATTAGTGCGTTCATCCGGTGACCTGCTTTGCGTTGTAGTACCTTGATTACAGTAAACGACCTGAAAGATAATCAAAAATTGAGAAATCCGGAGTAAGCTCTGCATAGTTGGGTTTTATTTTGGCAGATGTAATGCCTTTGTCCTGGTAAAGCTTCTGGATACCGGACGCGGGCTTCTGCCGCAGCCAAGGAAAGGTCACTATAGCCACATGTGCCTCTCCAGATGGCAGCAGGCAACACCGTTTTGACGCTTTTCAGATGTGGTAAGTGTCGATGAGACGCACGTGACAAACCGTTTACGGCGGGGTTGTTTAAAAATAATATCTTGCCTGTAGATACAAGCTGCACATGCTCCTCATCACGGATGACGCGGGTACCAGGCATCCGGTTATGTATGCATCCGTAGAGAGCGAACAGTTTTCTCTTATGCATACACTGTTCGGCTTATTCAGGAAAATGATGGGTGAGCAGTATCAAGTGAAGACGTTCCCTTTGGGCAAGTTGGCGGAAAGAGTAGTGTTCAGCTGCAACGTCATGCTGTGCTGCTTCCATGCCAGAAAAGCTATCTGGAAGAATATGCCACATAACATCCACCTATTATTAGTCGCAGAAACGCTGCAAACTTCCGGCGCATTCTCTACCTTGTGGCTCACTTGAACAGTACATCAGGCTTTTGTTCATCATAATACGAGCACACCGCATCCGGCAAGATCTGCAAGCACCACAGGGACCCTCGATCGGTCTCCTACCTCACCACCCAGAGGTTGTACATCACTGGGTAGTGCTCTGCACAACTGGAGATGGTCCAGTTTGATAACGTGACCAGCAACCATCTGGAGAATGCAAAATGCTGTCTAAAATCCGCGTGCACCCCTCAGACACACCGGAGCACGCCATACAGTGTGTCCCTGCCACGCGGAATGGCTCATGCCGGAATATTGGATTCACACATCGTGTCACTGCGACCAACAGGAAATCCTGGAGAGCGACGGTTACGTTTTGCATGACTACGTCGAATGACTACGCATGCATGTCTACTGGTTTTGAATCACTTGGAACTGCGAAACTGAAGGCTGCATAATCATAGCTTTGAGCAAAGAATGTGAGGTCAGTCCGCGTTGACTAACCTATAGTTCCTGGTGAAAATACCCAGGTGCGCCGAAACGCCTGACAAATTTTCTGGAGAATGCGTATACCACTTCTACCAGACGATGTCGCTTCCCTGAATCCATTTGTTCTCTGTATTAAAAGACACCACGGTTGCAATCGATTAGAAACTTATTTCATAAATGTATTATCAGGTTGTTTTCCCGTCCATCAACGGTGGCCGTCGGATTAAAACCTACCGGAACAAGGCGTACCTCTTACACTTTTTGTCAAGCCTGCGTAAACAAATGAACCGAGCTGTTGATAAGCTTTAGGGGCTACAGGCCAGGAGGGCCACAGCTGCCATTGGGAAGTTGATTGTCCAGGGGTGAATCCTGTCGCGTGAAGACTGGACGCGTGCAACTGACGACGTGCCATCGGTGGTTGAGAAAGCTGTACCTCAACCCAGGTGGTGGACACAGACGGGTTTTTTACGCGCTTTGTGACCGGCCGATTAGTGGTAGTGACCGCTGGTATACGACTGATCGCGTAACATATCACAACGACATTTGTGATGGTGAAATTTGCTCGCTGTGCAGTGATGCTATTCAGGCTTGTCCCAAAGATGAGTCCCCAGATGGATATTTACTTCTTGTTCTTAGCACGCAAAGGCGTGCTTGCCAACCAGTCCGCAAAAAAGGCGTCTTATGACGTTCACCTGGATCAAAGCACAGAATCCTAGTACAGTGAATCCCGGAAGTCTGTGTGCGCCCGTATTTTAGGCTCCAAAGAGGAGCTAATCAAAAGCCGTGAGTTAATGTCTTACTACTGGGCCTACCGCTGTAGACCACCAGATTGACGAAGGGGACGACGATGGGTTCGTGGACTCATACAAGGCCCATCAGCTCCAGACCGTTCGTCCGTTAATGAGACTTCATGCATTTCATGTAAGTCTCGTATTCCTTGAGGGTTATAATCGGCAGGCACCAAGCCACAAGAGATAATGCAATGCGAATTCTCCGTTGTAGATGACGTCGTTTAAACAAGTCTCTACGAGATTGCTGCCGCTAACGTAAGGGTAAGTATTGCTCCAAGTTTGTCACCAGCCCGCCTCAGCGATGTTTTGATAACCTTACTTACACATTGCCTTCATTTAAAGACGTTAATAGCTCAACGAACGCTGCGCACCAAAGTCATACGATTCTCGGCAGGACGTAGTCACCAAACAAAACGACCGATAAGGTTCAACTTTCCATGTCACACATTTTGGACCTTTGACTTTTTCCGGTAGAGACGGATGTGCGCGCTTCGGCCAGCCTGCCGGTTGTTAGTAGTGCACATGAGATAGGTTCCTTCAGCTGCCCGCTATTAACGGCGATATGGCTGTTATGGCATATTTTGCCTGCTACAATGGAGAACTCTGCTTTTTGCCAACAAACTTGCTTTGGTCATCGACATCTGCTTGCCTTCGGTTCATCCAACCCGCACGATTTACCGAGCAATAATGAATGCGTCTTACGCGATGATAAATCGGAATATCATTTATCGAGGTCCCTTAACCCATAGTTCGGTACTCGGTTGGTCAAGCAGATACAAAGAGCAGAATGTATTTGCAGGATTGGCATTTTCGCATGTTTTCTATTCATAAGGGCAGCGTAGCTTCTATAAAACTCAGTTAATTATTTCAGCTGCAGAATTATTTACAACTTTAGTCCATTGCAGGTGATCAACTTTTTACCGCAGTTCGCGATATCTTGATACATTAGGCACCGGTTTCAAAGTCGGAGGTGATTGATGACTTTGAAGATTCGCTTACTTAAACAAATCACTAATGTAGATAATTCGCAGAACGATTCATTATACACGGACGTTCTTCACTATGCAGCGGCAGCCTTGAGAACATCGCAGTTTTCGAGAATTCAAATTCGATTGTGCGATTACTTACCAACGAAAAGGAACCCAACATATAGTGGAAGTTCAATTAAATTGTTCTTAGTTTCGAGGTCTCAATCCCGACCTCACACCTGACGATTGCATCCCCGGCCAGAATAACCGCTTCTGAAGAGTGAGGCTGGTGGCTGGTTTGAAGTATCAGGATATGATATGTTATTGTTATATTCACGGTCACTTCTTGTCGCACATTTACTGAGGTTATTTTCAAATGGACCCACTGACCAGCGGCTGCGCGACTTCTGGAATTGTCCCTACCACCTGGTTCTAGTTTTGCGGCCGATTGTTCAGTAGATTTCTGTGGATGTTCCTGCGCAGCTGAAAAGGCAATTTCCAAAATCATGCTACGGGCGTGAATTTCACAGCTTCACATTGAACCACCACCAATAAAATAGTTGACCATGAATCTACAAATGCTGCTGACTGGGTACCCATTGTGCATAGCTCAAAATAAGCGTAAATGGCACTGATGGTTACTGGTTCATGGTTTTCTCAGAGTCCACACTCGGGGGCATGATCGGTTCATTGAGTAGGTCTCTAATGCGAGAGCCAAACACCATATAGGATTTTTCAAAGTTTTGATATTGGTCTTCTTGAGGAGAGCAGGTTTATTTTCGGTTGTCCTCCCACTACCGGAGTGACCTGGTTTTCACGCTTCTAGAAGATGGCCCTCAGATGTACCTTTGGTCTTTGAAAGGACCTCTTGAGTCCGCTCCATGGGTTCCAAACAACAGTCGGGGGAAACGAGTAGGAAGGGCGTCTAAAAATGGTTTGATTCCATCCCTCTTAATTATTCGCATTCAGATTTCGGAAGCAGACCAACGGAGGTCTTTGTTTGATTATTTTGTAGGTTATACCCCCAGTCGTGGACAATCACCTACGCCTCTCACGCGCCTGCCCGTTACTGTCTCCGTCACGCTCTTCAGACGGAGGGAGCAGGAAAGTCTTTACGGAACCAAGGGATGCGTGATGGATGGCGCCAAGTTTTCGTCAACCTAGGAGAGCTCGAGACCAATATTCACTCAGATCAATTCGTTTTTTGCGCTCTCAACCCCAGATGCCTTCAAGTAACAGATCAGGTTATCATCAAAATGTCCGATTAAATGTGTATGTTCCATCTTTTTCGCTTCGGAGATGGGATTTTGTTTCTTTGTTATCAAGTATTGTATTGCCCCTAAGGCACATACCATCGCTTAAGCCGCTCGTGCAGACAATGGAGTCACAAACGGGAATCCCACATGTGGCGCAGCACTTGTACCTGAAGTCTACAAAAGACTTTGTGAAGGCCTGCATTCTGCCCTATCAATCCCAACACATCCGACCTTAGCAAGTTGCGATTACGAAAGGCCCCTAAACAAAAAGATCCTCATGGAGGACTTTCGGCTACTTTCTCACAAACCACATCCCTTCAGTTGGTTGGGGCTAGATGGTTCCGCTCAGGGATCCTGGAGGGAACCAAGCTCACAGTAACAAAACATTTTGCCTGAAGTCCCGTTGGTTGATCTACGAAAGAATCCTGCGCTATGCTTGAAAGGAAGCTAGTATCATGCAAACCGTCAAATATGGTGACTGCTATCGCTAGGCAGCTACCGGCCAAGTAGCCTCACTAGCACACCATACAAGATGATGCGAGGCGGTCTGAAGCAGGCCATTTTAGCTCATCGCACTGCCAACAGCTTGATATCCCTAGCCTAACACGGATTCTTCCAAAGCCGTTCTTGCATGACGAAAAGCATGTCCATACACCCTTCGGAGGGGACGCAGCGAACACCTCTTTTGTGCTTGGTTAGAATGTACCAGAAGATATCTCGAGGAAGAACGCCAAGAGGGGTTTAGTTATCTGGCTGTCGTCAAACACCTATTTCGTATTACACAATTAAAACTCATCCCAAAATGCATTTGTCATTCTACGTAGGATTCGGCACATCCCCCAAATTACTTGTATGAACTTTTAGACACTTTATGGGGCCTAAGTCAGTTTCTTGAATACGCCAACCAAGCCGTCTACTCCAGATACAAAAAGGAAGCAACTCTTCATTGAGTGTGTCCAAAGAGCTATCCTGAAATTGTTAGGCAATTTATTGGACAATGTTACTGCATTTGGATATCTGGCGCGTGAAATTGCCTTCCTACTGCGGTTGCTCACGCTGCATCCAGAAAACATTTTGAGGTAATTTGGGATGTTTTTTACGCCTTAGTGCTGGCGAGCTTGCCGGCCGTAATTTTGCGCTAAGGCCCCAGCCCATACTACTAATATTATTGCCACGTGTAACCACGGAAAGACATTCATATTAATTTCTGCTGCTCGCCCCGGAACTTCTGCCGGTACGGAACAAGTTCCGACCTTGCCCCACGAGCCTCTAGTTTCCTACACGTGTATGCTCCTATTGAACCAAATGACCATGTAGTTTACTTTTTTGTTTTAACGCGTTTCGTGTACCTGGAACAGGCGAGTGGCGCGAAGCGTGCTTTCCTTTCACGTGCACTGATGGATACCAAGAAGTCGAAACATAAGCGTCCGAAAGTTGACGTTGGGGTAGTTGACACTGGTTTTTGTTTATTTCTTTTTAGTCACTTCAAGCTGCTGAGCCTGTTGCAATTGTCTCGGAAAACAAGCGCCCTACTCTGGATTGCAGTCAGTGGCCACTTCTGCTGAAGGTAGTTTTTCATCCTACAGTTCTATGTGTAGAATGTACATTTGATGAACGTTCGTGAATGCCACTTCGAAGCAGATACTACTGGTTATTCGCCACTACACAGGCCAATAGAGGAACACATACAGTAAGGTCCATTTTATGCGGCTTCGGAACGCCTTAGAACTGGCGTAATCAACCTAGATAAACCCTCCAACCCGTCCTCGCACGAGGTTGTTGCTTGGGTAAAGAGGGCATTGTGTGTGGGGAAAACTGGGCACAGTGGCACGCTGGACCCGAAAGTAACAGGTAACTCCTGAATACCGGGGGATTTTTGGTTTCCAGGTTGTCTTATTGTATGTATCGACCGGGCAACAAGACTGGTGAAGTCGCAGCAGAGTGCAGGGAAGGTATATGTTGGCATTTTTCGTCTACATGAAGCCCTTGATGACTACAAACGTGTTCACCAGGTATGCCGGTCGAGCTTTCCGTAACCTCTCTCAGGCCGTAGAAACTTTGTCTGGAGCATTGTTTCAACGACCACCGCTTGTAGCGGCGGTTAAAAGGCAACTGCGAGTCAGGACTGTGTATGAAAACAAACTTTTAGAATACGATAAGGAAAAAGGGCTAGGTAGGAGTGTTCTTTTTTTTACGCATCAGGTGTTATCCGTGTGACATGTGAGGCTGGCACTTATGTCCGCACCCTGTGTGTGCATATTGGATTGTTGCTGGGTTGCGGGGGCGTAATGGAAGAACTCCGACGCATTCGTTCTGGTATACTCACCGAAGAGGATAATATGGTCACGATGCACGATATACTCGATGCTAAGTGGCTGTACGATAACAGGCGGGACGAGTCTTACCTTCGCCGAGTAATTATGCCACTTGAAAAGTTATTGATTGGACATAAACGGATTATGCTGAAGGACACTGCAGTACGTCCAGTTTATATTTCACGTATCTTCAGGTGAGCGCAATATGTTATGGTGCAAAATTGATGTTGCCGGGCGTCCTGCGCTACGACAACGACATTACTGTTAACGACGAAATTGTCCTTATGACTACCAAAGGTGAAGCCATCGCCATTGGTACGTTGCATCATTAGGACGACATTAACTGCTGCCTGCAGCCATAGCTCTTATGACGACGGCTACTATTGCAACGTGTGATCATGGACTGGTTGCCAAGCTGAAACGCGTGATCATGGAACGTGACCTGTACCCTCGCCAATGGGGTCGTGGCCCCGTCGCAATGGAGCGAAAAAAGCTGGTGGCCCAAGGCTTACTGAGCAAATATGCGAAACCTGGGGAAGCTCCTGTGGTCCCAGCGACCCCGAAAGTGTAAGTTCGGTTGAACGGTACTGTCATTCACTTCAGTGTTAAAGTAGAGGATGGAGTTGATTCAAAAATACACAAGTGAGTTAGTTTGCTGAATTGTCAATGATCTCAGGCGAAATTCACACACCCCTGTACCGGTCTCCTCGAGTTCTAGTGATGAGGAACCTGGACCTCCACGGTAAGCCGAATACATATATCTGGATGGCCGTCAACGAACCAGTGGACCTCACTATCACGACTTAAACGTTTCTCTTTGCAGCTCAAAGAAGAACCCGAAGCTACAGGAACCTTCTTCGGATGAAAGCGACTAGCATCAGCTCGTTTTGTACAGTGTATTCGAAAAAAAATATTTTTACAGACTCCTGCTCTTCTAATCGGTTGTATATGCGTGTTATGTGCTATTGGCGGTGAGTGTTTCAGGTCTACCTAAATTCTTCCATTCGGTCATGTTCCACAGATTTAAGTGGTGTTCGGGTTGTTTCTGTAGGCTTCTGTATGCTGAGAAATAAATGTTTCGGTGCTTTCAGGACTGCAAAGTGATACCGTCATACATCGTTTTCACCGTAGTTCAGCTGCTTGGCACGTGAAGCAGCATCGCTCTAGATGAGGAACTAACCGAACGGACAGAGCAGTTGTGCCCGTTCAGAAAACAGGCCGTAGGCGTGATTCTGTCCAGCGCTCAGGCAATCAAAACAAAATGGACATGTTTCCTGTAGCTTAGCCTTTTATCGACTCCCACTGGCGCCCCGACAAATTAAATACTCCAATGGACAGACACTGGATCCATAACCTGATTGCGCTCGGTTGAGGGATTGGTAGTGACTACCGAAAATTGAGGAACTCGAAAGACAATTAGAAGTATGTATGCAGGGACTCAGCGATGGCGGGAACAGTCGAGCAAAACGGGGAAAGGCAAAAAAACTTACAGGTGACTAAGTAGGGCAGGACCATATGCTGTCTCTGCCTTTGTGTAATGCAAGTAAGAAGCAGATGAATTGGAGCACAGTGGTGTCACGTGCGTTTTATGCAGCCAGCTGGACGTAGTTACTTGGGGAATACCGAGCGGCCTGCGCAGGTGGGTTTCTGGCAGAAGTATGTATGATGCTCACGAATACGGTGCGACCGAATGCCATGGTTCGACTGTAACACCCTTACGGTGCCCAGCTGCCGTGGGGGCGAGATGGTCCAACTGGTTAGAGCGCAGATTTACTGACCGGAAGGTCCGTGGTTTGAACCCGACCTCTGCCTCTCGACTTATCCTGTCTATGCCTGGGCAACCTGGCAGTATCCCAGCCCTCGTACAACCTTCGGATGGCATGGCAGTTGTGCACGGAAAGGGTGCTACAGCGGAACGATTTTTTTCCAGCTGCCATGCCACCCAAAGGAAGTACGAGCGCTGGGATACTCCCAGACAGGCGAAGTTGAGATGCAGCGGTCGGGTTTTGACCACGGACTTCCGGTCAGTAAATTTGCGCTCCAACCACTGCCATCTTGCCCCGGCAACTCGAAATGGCATCAGTGCAACAACACACCACAAGCAGAGTAAGTTGTCTGAGGAAAACCAGAAGACAGCTCGTCAACACAAACGTGACTTGCATTTGCGAGTCGCACAAAGCGTCTATTGGATTTTGCGACTTTATTTCCCCTGATGGTATTGATGGCTGCCACGTCGTCATCATTAGGGGCGGCAGCATCAGCGCTGACACTGACGCTTCAGTGCTGCATAACTACGAGGTTTATTTGACCCTGCTTACGACCCTAATTGAGAAGGCTGAGGGAGGAATCTGATGCGGGCCTGTTGCGGGAAGGTGGACCGCGCCAAAAACATCCAAACGCTACGTAATCTTCACATTCCTCTGCCAAGTCCAACATTGTACCATTCAGAAGCAGGTGTCGGTGGACGATATTTAGGCAGACGTAGCACATGACCGAACCACTATAGTAAATAATAATGGTCGTCCAGCTGCAACACCCTTGCGGTGCCTAGCTGCCATGCCACACAAAGGAACTACGAGGGCTGGGATACTGCCAGGTTGCCCAAGCCTAGACAGGGGAAGTCGAGGGGCAGAGGTAGGGTTCGAACCACGGACATTGCGGTGAGTAAATCTGCGCTCTAACCACAGCCATGTCGCCCCCAACCACTGTAGTTGATGGTACTGGATGTTTTCAGTGACTGAAGTATTTGCTACACAACTGGATACGCATTTTCTGATTACCTCAGTACGAATCCATTGACGCTGTCCCACAACAACGATTCTAAGGCATTGGTGGCCAAAAGTTGGGAACGCCTCACCTCTGTACACATAGGCCATATCTCACAACTATACATCAGTGCAGTCCTTATTGTAGCCTGGTACATTCGACGCTTGCGACCCAGTGATGTCTCTTTGATTTCAACACGTGACTCAGGTCTCGGTTTCCTGCGCTGGCCTCAAACTTCTTGGTCGTAGCTGATACAACTACCGAGATATGTATGCACAACCGCCTGTGCTTCGTGATGGACAGAGAGCTGATTTTATAAATCATGATGATAACTTTGTAGGTGCCCAAAAGACTATGGTGGCGATCAGCTTATTCAGCACTGGTTGTACTTGACCTTCGTCATGGAAGATGACGTACTCCAGATCGACACGCTTCTAACCAACAACAATTCGAACACCGGTGTTTTGAAGACCTTCCAACGTTCAACTCAGTAGTCGATGACGAAAGTTGACCAACAACGAGAGCCGACGCTCACGGGTCAGGATTTCGCGTGCCATCAAACGAAGAATCTGGGAGGCCAAAAGCCTTGTTACAATTGCAGTCAAGCTAGCATTTCTCGTCACTACATTCACGGTGAGTTCCCTTGAAGATGGGCAAGATTATCAACTCGCTCCAGTTGTCCGGAGCGGTCTCTCTCAAATAGACCCAAATACTATGGACACTGACTGAGGAATTCACCGCTATCCTTGAACAGAGCAGGTGGTAGATCGTCAGGTCGAGGAGCACGATGACGCTTCAGAGGCCGAGAGGGCTTCCATGTTCACAGCCCACTTTTCTGTTGGGGTCGGTAGTCGGGATTGGAGGTAGCAGGTGACCAACTGGACTGTAGTTCGAAGTTTTGTGCCCAGCGGTTCAAACGTTCTTTGCTGGATATTAGAGGGCCATCTTGGTCAAGAGGATTCCGAGAACCAGTCGAATAAATCGAGTGGGACAGTATGCGAATGTTTCCAGCATTTTGGCCTCTTTTCGGCCTTTCGGGCCCACCAAGCCTCGCGGTCTTCGTGGACACTCAGTTTCTGCTGGCTTGATAAGTTGTGGTTGCGGCCAGGAGTAATCTGTCGCCGGGCCTTCAGCAAAGCCATGGTCCTATCGGAGATCCAATGTTCGGGTGAGTTTGGCTGCGTTGCGCCGCAAACGGAAGTTTCGACTGAGTTCCAAATACCCGTTAATATTCGACATTCGACGGTCTAGCAGGGGTTCAGGGAACCGGTTCTGAAAGTTTCATGATTTTTAGGTCGATTGGCTTCTCAATGGCTAAGCGGGTGTGCGCGTTTTACGTAAACTTGAAAAGCGCAGTGAAAAGCAGCGGTTTACATGTGCGCTGGTTTTCCAGAAGGAGCGGCAGGCAGTGGATGACCGTCGGCACTGATAACTGATGGCAATGTAGTCTATTTGTATTCTGGATGGGTTCTTTAGTGGGCACCAAGTTGTCAAGTGATTTCCGCTGTTCCCGAAATCGGTGCTGCAAAAACAGTCTGTGATCGACAGATATCTAAAGTACACGATTACCTCTGTCCGCGACCACCCAGTTGGTCCTTAACAGCGCTTAGTCTACCTTCCTAGGCGTTCTTGTTATCACAAACCACAACGATATCTGAGTTTATAGTCCCTTGTAAAAGAGCACCAAGGGAGCAACGGAAACCGTCTTTGGCAGATCAAAGCTACAGTTCGTTGGGGTATAAGCAGACACAATAAATAGGGCGCAATGGACCTCACTTTCTCGAGATTCTTTCAGACGCTGCCAAGCGAACCACGCAGAGGCGCTATCAACGGGTATCCAATCAAGTAGATACACCTGCTCGATCACAAAACACGATGATCGCCCCGGAATATTCAACGGTGCCGACCGGCGCATCATCGGAGGTGCGCAGCCGGAACCTGCAAGGGAGCGAGGAAGCACTCAGTTCGAATTTGTTTTCATTTCGATTTTTGGGGGTTGACGATTTTGGTGCGCGAATGTCCCGCGGGGTATTGTCCGATTTTTCCTGACACCGAGTCGTAGGATTCTTTATCCTTGTTTGGTCTGGGGTGACTATGTTTAACATACCAGCCCGTCATCAACAGAGTCGTTTTCGAGGAAACTAAACTGTTTCCAGAGTCCCTCATGCAGTACATCGCTTTCGCTTGCACGATTGAGTGCTGTGCGGGTTGGGTTCAAACCACTGATCTTCGGGTCAGTAATTTCACGCCCTAACTACTGAGCTACCTCGAGCTCATATTCAGTAGTTTGGTGTGTTTCATGGTAGCGGCTTTCAGTTTGTACTGCCAGGTAGACCAACAGACCTCCGTTACTCCCTCTGAATCACGTCTGCAAAGCCATACAACGATGATGCATCTGAATACGGTTCATGATAGCTCAGTTTATTCAGGCCTAACTCAGGTGATCCAGACGCGGCTACCCATGGGCTCAAGAGTGTGGGTATTCCGTTGGTTGCGGTAGCTGTAGATGTGCTTGGCTGGATTCCCATGAGCAGCCGACTCCGCATGGTCAGGCTGGCTGGGTCTCGGAATCCGTGGCCGACCATCCCAAACCCAAAGTCCGTTCTCTCTGCGTACGCTGCAGATGACCAGGTTCACGGGAACCATTATACTGGTTGGTGGTTTGAATGTCCATTTGGGTACAATCGACAAGCATAAGATTAGAACCGATGGAGGCGATCGCTCCATACGACCATGCCCTGGTCATCATTTATATTTCGCCAGCAAGAAAATGGGCATTACGTATCCTGACGCTCTCCAAACCGTAACCAATCGAGCACTGGGGTCGGTCACAACAATTAACTGTGAACGGCAGTCGCGTGTTCGAGGCTGTGACTACGAGCACATGTGTGGAGTTAGGTCGTGTCCATTCTCTATTTCGATTCTGAGGGACTAAGAAGATTATCCGTCACTATGGTATTCAATGCGTGCGAAATTCAGTCGTCAAAGAAGTCTGTCAGCAGCAGCTGTCTAACTAGCTTACGAACGCGTAGCAAACCGGTCACCGTAATGAAGATTGCTTCGAACTCCGAACCTCAGCTGCCGAATTCGGCGTTTGACTGTGTGCGCCAAAACGAGGACCTCAGAACAATCCATACGCTTTTCGAGTCCCGGAATGTGATCCTACCGGGATGGCAATATTATCCGGCGTCTAACTCCCAAGACGGACCGATAGAAGTAGTGGTTAAAGAAAGCTCTGAAATTAGAGAAGTCGGTGGCGAGATGGCTCAGCTGGTTAGAGCGCGAATTTGCTGACCGGAACGTCCGTGGTTCGAACCCTACCTCCGCCCTTCCCCTGTCTATTCTTGGACAACCTGACAGTATCCCAGCCCTCGTGCTTCCCTCGGGTGGCATGGCAGCTAGGCACCGCAAGAGTGTTACAGCTGAACGTTTTTTTAGAGAAGGCGGTGGTGATTTGGAATAGTTGAATTACCTTCCAACTTACCCGCGACGTTGGGTTAAGTTGGTCGCCGGTCGGCGATGTCATTGCAGAGGAAGACGGCTGTGAATTCGAATCCAAGTGTCACTGCCGGCTTGGGTGGGCGGGACGCTCCAAAGATCAGTTTAGCTAGTCTAAAGGTTCCCAAATGACATACAACGCACCAACATCAACAAAGAACGTGGACTGCTTGTGTTCCCGATTGAAGAAGTGCGCAATGAAGTCAAACTTCTAGTGTGAAACCAAACGCCCAGCACTGTCTACTGCTGCCTTGTTTCAGGATGGAGTTGGCTCAAGTCGTTAAAGCGCAAGTTTATTGACCTGAAGGTCCGTGGTTCGAACCCGACCTATGCCTGTCAACTTCCCCTGTTTAGGCTTAGGCAATTTGGCAGTATCCCAGCCCTCGTGCTTCTTTCGGGGAGCATGGCAGCTAGGCATCGCAAGGGTGTTACGGCTGAGCGATTCTTTTTTCAGAAGACTCGTTCACAATCTGACAACTCATGCTGAACATCTGAGAAACGGAGTTAATACCAATGGAATGGACGTTAACTGATTTTGTTCCTATCCTCAGGAAATGCATATGTGTATAAGAATCGTCGAAGCATCAGGTTAATCACCATCGTTTCTAAGGTATCCACAAGTATCTTCCCAAGTAGAGTCCCGTCCAAGTCGTGATCATGTTGACCACATTATTTCCCTGCGACAGCTCGCACGCTGCCACACATACAGGGGGCCAACAGTTATCCATCGAAAACTCGTGTTCGACTCATTCCAGTTCTGCTTCACATTTGTGCCGGACAACATCGCCACTTTTTTCAGATCCTTAAAGCGCAGTATTTATGAGCCTGTGTAGGTCCACGGGGGTATTCTCTTGAGTTCATAATCAAGAATTGTGTCCGGCAATGTTGTGGAATATAGGTAGCTCGGGTGCGCTGATTGATTGTTGGTCTGTTCGCCGAGCTTGGCAGTTGGATTGCAAACGTTTCATAACCAATCGAGGTGACATCGTGACTCAACCCCGCACTGACGATGTCACCTCGATTGGTTTGCAATCCAACTGGCAAGCTCGGCGAACAGACCAACAATCAAGAATTGTGCCCGCTACGAATGCCCTTTGTCACCTTACAACTGGCAGTCGAACCAAAGATTAAAAGCTTTCGCTGTCATCTCGCCCTGGCGTTGAGCTTCTTCCCGGGCAGGACCTTAAACATCTTGAGTATGCGGACAATATGGCGCTACATGGTTCACTTTTTATGCACATACAAAACACCAGATGATGTAGATAATGTTACCACGCTTTTGTCGTGCGCTCTTACCTTCGAAGTATTAAATATTATTAGACTGGGTGTCAACCACTAGGAATGGTAGGTAAAATTTACTTGTGATGCTAGTCGCTCACGTCGAATTGTGACATAACTGACAAAGTGGACGCTAAAATCGCCGAATCCCGTTCTGCTTTCGTTCAGCTTAGGCACCTCTGGAGTCGACCTCACGGTCTCAGTGAAAAGTATTAGATGTACAACGCGGCAGTGCTTTGCTCTACGGTCGTGAAGGTCGAAAAGCATGCAGACGGTGTATCATTGAAGCCGAAAATAGGAAATTTTTTTACTGTATGTTTTGATGTTGAAAGGTGAACTTGTTGATCCAACCTCGCAATTTGCCGTTCGTGATCAAATTTCCGCTTCAGACCAACGGGTTGGGTGTGATGGCTGCAGTCAGCAGCAGTTTCCCTCCGGGATGAAATATCAAGCGGTCTAATGTCACTCGGCTGCAGCCTACGGTTTACAGTGCGTGTGGATGCAGAAAGTCTCGCTCTTGGATTCCATTGGTGAGTTATGTTTCATGCCTTTATTTCCTTTGATTGTGATGTTCAAGCATATGTCTGAATCTTGAGGACTGAACTTTCTGATGCTATTTCATGACTTTCTGCAAATTATCGGGGCCACGCTGATGTATGTCAGTTTTTCTCTTTAGGCCAACGGGTTGGGTGTGATGGCTGCAGTCAGCAGCAGTTTCCCTCCGGGATGAAATATCAAGCGGTCTAATGTCACTCGGCTGCAGCCTACGGTTTACAGTGCGTGTGGATGCAGAAAGTCTCGCTCTTGGATTCCATTGGTGAGTTATGTTTCATGCCTTTATTTCCTTTGATTGTGATGTTCAAGCATATGTCTGAATCTTGAGGACTGAACTTTCTGATGCTATTTCATGACTTTCTGCAAATTATCGGGGCCACGCTGATGTATGTCAGTTTTTCTCTTTAGGCCAACGGCTTGGCGGCAAAGCCTACAATATCGGCAACACCTTATTACAAGGCTGAACCGGAGAAACTACTTCGCTGAGTGTTATGCTTGCACAAGGTGACATATGTGAACCTGCTTCTCATGCTACTCACAGAACCAGGCTATGGAAGAATGAATGACTGCTGCCAGTTGCCAATAGGTCTTGCAGTCCATCCGGTGGGAGTTTGACTGCAGAACTTTCGATGACAGTGCCAATTGCTGTCATTTGTGGTTCTATTTATTGCGCTCATTGTGTTCACATGTTCACATTATGCTGACCACTGCAGTTTTCAAATCAGTCCGTATTTAATAGTGGAACTCTCTACGCCGAATTGTATGGTCTACTTTTGGTTTGCGGTTGCTCCTTTTTGCTGAAAATTAGACTCGATTTCGCCTTTGATGGCCAGAGCTCGAGGCTTCTAGCATGAAATATGGGATATGATGTGGCCAAATCCGAGCGAACACGCGGTGGCTGGGTTGGGTTATCGAGACATGAAGTAATATAATCCGAAGTACACGTGTTCCATCAACAGTGATGCTTCAGCGTAAATCAGCCCCTGAGTGGGAATCAGTAGTCTAGATCGTCTTAAGAAATCTTACAGTTTCTGGACCGACCGCGCAACGTTTTGGTTTCCAGTTTCAGTTTCCAGGGGCGAGATGGCCTAAGTGGTTAGAGCGCGAATTTACTGACCGCAAGGTCTGTGGTTCGAACCCCACCTCTGCCTCCCGACTTCCCCTGTCTAGGCTTGGGCAACCTGGCAGTATCTCAGCCCTCGTGCTTCCTTCGGGTAGCATGGCAGCTAGACACCGAAAGGGTGTTACAGCTGAACGATTGATTGATTGTTATGGTTTCCAGTTACTCACCATTGCTTTCACGTGTTGCCATTCTGTTTGTCGTTTAGCAAAGCTGGACGGCAAATCCGGAAGGAAATGAACTGTCTCTTGTACCATGTTATATTTAACTCGATTGATGGTTTCTTTTTGGCACTTCTAGAGTGATCTACCGACGCAGCTCCTCTCTGTTCCGCATTATATCCAAGATGTAATCTACTGTCCCGAGCTTCTTAATATTGAGCTACGCTATATCTCGGCGTCGCTTTGTTGAACATAGTCACTGCACACAGAAGCTTACCGTCAGGCTTGAAGAATCCACAGAACATAGGTTACGACACGTGGTGGAGACAAGTATTTAGCCGGGACGTTTGAGCGCTAACTAGTGACACTTCTTGGCTCCCGAGGTCACTTCGGTTTTAAAATGAGGGAAGCAACCACTATCAGTTGGATGCGCGACACCATCTGAGCATTTATCGTAAATGATCTAGTTCTTTCCAAAAACGGAGCCACTCTAATACTCACGAATCCGACCTTTGTGCTCGCGCGACAACGTAACCCTCATCAATCCCCACAGCATCTTCGCTGTTACCAGTTCCCAAAAGAGGTTGTGTATCCTCTTTGAAAGGAGCATCACGATATACATCTTAGTGCATTGTCAGCGGTCATTGTCGGTAATGATGTACGTAAAAAAAACTTGGGCATTTGCTTGTTTTTCAGTAGGTGTGTGGGCAAGAAACAATGTTATACACGAAGACGACGAACAGACCAACTTTGAAGGCAGTCGTTCGACGATGAGAAGCGATAAATTCTCGCAGCTCAACTACGTCAACAAAAGATGCGGCATTTGGTGTGAACCATTCGAAAAAAGTCATGCGCATTCTTGACTTGTCACTGGAAGAACTTGCGTTATTGCAATTCGATGGTATGTAACATGAATCTGGATCCCAACGATGGGCACACCGTTTGGTTTATTTGTTTAGTTACTTAAATATCCTAAGTAGCTCAAATCACTTCACTTGACGAAATGCCCAATCGAAAGCGGGACGGTCAAAATGCAGCATGGATACCGCAAACTAAGATATTTAGGCTAGGAGTGGAACATAGATGATAGCAGTCACTAACAGTGGTTCTCATGTGTTTTTCGTGCTACGGCTGGAATAGGGTCAGTGCGCGCCGTGAACTGCTAGTGTGCCGGTTTGTTGTTCGCCCTTTGCTTGATGTAGGTGGTTGAAATGGCATCGAGTGGAGGATGTCTCCAGAACCGTAGAAAATACTTTATCAACACTGGGAAGGTTGTCGTGAGAAAATAATGTGGGATGGCCCATGTTTACCTACGTCGTCAAGTGAATAAACCCGGCCATTTCTTTAGCGCTACGGTTGTTTTCAGATGTTGATACGAGGGATGTGATTTTGTTACCGGTGTTCCCTATAAGAAAGTCATTTCCTTTGCTAGGAAAGGGATATCAAAGTATAAATGTAATCCATGTTCATATGTTTGGTGGAGTATGTCAATTTATGTATCTAACTATACAATGGCATGGAGTATGTGAAGAAATTCGAGATGGTTATGTCAGAACTAATGTGATTTCGGAGCCGTGAAAGGGACTACACAAAGATCATTCCTCTGGAGAGCTTAAAAAAAGTCACTCCTTGCCACTTTTCAGGTTTTCAATCCTCCTCAGGCCGTGCGGTAATTTGGAGTTCACCGTTACGTTCCTTGAGGATTGACCATTAACCTGGTCATCGATCACATCCGTATGGCGACCTGGGTGATTGCGCGCGCGCTTTATCCCCGACGACTTTTCGAAGCTTCAATCCCGGCTGTGGATCCAATGTTGGAGACAAATCGACGCTACGGTGCTTATCGAGATACAGCACAATCTTACTGGAGCCCAATTCTTCCACGTTTCCATTTTGCAGGGGGCAGTTTCTCTGGATTTCTCTAGTTTCTACTTTCCAGTTCCGTAAGGGGTTAATGGGTCCACAAAAAGCACACTACAAGAAATGTTTTGTGCGATCCTTTTAGGTCTATTAGCCGACCTCGACAGACGGCATGTGCACTGGTGCACTGCTGCAGCACAGTGGGTTTTTAATTGAAAGCAAGCAAAAATATTAGCGAAACCTGCGCCACTTTTATCAAGTTATCCAGTCGTTTATCAGTTTGCTTATCCGATGTCTCTTCGTGGAATTCAAGAATAATCAATGTAGTTCATGATTCTCTCCCTCTGCCGGAGTAGGCACTGTATTTCCAAAGCAGAATAATGGTTTTTCTTTTCGTTCACTAAACCAGTTAAAGCTGTTGAGAAACTATCGAACTTTTGAGCAGTATGCTTTCCATGCACATCATCGCGCTCCATACGATACCTGAGGACCATCAGATTAAGTTTCATAAAATGTATATTTTGCAGCAAACTCTTGACGTGTGTGCACTGGGTTGCTGTGC
Source organism: Clonorchis sinensis (assembly GCA_003604175.2). NCBI lineage: Eukaryota > Metazoa > Platyhelminthes > Trematoda > Opisthorchiida > Opisthorchiidae > Clonorchis > Clonorchis sinensis. The sequence continues at coordinate 125,892,595 of CM030370.1, read as the reverse complement.
TGAAACAGTGGCTATTCATGTGACACCATCGTGCATTATCTGGTCTGTTAGTACTGCGTTTCTGGCCGACCTACTTCTTCATAATAAGGCAATTCAGGCAGGACAGGCACTATGTGACAACAGTTCAGTCCCAAGGCCAGCTGTCCGGTAGGACACAGCGTAACATACATGCAAGTGCCTGGACACATTGAATTTAACAACGTGGAGAACGCTTTCGCTGCAGGAAGCAGCCGCGCTCTGTTTCAAGTGATTCGATCAACGGGTCAAAAGAAGTCAGGTGTCAGTGAGACAATATGCGAAAAAGAGGGAAGAGCAATTCACCCACTCAGTCGCCGTCTTGAGCGGTGGACTGAGCACTTCCAAGAACATTTCACCTGGTTCTCTTCAACACAACCGCTGGAAGAACCAAGCAGGCCCGAATGGAACAATAACACCAATCCAGCATCAGCAACAGAAATCCAGCGTGAGATTTCAATCCTGAAGCGCGACAAGGCATCTGGCCCGGATGGTCTGCATCCCGCGCTCTTCAAAGGTGGCGAGTTCCTGGTGAACGGTCTGACAACCATACTGCAGAAGATTTGGAACGAAAACAATACCATCCGAATGGAGCTCCTCGACTGTCATCCCAGGTTTCAAAAGGGGAGCAATAACGTCATGTGAAAACCGTCGTGGTATCAGTATGGTATCCGTCGTATCTAAGGTGCTCTCTGGCATCATTTTGCGAAGGTTGATGGATTATCGAGAGAGACAGATCCGTTAGAATCAAGCTGGGTTTCGCCCCGATCGAGGATGCATCAACCATATCTTTACCTTGAGACAAATTCTTGAACAGCGCCACTCCTTCAGACGTCCCACGTTGGTCGTTTTTCTGGATTTGAAAGCTGCTTTTGATTCTGTCGATCGTCAGCAACTTTGGCAGTGCCTGGCGATCAAAACTGTCCCTTCCAAATTTCTCTCCCTTATAAGGGCACTGTATGCGAACTCCTGTGTGCACTCACGAGTATAGGGGAAGCTCTCGCCTGAGTTCACCCTGTCCAGTGGTGTAAAACAAGGCTGTTCCCTCTCACCTTTCCTCTTCAGCTTAGCCATTGCTGCTTGAAAGTTCTCTGCCTGCCTCTGAAACCTTGGGAGTTGAAATTCTCCCGGGACGTTCCCTCACAGACATTGAGTATGCAGAGGATGTTGCTCTTCTTGGTTCAGATCCTTCCGAAATGCAAACGATTTTAAATAACATAAATAACTCTGCTGCACGGTTTGGCATACGCACGCTTCACACCTGCAAAGTGTAGAGTGTTGCTACAAGACTGGGTGGGATCAAACCCACACCTCATGTTTGCAGGTGAGCCAATCGATGTGGTAGATAAATTTGTTTACCTGGGCGGCTGTATAAGTTCCGGTGGACTGGCTGGAGATGAGATTATATCTCGAATCGGAAATGCCAGGGCAGCTTTTGCCAACCTCCGACACCAATGGCACCGTCACCTATGGTGACATGAGCTTGTCTGTCAAGGGAAGAGTACACTGCGGTGGTGCGATCCATACTGCTTTATGGATGAGAGACGTGGCCCCTACGCGCAGAAGACATGCGGAAGATGTCAGTGTTTGATCATCGGTGTCTCCGCAGCATTGGTCAGGTCTGGTGGGAACACCGGATTAGTAATGCTGAGGTACGTCAGTTGGTCTTAAGAAGAAGGAACTCTCCCGCGATAGATGAATTACTCACGCTTCATAGGCTGCGCTGGTTGGGACATGTACTCCGCATTCCAGAAGACCGCCTGCCTCACAGAGCTCTTTTCTCCCAACCCTGTGTTGAGTGGAAGCGACCGATAGGTGGACAGTGTATGACTTAGCAACGAAGTACGAAAACACTAACCAGTGAACTTAGTCGGGTGGGCAACTGCCGCCTCTCTGGATGGGTACCCCGGGACTCAAATCACCAGTGGTTAATGACACTGGCAGAAATGGCCCAATCGCGCAGTCAGTGGCACTCATGCACCAAAGCTATAGCCTTCAATGCGTAGTTACTTAATTTCCGAACAATGTGAACATGCATTCGCCTCCAAGGCTTGGTTGTAGGTTCCACGTTCCCGTTTTCCGGTGATCGAAACTAGAAGCTGGAACCAATGTGCCTATGGTACACGTTTTATAGCTGATAAATTGAATTGAATTGTAACATGTTTCCGATCATAGGGGTCAATTAACCAACTGACATTTATTCATCATAAGACTGCTAACTGACCTCTATGGATTTTACTCCTGCTCAACGTTGAGCAGTTTGGAGGGTCTAAATCAGAAGGTGCGGAAACCTACGTACAGACATGTTCCTCCCTCTTTTTCGATCAAATAGACGAGCTTGGAAGGTGCAGAGTTTTGTGGCGGGTTTCGGTTGTAGTTATTATGCCATATAGTTTGGAACGGTCTGGTAGAATCTGGACACCATGGTCCCAGCTAAGCAAATAATACTCAATATTTTTGACACCAACGGCCACAAGAAAAGTAATATTTCTCGTCATTGTCGGCGAATTTCCAGAGAAACGAATTCACTCAATTGGTTATCTTGGTAATATCCTGGAACGAGCCTTCTAAACCCAAAGAGCACTTGAGGTTCAACACCACCATAACTTAAGTCTACGTGATTTTCGTAATAGGAATAACTGCTGTACACCGAATAAGCAGTTGTCAAAAATGAACTCATCAAAATTCCGAAGGTAGCGAACATTTACTCACCCAATCCTCTTATAAGTGCGGTACACCCGGGATGTATGGTACCCCACAAATCAGTTGGCTGCACGCTCAATTAACAAGTGTCTACTTGTAATGATGGCATATGGGAACAAAGCTGGTGTGCGTCTTTTAACGTTGGGCAGAAGGTCAAGAGTTTAAATTGATCATCGGATCCTTCGAAATCATCTTGTCTCCGGTCACAAATATTGGTATATTCAAGGACTGAGTACAAAAGTGGAATAATTCATTAAATAGAAAGTGGCACAACAGGTCCTGACCATCTGAAGCGCATGTTTGACCAGAGCCACATCATATCCTCTACGTTTACAATAAACCAAAAACGAACCAATTATTCGTTGTATAAACTAACACTCTGTACGGTGTATGCAACAGCCAATATTCACTTTCGCTGGCAAGACTTCTTTGTATTTTTTCCGCCCCAGTGAATTGTGCATCCAGTAAAATGATGGAGAGCAACCGTAAGCACTGACAATCGCATCAGGTCGACAGTATTTAGCAGTACACACTGATACCTGGAACCATTGTCACTCAAAGGGTACGGGCCTGCAGGTCCAAAACCGTCCGGTGTATGCCAGCGGATAAACCATTGTTGCATCGACCGGTCCGTTTGGGGATGCATTTTACCACTCAGTAACAGTTCGAACCAGGTGGAAACTAAACATTCTCATTCACCTATCATTTGTTTACAGGTTTGGTCCCGTTAACGTGCCTACTGGGGAGCACCTGGATGTTAATAGACAATATGCGATTGAACTTAAAAGCGTTGGCTACTTTACATTGTTAGTCAAGTTTGTTTTAGTAAGGCTATGGTTCAAGAGAGAAGACATTCTGTCGTTGGTCCACCACGTGACTGCTCTGGCTTTTTGTCACCGCACGACCCGGATCAACCGATGTAATTCTGTTTGGAGAACGCAGCTATGGTGGGTAAGGGTAAGACTATTTAATTAGTTCTTGGCTAACTATGACAAAGACTTTCATGGTAAGGCAACAGCAGCGGATGAAACTTCACGAACATGTCCAAATATGTTTGCAGCTTTTTACTGCCACGAAAGTGCTAATCTCTGCCATCAAACCGTTCTCTTTTCTAGCCGAGATTTTCACTAGGCTATGAGCTGCTTCAAAACTGTGAAGGAGAAAACTCAGTTACCTACAGGTTTCTAGAAAAGCTTCTGATGGAAAAAGGAAATATCATTATAGTGAACCTATTTCATGATGACCACTTCAAGCATGACAGATCTCGGTGTACCAACAGCACATTAAATGCCAGGTGCACATGCGCCTGAAGACAGACCGTTCTACAGGAAAAAAACTCACTTGAACTCTCAACTACTGCTCCACATTAGATTTCCGAAAATGATGAACGAAACTTACCGTTTTTAAGCTGTAACAATAGTGGGGATTTGAGTCAACATGGCCTTAGTTTGGCTGAATCCAAATAACTGCCTTCCACGACCTGGAAAATATCGAGTGCTGCAGGTCTTTGGAGCGCAGGTGAAATCGGCAGCCATTTTAGTTCAACCTCTGACCGAAGCTATTTTCCAACCCACACTCGATCACTTCCCGAACCCAAGCAACAAAATATCACGTTTTTATCAAGGCAACAGTTCAACATGACGTTATAACACTGGACAATGTCAGTCGGGAGCATATTAACCGTTCCCAATTTCGAGTTATGGCCAATTACACCATTTAGTCTGAAAGAACCTTAGAATTTCGCATGGAAAAAAGTATGGTTCCAAAACCATTTTGGGCATTTCGTGAATCTCATAAACAGACAAGGGTGCTAGTTGAATGCATTAGCAGTAATACCGCAGACAAACTCGGTTATGCGGTTTGCCTAACTTGGGTAAACCAGTTTCTGACTTCTTGCAGAATCGGCAATAGCTAGATACCCGGCATTTCGATCATTCTCATTCACCTTGCCAGGAGGAAGGAATTTGATCTTTCTGCGACGACAAAAGCTCTGTGTATGTTCTCTCAGCAAAATCAGTTCTGCTTTGTGTCACATATTAAGGAAGCAGGTGCGGTCTGCGTTCAGCCACAAACTGACCACCATTTTCGTTTTAGATATTTAGGACTGTATATTCGGCTTTATCTATCAACCGGAATGGGGCCAAAATCATTGCTGAAAATGTCTGCTATTTTTGCGGTTGTTGTTTTGTTTAAAATTGAGTGCGAGGGATAGTGCTAGATACATGCTAGATAATCGAAGTTTACTGCTCACATGTGTAACTGTTGCCTATCAATTCAAATGAAGATCAGTTCCCAAACATGCATCTCTCCTAATGCATCACTTGTGTAGAAGCAGTCATTTTAAAAATCACTGCTTAGATATGTGGGTTGTAACTAGTCTTGTGGGATTTCTGTGAGAACGAGACACAAAGATATCAATGGTGTTCATTTTGCCGCCGAGCGATTTGGATGGTCATTTCGCCCCGACAAGAACAACGAACTGAATGACTTGAGACCATATTATTTAAGAAGTTAGCCTGACATGAAGCAAAATCATAAGACTATTTGAAAGTCAGTCGTTGCCTTTTCAGAGCACAAAAATCTATAGAAAATCGGGAGGAAAGCTTGTTTCGGCCACTCCAAATGACTGGCAGATGGGAAAATTATTCATCCAAATTGAACTGAAAAAAAGCTTCGCAGTCAAGCTTAGAATAAAAGAGACTGCTCCTCTTCTGAGAACTCCGATTTTTAGGAAGAACAAAGAGGACTGAACGTTATTTTTGGATCTTATCGTCAGCTCAGCCATATCTTTTAATCAGGGATCGAATAACAATATAATCAGCTAAGACTGTTAGTTTGATTACAATGAGGGAAAGGCAAACACTTAATTGTCAGGGGAACTGAAATTACATATAAATAAAAGTTGCAAAGTATTCAACAGGATGGTAGAATGTCTGCTCAGATTGGTATGTGGCACATGAACAAAGATTTGCAATGACTTTTTCGTGCAAACAGTTTTCGACAGCTTGGTGCAGGATACTGCAATTGCACCTTGATTGTTTTGCCTCTGATCAAGAAGAGCCACCGGAGTGATACAGAGAGACAACACAAGAAGACTCACTTGGATTGATCACCTGACAGGTGTCAGTTGTGTCAACCCCTAACATTGAATCTAGTTGCTTCATCAAGAGAGGTTTGCTCATTGTCTTGGTGAATTGCCAAGATTCTCATACAACATACTTAGCTGAAGAAGTACAAAACCACACTATAGGCAAAAAGTGGTACTTTATCGATGAGGTTTAAGTTGATCAAAATTTTACTTGCAAAACAAGAATGCTTATTCACAGCCTGAAGCGTACAATGGTGGCACTGCAACATGGGACCATTTGTTTCCCGCCATATGATTGCCATTATGGGTAGGTTCTGTGGACTGGAGTTCATCGGACAATCATGACAGGTAATCGGATATTTTGTTAAGACATGCTGTTGGCCATAGAACTTCTTGGGTAGCGTCAGCCCTCAGCACATTAGCAATTTGCTGCTCCGTCTTTTCTGGAGGACTTCGGCGTTGGCCTAAAAATATCATCTGTTTGCCTTCGGCAAACATCGGTCTAGATTATCTCCTCCCTATTTAAGTGATCGAGTTCAAGTCTGTTTATAGAACTCTCACTCAACACGGGACGAAGAAAAGAGTTCGTGGTGACTCCATATAACTATTAGTTCAATTCAGAACTGAGAACTGGAAGTATAGTATCCGACTAGGGCCTTTAAGAAGCCGGTGAGCTTGTGGGCTGTGGTTAGATGAATTAATACAATCACAAAAATTCACATCGTCTGTGGTTGTGTTCTTTTTTTAACATCCTTAAGAAATCTTTAAATTTCAGCAATCCCTGTTCTTGCTGACAATATAGTTTTTTACGTGGACCTTTGTGGTGTTCAAGAATTGTACCAAAAGAGCATTAACACAAGAATTTGATGTCAAAATTTTTATAATTTGTAAGCATGAGGTAGACACACTTAAGTACGATAAGATTCTCCGAAACGGATGGAATCATTTCATTACAATCATCTTCACATATAAAGCAGCCCTGTACAGACGTTAATTCGAAATGATGGGTATACTGTAATTTCTTTGAAAAAAAATAGTTGAATGTCAATTTAGCTGCACTGATAGAGTCTTCTGATTGGTTACAAGATTCGTTTAAACGTATTTGCCTGAAACAAGAAAAACAAAAGTGATTCCTCATTGTCTGTCAGCTTTATGTATGACTTGTGAAGCCAATAACTAAGCAAGCAGAATAAAGTACAAACATGGATATTATACATTACATTCAAAAGTAAGCGTTAGCTTTCCAGTAAGGAGATAATATCGCATAGATGCCATGTATTAACACAACGCAAATGCACATATGTGGTATAGAACTTGGCAAGAGCACGAGCTTGGAGGAGGATATAAGTTTATGTGTCAACTAACCTTGTAACGACAGTGTGATAAAAAGGTACATTCGCGTATATGTGATGAGCAACAGATGCGTGCGGCTTACCAAAATGTCGTTTATCACATCGAAGCTAGAACGCCTTACAGAATCGGTGTCGTTATCCTTTAAACCCTGCATGTTTTTTGTTTGTTGGGGGAGGGGGAGAATGGCAGAAACAACAATGACGCAGCTTGCAGAAAACCCAGATGAAATGCATGCGTGGGAGACAATCTGATTGCAAATAACAAATGTACCGTTCAAACAGACGATCATGCATGCTAATTGTTATGAACAAAATTTCCAATTCTTCACGGATCACCACGTCTGCCGTTACCTTACCAGCTTTGGCCAGACAGCAAACTGTACTAAATGGTACCTCAGATTGTTTTTTGTCCTAACCGAAAGCGCTAGAATTTCATGGGCTTTTCAAACAGATATCCGAATTGGCTATCTTACAATGATCATTCGGTTTAGAGAATGAATGGGCAGCGGCCAATCTCAGTAAATCTAGACTTGAAACATGAGATGTTTTTATTACTTTGCCAACTGTCATTTTAGAGGATGCGCCAGGGCTGTCTGGCAAGCTACCTTAGTCTTCTGAGCTCCAGTTCAGAATTTTTTGTTTACAATTTTACGTCCAGTTTTAATTTTTTGAATTTGAAGAGGATAACTTTATATCCTTTGAACTCTAGAATACATTTTGATACTGTTCTTATAATCCGCACAGAATACTGCCGCGTGATCCATAACACTGCATTTAGTGTCATGCCTTCTTGCTTGTAGACCTCACGTAGATCACTTGGTTTGTCTTAATGATAAATAAATTATTTAGTTGAATATTTCAGAGTGTTCCATGAAGTCAGTTTCAAAACCCTTTTAGTTCGAATCTGTGCAAGCGGACAGTAATTAAATAATTGATTATCGCCACCATCGAGCAATTTATGAGACCAAGGTAAAATTAACTGTGAACGTACTAGGAGCTAAATCAGCAGTCGTAAGGGGAGTGACCTCTGTACCAAACAAAAATTTTCTGGGACCCAGGAGTACGTTTCATCAGTAATCAAGGAGTCGGAATAGGTTCGTACAAGTAAAACAATTTTTTTTGCAAATCTCGCATTCAGTTACAACGTTGAGGGAAATGTAATTTATGCACCGTGTTGATCGTTCACATTCCCATTTGTACTTCTCTTCAAGAATCTGTGAAAAAACATTTCAGTATTCAGGAAGCTCAACTGAACGAAGCAAGCATAAGACTAAGGGATACGAGCTTACGTGATTTTCTGTTAAAAAGTAAATTGCATACGCCAATTTAAATTAGGTTGTTTGTACTCAACCTAGATTTTGCCTTTCCCTTAGCAAAACAGGCCCAATCTTTTTTTAAAAAGGGAGCTTTTTGATGCCGGATTTGTGCTCTCGCACTTTTGACATTAGTAATCTCGCTCAGCTGTTCACGGCTGCAAGACGATTACCGATGAGAGGAAGAAATTAGGTGTTTTTAACCATCATCTGTTTCCCTTCCCGTTAGCACATGGACGCCACTTGGACTCGTCTCTTCTGCAGGGTCCAGAGATATGAAAGTTCAAAATAAGAGTTAATAAGGCATAGAATCAGTGATAGCTCTGGGTAGAGGATTTCGCTACTAGCTGGTGGCAGACTTTGACTTTGACAATGAAATAGGGTGCTGGGCTGTGCGTACAATGGTTGTCTCAAATGGGTCAATGTGTAGCTGACGGATTATCTTTGAACAACGGTTAATAATATATGCGGCACTAGACTTGGTTTAGTTTGAGGAGTATGGTAGAAGGAGAGCCACTACATAGGACTGCGTCCTTTGTGTATTCGTTAACACGATTTATGGGATATTCCGAGCTGTATTCCAGGCTTTCACGGGCAAAATAAGACATGTAGGGACTGTTAGTTTTCTCATAACGCGTTCTAAACGGTGGCTTGCGATCACTTAGTACACGAAGTGTCCTTATTAGATGTGTGGTGACACTTTCTGCAGTGAGTGGCAGACATACAACTGCGGTAGATGACCCACAGGTGAAACTTTCTAACTATTCATCGGTAAGAGCATAGTTCCGGTGTAGTGACAATGACAATCTTCAAAAGTGTAATATCACGGCTGAAAATCAAAACCGGGTACCATATCACAGAACAGCAACCTCAGGGTAAAATAGTAATTGGTGCCCCTTCAACTTTTGAGGCAGTCTTATATTCGGCTCTGAGGATAGAAGTTGTGAGCCATTTGGAGCCAAAAATCTTAGGAGAATGGAAATTCACAAACCCAATGTCACTCAGGCCCATACCATACTTGCCCGATTTTCGGTAAGTTTAGGCCCTCAGATTTAAACGGCACTCCTTAAAGCTGTTAGATTACTGGTGAGTTCCATTAAAGTAGTTCGTTTTTCCCCTTGCGTGTCCACGCGTTAAAGTTTCGATTTTCTATGTAACTAGATGGTTAGCCAAAATACCCCAATCGATGTTTTAGTCACTCCTCAGAAATCCTTATCCTTTTCTCCTTTTGATTTTGAAAACGTTGCCTGTCATCGTTTAGCATCATTGATTTGCACTGTCCTGTGGGTCTAATGATTGTGGGCATACTCCTAGTTTGACAAATAGGCAATAATGGGGTGGCATAGCATGCGCCTAACTTTATAAGATTTTCGTTGATGACAGGATGGAAGTTTAACATATAAAGGATATTCAAGTTCATTTTCTGTTTTTTCCGGTAATACTCATTCGAATTTGACCGTGTCCTACTCATTTTATAAGTAACAAGATAGGTTAGTGATCCCTGGCATTCTACTCGAATGACGTTCGAGTGACCTGCTAGCCTGCACTCTTCAGCAGTAAACAACTTAGTGTGACAACTGCGTCAAATCTTCCAGTTTTTTCGCTGGTGGCTTATAAAAGGAGCTACATCAAAACAATGTTCTACACCTTCAGTCCTGATCACCTGCCCCAACAATCCTTACCGGAGAATGGCCATCCGGGAAGTTGGTTCGAAAACCCAACATTCACAAGGCTACTCTTGAGAATAATAAGGTTTTCCCGCCACCATTATTCAGAATGGTCAATGCAGTTGCGAAAATCAGTCAGAAAGTAACAAACACTGTGTACCACATCCCTCCTTCACTGAAACTGTGAAATAGTCCACATCAATTTTGAGACCTCGACTGAATTGTGTGATTCCGTGGGGTACTAATGATTTGGCTGAAACAACCAATTTTGTTTTGAAAAATTTTGTTAACCTCGTAATAAAATCACACTGGCATTCACATTTTGACTGTTTTTGAATCTCTGTTCATCAGCCTTACTGTGCAACAAACCCACAAATTTGTTTCATTTGGACGACTGCCAACTGTATTACTGGTCGACAAATCACCATACTGTAAACATTCGTGGAGAACGCGCACGATACCAGGATTTTCATACACCAACAAAAGCAAGGGAAGAGAACGTATTGATGCGATGGAGTGAATTTGAGTTTATTTAGTGGATTGCCAGCAAGGTTGCAACTTTGTGAATTTGGTATACGAATCAACCTATAATAATCCGCTTGTCAGATGTGACTGACATTGGTTACTGAATGGACGTAATCTGGTAAAAGCACACAGGTCGATTTTGCCCTGCTTGTTTGGCACTGCTAAGGGACTCGTTTATTCAGTGGTTTCACTGATCTCTGGTTACGTAAGGTGACCAGATTGATTTTGCTATCGTGAATTATCTCCTATTGTGTTGAATTTTCGGTACCAGGATGAATTATTTACATCAAGAAGATGAAGTTAGTTATCTAGAGACGACATATATTTTGTAGCCTAAATTACAAACCCAATATGGCTCCCTACTCAATATTTAACAATAATTTGACGAATAGTCACAATCATAAACAAATAGCTCCCCTTGGGAAAAATTTTTGTCCAATGTATTTAGATTTGGATGGAGGTTCACTGGATGTACGGCACGAGAACATTGTCTGTGTGCACTCACGGACTGTTAAAGTATTTTATGGTGCCCGTACCAAACTTACTGACAAGAATCACGCGCTATGAAATCTGGACAAATTATGCATTGACTCACACATTACAAAAATTTTGCTTAGTGGACAACGCACCAGTGTAAAGTTGCATGTATGGGTCATGTGAGACTACTGCCGTCTTATGGGACAGAGATATGTCCACAAGTACGAACACCCACTACGACCCAGAAGCACGCTACTCTCTGATTCTGATGACTGGCGTGAGTTATTTAGCTCAGGTTAGAAAACGGATTATCCATTGGCGTGAAGAAGCTGACGGCTTCCGTAGATCGACGGAGAAAGTAGCGTTTAAAGTTACAGGATTTAGTAAACTACGAAATGTTCTCAAGTGAAGCGGGCAGAGCGGAGGAATAGAGAATTGGATAAGGGTTTGCAGCGTAATGATCAATATTTCACTAAACGCAAAAAGCAAGATTTTCCAGCTATACCAGGTGGCTTCGAATCGGAGCACGTCTATAGAAACACTGCGGTCAGCGGTGTTAATTTCCATAAGCCAAGCTCTACAGAGAGTGACTGTTCCTTCTGCACTTGTCGAAATGTTGAACACGAAACAGACCGGAATTATTGACTCCTTTCAGGAAGACCACACGCTGATGCAGAGCAAGGTATTTACCTATTCAGCAGGCAGATCCTGGCTAACGTTCTCCAAACCTCATTTGGTGATTTTCCACTAAATTTCCATGTCCGAGAGAACTGGGTCTCTCTTGAAAGCCAAATCGATATGCAAATGAGTGTATTTGTTGAAACATTTGGAAACTTTTTTTCAAATCCATGGATAAGTCACTTGGTAAAACGGTCAACCTAGCGCATTACTCATTTTGTACAATGCTAGTGTAAATAACCGTCAGCTGTAGGGCTTAGATGAAAAATACTGTACTGTACAGTGCAGCCCTACAAACGGAACATAACGGGAATGTTTTCTGCAAATTTTCATCAGATGTCAGCTTATCTTGGCGTTAGCTGGAGACTCAGCTAAATGTTATCTGAATTTATCGTTTATCATGTCCTGCTGAATGTGCCGCATAAAGGTTGCTTCACATTTCATTTGGGACAAGGTATAATGTATGAAGTCAACATTACCTTAATTAATAACAGGGCTCATATTTCCGCTGGCTTGCAGTTTGGTGTTCGAAGGTGAACTAAAGTTGATATGAACTCGTCTGTCCACGTCTCTACGTCTATTTGAAGAATTCCAACAAGGACAAAACAGCTGGTGCGCTATCAGAGCTTTCAAGAACCTTATAAGTAGTGTTTTGCCAAGACAAATGTTACCGACCTATCGATAGAATTATGTGACTTGCGGCCCAGGGAAATTTTAAGATCTCATATTTTTCCTTTTAGCAAAGAACGGGGTCATACCAGGGAAGAACAATGACTTTAGCTGTTTGGGATGCTTGTTAGCGAATGACGCTGAGTTTCTCCTCAGACACATGATCAGATAACCTGAATAATTCTCATGTACTGCTCCCGTGAGTTGTATCAAACAGCCAGGTAATGGTGGCATTAGCTTACCGGTTGAGTTTTATCTGATAAAAGGATATCATTGCATTCTCTCAGCTAAAACCAAGCTGCACAAATCACGTAGACTGAAGAAGATTTGTAGTCGAACAAGTGGATAAAGGCAGAGGAATATTGATGTGGAGCAACTGGTGGTTGCTAAAACATATCATCACTCGTGTTTCGCTGAACATTGGCATATGATAGGCGATCAGAAAACATATTTTTTCGGAAGTTATATCCATTTCAGATGATAACCAAATTTGAGTTACGCCGCCTACGCTTGAAGTTCTCCCGATAAAGGAAAGTCCACCAGCTACGTTTTCAATCCCGAAACTCCTCTTTAAGCTAGACAAATCGCAAAGTGCTCTTACATTAAATATCCATAGAGCTGTGAAAGTCGGTGCACTGGCCAGATAGTGCGGTCTTTATGCAGACTGCTTTTAAAAGCGGGTCGTCCTCTCACTGCCATCTGCATCCTAAGGACAAAAATCAATCACATTTCATGTGATAAATTCGGCTGGTAAGTTGGTGGTAAGTAGCTGTAGATTACCCATGGGGACGCGTGTAATATTTATGATATCATTTGCTCAATAACCCGGAGGGACAAGGAAAAACACACATTGGTCCAAATAAAATCCAGACACCGAACTAAAAACTTCCTTCAGGGCACGAGTAGGAGTGCGGCAGATAAACTCATGGATTGAAAGACAAGTAGGCCTTCATGCTCAACCTATAAACCAATTCCAAACAGGGGTAGGATACTGGGATTTATAGAACTGAACGATTCTATAGTTGTCACACTAAGACCAAGTAATCTAGCTCGATCTCTGCACAACTGGACTTCCCAGTGAAAAACAAGTTCCTGGCATCAGAACTAAATGAGTTCATACTTGTGACTTCGTAGGCCTGGTTAAAGCCTCAAGCGAACGAAAGTCACAAATGGCTATCGATTTGTATACGTTGACCTCAAGAACAGCACCACAGAAAAAATTCGGGCAGCAAAACGAGCTCGAGATATTTAACTACTTCAGATTCGAAGGTGCTGACAAGAGGTCCTGGTTTGATTTTGAGTCTGGCTTTGACAGTCTCGCAGCATTTCAGTCATCCTATTTCATTCGAGTCACACAGTAGCTATGCACCGAAAGAGTACCACAACCTAACTACATGCGTATTTTACACAGCAGGTGAAGAATATTGTCTTACTCTTGAGAAAAAAATTGATTTTATTTGTTTGATGCTTCTTAGTAAAATATGGTAGGTTTTGGGACTACTGGGTACCAATAATAGGCATGAACCCAGCCTAGGACGGACAAGGATATATACGAAGAATTACAGCACCGCTTTATCCCAAGACGTCATTTCTAACTTATTTATGTTTTACCGTACTGTGGTCAGTTTGTGCAAGAATTCTCGTCCAAAATAAACGATCGTGGTAGTGGTATAGAAGGCGCAGTGGTCCATACTTACATGTGACTTCATTCAGTAGCATTAACGCTGTTTCTTAACTCTGTTATGACAGTCAGATGAACGCGGTGCAAAGTCGGACTGACTACAGTTTGCTCTTTTCTATATCCGGGAAACCTAGTGCGGTAACGCACTATCTCCTTCTAAGCAAGTGAGCATTCAGTCAGAGGTACATAGCTGTCACTTTGTTCTTAACTAGGTGCCGTGCCCGACAATGACCAACAATACATGCGTTTACAAGGTTTCGATTGCTCTGCCCAGATTTACCAAGAACTTTTTGTGAGAAACAAAAAGAAGCTACAAGTAAAAGTCCCCAAAGATTGAATGAATAATGAGGGCATTCACTTACAAGCTATCTATACACCGCCAAGTTTGGACTGGTCCCCTGTGCACTCGGTACATTTTGCTGTAACCAGCAAGTGAAAGACAGCCAAGGTCACAAATGAAACTGCTAACCGCTAGTAAGGTGGCCATATTGTTTATGTTTGAACATTACATTTGGCTGCAAAGGGTCTAGATAATGGGGGAAATCAATTTACAGCGCGCCTCTCATCACATTCACTAGATGAGGATTTTTCATGGGAACGAGGGGCGGTTGTTTAACTTGAAAAACTGGAAGTGTAAAATCACCTTTTCCCTCAGGGAATCGCTCAGTCGAAAGTCTCTCCCAATGGGGAGTACTGATATGTTGCAATATGTTACATGTATGGTTTTCGGGGCCACTTCAAAATGGAGGTTCTGTTGGCAGTGGATAAATGTGATAGCTGAAATCATTTTTGCACCTCAAATGGTAACTTTGGAACATGCTGTGACCCTGGACAAGAATGAAGATGGAGCACGAGTGAGTGAAAACTAAAAAAAACTGGATACTACTAAAAACAGAAATTTGAGGAAACTGGAAATTTTTCGAAATATGACTACCGGTTGGGGATTTGATAGATGTCGAAAAACGCAGTAGTTAGACGAGTTGGAAGAGGCGAAACTCTGATATCAACTTGAACTGTAGTGTCTTAGTTAGTGACGGCAAGCCCTGGATCATTGACAACTGGACAAAAATCAGTTTCTTCCTGGTGTGGATGGGGTAAGCACAATGGGAAACGACAAAAACTAAACTAAACTAACTGTACGCACGGACCCTTGAGTTTCTATTGACTGGTTCAGTGAGGACAGGAACAATCAGTGGAATGGCAAATATAATTACTTACTTGTCGATTCAATGACTGATTTAGGCTGGTGGCTGTGCCACGGTGAGCGGTCAACCGTGAATTGAAAGGGGTGACAAACGGGCCCTCACACACGTTTACTGTAAGTAATGAGTTGACCGAGGCGGTCGTAGAACAACCGTAGCTATGGCGTCGAGGGTCAAGGAAGCGACCGTTTGTGTGAGGTACATTCAAAGAGCCAAACGGTTCCTGTAGGCAAGACAAGCAGATTACATCATGTCAGTGCATACGCGTACAATCAGTGTTTGTGCTTCCGATTCATACACAAGTTTATGTCTGGTTGTGGATTGGAATCCTCCTCAGAGACCAGCAACTGTCTCAAACTGATACTTTCAAGAAGAATGGAGTAGTAGCCAGACGCTTCTGGGTTTTTCAAGGAAGCACAACTTTGGCTTTCATAGGTAAAATTCTAAAAGCCTTTCATTATTTACGGTTCACCGTATCTTCACAATATCTTCTGCATTCCTGGAAAAATGTGACTAACCTACAGAAAAAAAAGATTTCCGGGGCAGTGATGAGCAAATTCTCATCTCTAGTTTTTTTCAGAAACAGTTGCATGTGACAAGAATGACCTAATTGTTTTTGTTACCAGTAAATGGTTAGTTATATCTCTGAGAACGTTACTAGTGTTGTGTGAAACCGTTAATGCTAAATCCCATGGTAATACTCTGATTTCGTATATTCTTAGTAGCTCCCCTTTCCGTGAGGTTCTCAGACTAGTCTTAATAATGTTTAATGAGCTGGGAAAGCATTGCGTGTGGTAAAACTGTGCTTTCTCTATGTATGTTTGGAATATCCTATGGTTTTTACCAACTTATTGTCAAGAAGAATACGTTTATCCAGTTGTGCACTCAATTACATTCACCAAAATATCATTTTCCTTACCAAGTAGGAAGTGGATGGATGTTCGTACTAATTTTAAGGAAGAGGAAACAATAAGTAAAATTAATATAATAAAACTGGTTGTGTAGGTCAGTAAGCAAATTTCCAGGAGTAACGCATCAAAACGGTAGGAAAATCCGTATTTACAGGTCAGTGAAGTCCTGCTCGATTGAGCAAGTGCTATGGGTTTCAAAACGAGCAGTTATGCGGAGCTACACCGAGGGGTCTATTTGTGGTCGGAAACCTGTAAGTGGTGAGGCGAACGCAGGTAGTTAACACGGCAAGCAAGGAGGGAGACCACGCTGGTTTTTCTCATAACGGAGAAACAATCCTTTACCTGATCTACAGGAGTCTCAAGAATTATGCAGAATCAACATTTATGGGGTCCAAATTTTACTTGTGTTTTGATTCTTCCACACTAATCAGATTGCAACTAAAGAACAACACACCATCGTTAAATTCATGTGCACTATTTTGCATACTTGTGTCGAATATCGTATGTTGGTCGTACAACAAGACGTATGTTTGGGAGAGCATTCGGACACCTATTCGTGAAGACAGGGTTCTAGTTCAAGCGCCTTTGTTTTGCGCATGGTTAAAAACGTTCATTTAGTTAATAAAGAACAAGCCTTCACCATCATCTACGGGACGCTTCTAAATCGAGCACATTCGGTAGGATTCTACTTGTTAGCTGCAAACAAGGCAAGTAAAATTCCCTAATTCAATCACGATTTTTGTACCTAAGTGCTTTCAGAGGCGAAACTATAAGAGCCCATTAGCGGAATACACTCATTTGGTTTCATCGGAGATATACCTGAATCTCAGCTGAATCCCTCTTTTATAATGCTCTGGTGCAGCACATGCAGCTGAATAACATCATTAACGAGAGCTGCGGCTGGGATTCAGGCAAGTCTCCCGAGAAAAACGATTTGGTAGGAAACATTTCGCTAGCTTTGTGCAAGGTGGGTTCAAGATGAAAATAAGGTTGAGGGAAACTCGGGGAATGTGCCTACCTGATGAATCCCAAGAACGGCGAAATCGGTCACGGGCCGTCGAATATTTTCAGTAAGCTTATGAGTAGTGTGGTACGTGTAGAATATACAGCCACCCACATTCTCTGATACCCAAATAAGGTTAAGAATTCCACATCCTGTAGAGATAGTCATTGTATACACCCTCCTGCTCGCGACAAATGAAGTACTAATTACTTTGAGTCAACTTTAACCCTAAAAGTCAAATATTTAAATGTTGACAAGTTAGGGAAGTCTGTTAAATAAAGTTTCTTTATTCCCAGGGTTGAATCCATCCAGCCGGTTTTGGTTGTCTCACTATGTGTTGTATCCACAACTGGCTGTAGTCACATTTCAAGGTGAAATACGAACGGTCGTCCAGAGACTTTTTCGAACTCGTATAGCTATTGGTAAGGGGATTCCACTGTTCAACATACGTCCGTACACTATCGTCATCCCTTTCTACTCTGACTTGGACATTCTACTTTGCTAGTTAACCGTCCGAGCGAGAGTTGTGCACAAAAGCTGATAGGCAAAAAATGAAAGCGATGAAAATTAGGTATGCAGTCATGCGCGAACCCATGAAAAAATGCCACTTTCCCAACTTGATCAGCTGTCCTAATTTAGTATCTTTTTAGTGCTATTGACGATCGGGGTATTTTGCAGGCCTTTCAAAATGAGGAAAAGGCTAGAACTGATCGGCCATGTTTTACTTCTGACTGATTATTCACAAAATGATTTTTGTGCTTGAAAACATTTCTGATTGGCCTCTGGAATTTTCTAACAGTTCTCATCAGTTTTTATCAATTTCACACGTGACCGCGTGGAGCCCACTTTTAAACGTTGGGACCGGAAAAAGTTTCAACAGACTATGCCGTAGTTGGCATAAGCTGAGCATTGGTTGGAATTGGGGGTTGCATTGATACTAAGACAATTATTGATCGTCAACCGTCGTTGGTGTAGAAAGCAACTGCATTTTAAGACAAACGTTACCGGTTCTTGACACAGATTCGTGTTCATGAGCGGTTCGGCTTTTCGAACTTCTGTTTCTCGTGTCGTGAAAAGTTCAGAATCTTTCAAAAGATGTCATGATAATATTTGTAAGAAACTTTGATAGTGCATCGAGCGAAAGCAAAATGTGACCTGACACCAGTGCCGTGAGGAGAGTTGAACGCCTGTCACTTGAACCGTGCAGGCCTCTTACAGTACCCTAATTCGGCATCGTGCAATTTATGCATCGGAATCGAATTCTTTTTAGATTTCTGCTGGATCATCTTAAGGACTTTATGGAAGCATATCCCATAAGGTTGAAACGCTCTTATATGCGAAAAATGCGACTTCCACTCGTGTAGACGCATTCAAGGACTGAGTGACTGTTATGTTATGCAAGAAATAAATTCAACTAGCTAAGCTGAAGTTACAAGTTACAACCTCATAGGGAGGCAAAGAGAAAAATACTACCGGAGATCTGAAAAGGAAGATGGAAAATTTTAACGCTTACTTGACTATGTAAGGATCGTGATGGAAGATTTCCAGAATGCCTGCGAAACGTCGTAGGTCCCCCAGCTGAACTGGGAATACAGAAATAACTTCCATTTGCCCGATAACTTGCGTATGAAGGGGTCCTTATTCCAGTGGTAGGATTACTAGCCACCTCGCTCCAGTTATATCTGTCAGGGCCAGTGAGGGCTAAAAACGAGGGTAATAAACCGCAAATTGTGTTGAACAAGGAACGCATCACCGTCACGTTTGAAAGAAGGACCAAGGTAAACTGAATTTCCTGGCGCGATAAGAATCAAGGCACTTGCCGCTCTTCTATCAGGATACTTCTCGATAAATTTTAACGACCGTCCGGCATAGGTAAATTGTCTGCCAGCCGGTGTGTCCCGGTTTACGTCGTTGTCTGTAGCATTTGGGAGCAGCCCATAGAACTGGATAATAAAAAATATCTATATTCTTCATATGAGCGATGAGCTTTCGCAACGTAAATAGCGCGCATTCATGCCACTATCATTAAAATGCTTAGGGGAACCATGTCAGTCCAGCTTCAGTTCCGAATGATATCGGGCAATGATAAACTGCTGTTATTTGTTAGTCTGACAGTGAATTCTGTAGGTTTTTGGTTTTGTTAAGTAGCTGGTAAAACCGTTTTGTCTATTTATTGTTATTTTCTGGGAACTACGGAGGAAACCTGTGGGAGACTGGTTTGCTTCTGAAGAGGGGTATGTAGGGGTTGAATATGAAATTTTTTAACATAACCACAGGGGCCTGTGGTTGTGATTTTATACCTTGTATATCAGTGTCAAAACGTTAGGAGTTCTAATAGAGCCGATTAAACTTGAGAGTATTAAACACCCTCAAAAGTCAAGTTTTATCTAAAAAAAGGGACGATTGGATTTGAGTTAGAAAACTTACAACGTTTGGGTTACAACTGGAGTATGTGGTGAAATTCCAGTGGGCTATTTAAAGATGCTTTTCTAATGGAAGTTTTCCGTGGAGTTGCCTTATAAGTCGGCCCTATAGGTAAATACGGAGTGTACTAGGGTCAATAAAGAAGGAAGACCACACTATTATTCTACTAGGTTTTTCGTGTCACTGAACTTTGAACGAATTTCGAGGTATTTACAGTACAGTGTTATCGTTCGATCGACAGAGTCTGTCCCCTCTAAGGAGGACTTCTCCTCTAATTAAAGCAAATCAACTCATTCCCTATGGTGATTCTCCCAAAAGGAACATGTATTAGGAAATCCTAAGCCGAAAAACGTTCGAAAGACAAACAAAAACGTGCCGGCTAACGGTAACTTACTACGAGTTGTCCTGGGAATCCGAGGTAGATTGCGTCGTGCGGAACATGCAAGGAGGACTCAAAGGGTGCATTTACTTTTATCAACCTGTAACACTTTTGAGCAGAAAACTATAACATAAATAGCTGCTAGTTTTTCATGTATATCAGTTCAGAAACCTCAGTATGTTATTTTCAATAAAATTTGCTCTAGGGCTATCTCGAATTGCACTGTTACTGAATACCATAAATAGAATGCTGATACACTCACAGTTCCGTTGCTTTAGGCCGTACAGGACGCTTTCGGATCGATTTCCTGATGCTCTTAGTCGTTGCAATTGTAGGTTGCTCCGTAACCAGTTGCGTGTGTTACTGGTCTCACCACCGGTACTATGTCGATGATCTTGAATAGGGGGAAGTTAGGACAGAAAAAATGCGTCGGCTTGGATACTGAGAGGCTGAACCAAACATCTGTTTTGAACTGACAGTTGCAAATTTGATTAAGTATCTAAGTATACACAATAGGTCCATGAACAGACTTCCTTAACCGATACACGAAGGCGTGATAAGCCTCTTAAGCATCGTGGCATTGAGGATTCTGGTGCAATTCTATACAGTCGCATGGATTCTTATTGGAATTTCAAACAATGGTTGGTCAGTTAATACCCTCCGGTGCAACTTAGTACCCTCCAATGAGTCCTGAATGCAGTAACCACGACTACTCAGATGTCAGCTTCCAAACAGATGTGCAGCTACCATTTGCTCAATCTATACTACCAAGATGAAGTGTAAAAGTTATGAACTGGTGCTAGTCAGAATACGAAAGATTATACTCTGCATTTATATCGAATGTTAGAGTCTTTCTTAAACAAGGATACCTGTTAGGAGTGAGTTCGTGTAGTTTCTCTGTACCACGTAATTTACTGACGTTTTGCTGTATCAGTGGCAATCTGAAAGTTGTTGGAGGAAATTACCTTGATTTTGTTTCGAGTGGTATTGTATGGCTTGGTATGTGGATCTTTCAAAGATAACATTTTACCGCGAGTTAGATAGCAAGTGCTAGATATTTGAACTCCTCGAAAAAATATATGCAAAGAAGGCCATTCCATCTAATAGATCACATTAAGTCGAAATGTGCCCTCAGGATGTACAACATACAACTTCCGGGGTCGCGTTTTTTCCACGTTTTCCATCATTGCAGAAGATGGTTAGCCTCCCTTGCGAAGCAAATTATTTAATTTATGATACGACTGCTTTACATTCTGTAAATATCACAAACTGCTGTGATTTCTGCTGGAAACAACATACCTGACAGACTTGTTCTGGAAAATCTCGCATCGTCTATGTCTGAGCCCATGAAATCGGCGTCCACCGTTGGTTTTTGCATAGAAATCAAAGGCAGGTTACGTCCCAGGCCTATAGGGGTGCTAGAAACACAGGATAATGAAAAAAAATTGCAAATGGGTAGTGTAACCCATATTTCGCTTCCGCAGTAGGCAACATGAGAAGCTATTTGAACACTTTTCACCTGAAGTGCAAATAGACTACATTCCAAGTCTAGTGTACAATACTTGTAAAGGACTCGAAGGTAATAATACATTCGATGTTGTTTACGTCTAGTTTGGAAACCTATGCAAGACACTTCAGAACAATTAGTCCCGTGGAAGGGGAGACAACTTAAACACTTACCAACTGACCCAATGAAAACCAAGGAATTCATCGGAAAATATCTCTGTGAGAGTGATATTACGTTAGACGCACTTAGTTCATCAAAATAATTTGTCGCTTAGTGATCGAACAGACTATCCAAGGTAACGCAAAGGCAGTTTTCAATGAAAATTGAGCAAGTGTACAACTCATAATTGTGTAGACAGAGCACCTGACCCGGCTTCTTAACAGAAAAGGATATTGTTGCATTCAGCTTAGCTATACTCATGCACAAAAACTGTGTAGAGTACAATTCACGGTTTAAACAATGAGCCTGTCAACAGGTTCTTTAAGCCACCAAAGACTGACATGCAGTTTACGTGATATACACCTCTTTCCACTGTGAATATAAATGAGCCGTACTGATTGTCGTTACCTAGGCGATGAGGTTGAGTTTCTAGCATTCCGCCGATCACTTCTTGAACGACTGGAGAAACACCTAGCAATTGACCTCCATCTAATATCCGAGACACATCTTGGGTCAAAATGGGTTAATTATAGCTCTGTACGACTTAGGGGACATATTCACCGGACACATCTTTTAGGGATGAAATTCTAATTAGAAAGCACCTACAAGAGGTATAAGCACGAAACCATAATAATAGATAGAAGTGAAGGTAAAATGGAACAAAATTACGGTCAGCTAGTGGATGCTTTGAACACGAGACAATAGTTTGACAGATACAGTCACCTGCATACAAATTTGGTTTTCGAGAAAGACTCACCTGAAACTCAGCTGAGTCCTTATTTTTTGATCTTCTTCAGCTGAAGTAGCTGCACCAGACTGGCTTATTTTTCACTTAGTACGATATTGGAGATGTCGGAATACATAGCATAAACCTAACACGCCACTCATAAGGTTGCTGAATACTTTTTGGCGAGGCAAGAGTGTTGCGCTACGCAGTAGCTATTACAAAAATGCCTTAAAGAATTCTCCTGAATTCCGCGATGAGCAGCCTTCTAAAGGATAGAACTAAAGAGCTGTGCTTCGCCATTTCAAATGTTGTGACTAATTATCGGAAACCATCGAAAGCCATTTGACGATTCAAGCTAAAATGTGCAAATGAGTCCGTTGCATCCAAAAATTAGTTGGCGCAGGCGAGCTAGCAAGACAGGATACTTATCTGGAGCCAATATGTTTACTGTACATTCTTCAAAATCATATCAACAGGATATTGAATGCGACTGACCGTAGTAAGACTCGAAGACTTGAACTCCACCTCGAAGGTTAACCAACAGTTCAACTACTGTTTGGATTGTGGACACATTCTTTGAACATCCACTGTTTGAGCCGCCCATATTGGGGCTCAAACAGGAAG
Organism: Clonorchis sinensis; assembly: GCA_003604175.2. Lineage (NCBI taxonomy): Eukaryota > Metazoa > Platyhelminthes > Trematoda > Opisthorchiida > Opisthorchiidae > Clonorchis > Clonorchis sinensis. The sequence goes on along the minus strand of CM030370.1, from coordinate 125,869,491 downwards.
GAAATTTAGCAGTTGAAATTTTATATGTTGAAAACACGGGATCCATAAATAACCCGATGTAGACGGCAATTCATTTTGCATCGAATAGACACACAAAAACTACGCAACTCAGTTTGGAGCGTAAATTAGTCCGCCTGTTCAGGATCAGATGGACGTGTTGTCTTTCATTTTCCGGATGTTACACTTAGTCAAAGGCTCATATTGAGAACTGACAGACCAAAAAACCGGAAAGACAAATAGATTTTTAGAAAGAAGTTAGATACTAAAGTGGACGTTATCTACACAGCTTTGCTCAAAGCAACAGCTGATTTCATTTTAGCTAAATAACTACCATCAAAATTCACTGAACGCCATTCACCAAAGTCTAAATTCAGTAGTGGACGAGTGCGAATAAAAAGTGAGTGGTTGATTTGTATTTCACTGGCTCCTAAGTACTACTATGCTTGGAATTTCATGTTTCGCAAACCACGTAGCGCGGGTCCCTTAATGGATTTCCGAGCATATGCCAAGTTGTAAAAGTTCGAAGGTAAGAAGCCAGTTGACAGGTATGGTTAGAAAAATTGCAAACTTGTGGCACCTGCTTGATATTAGCGACAGATTAATACGACTCACTTATTAGACATTGCAGGTTGTCTTGAGTTAATTCCGCACAATGCCTAATAAACATAACATCTACTCCACTTTCGAAACTCCTACCAAATTATTGCCCCTGAGGCACATTTTGAGACTATTGGCCTTATCTTGGTCCGCGTGGAAGTATGCAGCCAGTGAAATTGTCCACCAGTGGTACCCGTTAAATTTCACTGAACAACTATACAGCGTTTCTTTGCTCTCCAAAGGTTCCTCCTCTTTGTGTATGTGCACCACACTGAGAGTACAACAAGCACTTCCAAAATGACCAACCATATTTTTGTTTTACTGAATGTTTCCTGATGTAGTTGGATAATCTCCGTTGAACTGAAACCTACTTCACTAACACCCGCAGTAAAAAAATCCAACCCACTTGTCCGTTACTCAAAGGAAATTGTTAATGTCATGTGAATCCTTGTTTACGTCCCGTGAATAAAACATGTTTTTTATCACACAGCACTCGGAAGTTGGCGTTTTGATCGCTTGTTTCAGCTGTCACGTTTAAAGTTGTTTTCAATGTCGTATGGCTGTTATTCAATCCTAAACAAAACACCAAGCCTACAACCAAGAAAACTCATAAGATAAAGGAAATAAAAGAAAACGGAAACGCACCTGATGTTGCTGCAGCTACCACCTTGAGACTTTCGTTCACGCAAAATGAGCTCACAGGTTCGTTGTCGATCGATTGTGTCTAACATGAAGCGCAGGACGTCCATCAAAAGACGAAACTGTAAGGCAGATAACGAAGAATGTAACCAAAGTACAAGCTATGAAAATAGGGAAATCTGCTCGACTTTGGCTAGAATAAGGAGAAAACTGGGTACCCTATGGGGAAGGGTCAAATTCTGTGTGAAAATACGTCAAGAGATACCTTGTTGTTCCTGAGAGTTTTTGAAGGGCATACAGTCGAGAATTAATAGCTTAGAGCTCCGGTCGTATTGAAAATTGACACCGGGTATGATTCGTTCGCCGGTTGTGTACCATTTGTTGTTCAAGTACAATACTGGGCTGAGGGGGGCTCGGAGATGCACGCACCCGATGAGACTGAAGATGGGTGAAACTGGCAGAGGGCTGTTGAAGAGCATTTGGCAATCTTATAATTAGCGTGTTACTTGACACTTTGTTTCAGGAGACATTTGTTTGTGCGCGTGATCTGAAAATTCCAGAAGCAGTGATTTGTGTGAATCTGTCAAGAAGTGCAGCACCACCAACCGGGATTTTGGATCTTGGAAGCAACTATTTGTTTTAGGCCTACCGCTTACTTTTAACTGACAAATCACTGCTTTCTTATAGCCAGGTTTAGTTCACCTACGGATTTGCCCTTGCGTGGCCACTAAAAATTCGCTAGACAGCGTATGACAGTGGACGAGCTCTTTGGACCAGGTGAATGAAGCGGGATAACCTATAAAGACACATTACTAAACACGGTGTTTTAGTAAGACAAAATGTAACCTGGGAGTCATGTCTCACTGAAGGGTGGGGGCTCCTTCGAGGGTCAAAAGGGAGATTTAGGTGGAGGGTTATTTGAAATGATTCCCCAAAATTTTTAAATTTTAGGTATTCGTATTTAACCTGTCCAGTTCTATCGTAAGCTTATACGACGGTACGCAACTTGGTGGGTCTATATTGTTCTCTCCACTGATCTAGTATACGCGAGGGTGTGCGGTTGTGGCCTGTGGGCTTGAGATAGCAGAAGGAAAATTTCTCCAATTGGTTTTATTGCTGTGACTTTTTTATCAAATAAGTTTCACCAGAATCAGTAGGTTTATGCTGCAAAGCCTTACTTCATTTGATCCACTATGGGATATATCGAGATCACAAGACTAGTAACTTTTCAGGCTCATTCAAGATGTCACGAGAGAAAAGTTTCCGCAAGATAGCCATCAAATGTTTGTTTATACCGAGAATGAGCTACCTCATTCAAGATCTTTTTGGCTAAAGTTACTCAGCCTTCTCAGACTGTGACAACTATGAAACAAAACGGTTTCAGGTATCTTCCGACTGAATGGCTGATGAAACTTAACGTAGGCTCGACCTTCAAATTCTAGAGGCGAAAACATTCTTGCCACTCACAATTAACCGATCCTTAGATATCCAGACACCGAAGTTAAGGGATTACTTCAGTGCAACCACTGAAGCGTAAGAGATTAGATGCATGACAAAATACAGAACAAAAAGTACCATCTTCGCTCACAATCATCATTAACGCTATCATGTACGGTTACCGAGGGGCTCGTAAAGAGACTTAACATCAAAGATATTTTGTGTGAAAGCACGGTGATGAGACTACAGAGGTAACCAAACGTCCGCCACAGCCGCACACTTGCTAGAAAAAAATAAAACAAGATTTGTTTCTAAGCTATTAGAGACAACAATAAAAGTAGTAGTTACACATAATCTGCCGCCATCTTGTCACCGCTGGCTCGAGGAGCATGGAGCAGCCAAACCAAATAGTTACTTAAGTCCGTTATCCATGGGCAGTCAATCTTTGCAGCATCACTGCCACTTTCACCATTCTGTAGGAGTGATCTGTCATTCAGAGGAAGGGCGAAGGGCGAGCAACTATGCAGCTCCAATAACTATCCACTTGTTGACATGCATGTTGGTGCTGCGTTTTATTCCAGTGAAATATGACAGTGTTTTATCGGTTTCATTTATGCAGCACTTGGCTAGCAGATGTGGTCATGAAGCAAATGGTACATGACGAACCTTTTAGTTACACGATTTGGTCGCAAAAGGAACTTATTTTGTGCCAGCTTATGTGAACCAGCAGTTCCTTAAAAAAGTTCCGACTTGTCGATAGGATGAAATGATACGAAACTTTGATCGTGAAAGGGAGTTTTTTCTTTAGTAACACTACGGTTTCAAATTAAATAATCAACTTAGAAGAACCATGCTCATAGAAGATTCACCTCATGGTCCGAGAAATCCCACAGTTGTTATAGCTATCAACATAACATGAAAAAGCGCCATTTCCCTCCCATATCATATTCGGTTGCTAACGCATATTTAAGAGACAATAGTCATATTAATCGTGGAATGGATACAGGTAACCTAAAAATCGATAGCGTCGGTTCAAGTTTTTCCTGAGGAATCAAGTGATGTATGTGAAACTTGAGGAGGTGGGGTGCGATCATCATGCAGTCGGAATAAAAATTTATGTAAAAAGGTTTTTGAACACGGAACTAAGGTACGTGCATATGCATCCGGCTCATAGATCGATAGGATCCCGGCAAATTCTTAGTGTGTTTGAACGTTTGCGTAAGTGGCTTCTATAAAGCACATCCAACAAACCTACCATCGTAGATGCAGATAGAGTGCTGAACATGCTAACACCCGCATTCACGAGCTTTTCTAACTAGGAGTTTAATGGCGTCACTGAAACATAATGTAATTACAAAAAATCCCTTCGACCGAGCCGAACAATCTAACTCCAAGTGACTCTCTATGGTAAAAAAAGGCTTAAAGAATTCGTTTCGTTTGTTTCTTTCGAAAAGAATAAAGAGATTTTGGAAACTCCAATGAAGAGACTGTGCTATTCCTGACCCGGCGCTGCCAGCTTGACGTGGTGGTTGGGCTTGAGTGCTGCAAAGATTACTCGGGTTCTACCGTTGCCATAATTTGGAACCATTTCAGTAGGGCAAAGGGGGAGCTGTCAGACCGAGAGTAGAGACCCCTCTAACCTGAGTAATCATGCTACGGGGCGGTCTGAGGGAAAAGTCGAACTGTCCTCTGCGGTGGAAGTGTGAAGGCAGTAAGGTCTTCCCAGACGACCAGCATGTCCATATTCATGGAACCAGCGATGCTGTCTTCCACCAAGGAATGATGGGTTAGAAAAGGTCGGAACTAAAACCAAGCTCTTTGATCGCCCATCAGCTGACCATGACAGCCACTCAGTACGTTCGAACCCAAGGGTCTGCGGCTGTTCAAAGTGCATCTGTTGCACGCAGCCGCATCAAGAGTGAGACAGTAATGTCTTTGCGCCGTCGGGTTAGACCAGCCACCTGCAGCCGAGCAGGTCACACTATTGAGTCATCAGCTCCGGGATGGGTCCTCAAAAGAAAACTTTAATGTTTGCCGCTTCGTGGGTCAGACTTCTGAGTAAGCAGCTAGGGACAGAGTCCCCGAACAAAACCCTATATCATCCCACTGCCTTGTGCGTCAGACTTTTTAGTCAAAGGCCCGAATTGGGGGAACTTGAACCAAATCTTTTTCCTCGGTCTGGGCAACCGAAAGGTATCATTTTTCCGCACAGTTCTTTGTCCATCAGCGTCCTTCCCCAGCCCCTTCCCACCACACGAAGAAGCATCGCTGAGTCCTTCTGTCGTCAGTTATCCGGTAGATGTGCCTTATGCACCCCGCTCCCCATTAACAAGAAAGAGAATAACACCATGTTAAATCCATGAGGTCGGTTTTACTTGGGAGGTTTTAACGTCCATACTCTATGTTAAAATAGCAAACACATGATGCCGCAGAAACCGTATAATCCCTTAGAATTAATGTATTCTGTGTCCCCAAAACAGGCATACAAGACCCAAGCATAGTCATCCATCTCAAAACACCAAGGACAAAATAAGCTTTTCCACATTTCTCTCTCCATGTCTCCGGTCAACCAAAAATGATGAATCGTGGAATATATGGCATGAGAGCTTCACTCAGCTCGAGAGCTAAACGCGTTTTGCTGGAGTGGGCTCCAGTGAACAGTTGTCATTGCGCCGTCCGGTTATCCAGCACAGTCAAACGCAGTGATTCTCGACAAAAAACGGTACCCTGTTTGTGGTGTCCATATGTGCTTCAACGGACCGCAGTTCTAACGCTGAGAAGAGTACCTTATATCGAGGCTTATCAGGGCTCCTTCATTGAGCAGGAGGTACTAAATTTTGATTCTTGCGGGTGGTATGAATGCTCAAGTCGGCCATCTGAGCGCCTTGGAACCACATCTGGGAGATCGATTTGGAGTCGATGCCCCTCTCACAGACAACGCAGAGCGACTTCTGCAGTTGTGCGATGGTCATCAACTGTTTCCCGTCGGTAGGAACTTTCAGCATGATAGATCCTAGGAGATCCGTACCAGAAGGTAACGAGTACGACGGTTCACGAGGACCCCTCAAAGGGAGAATAGTGAAAAGCCTAAGGAAAGACTGTGTTGTTTATTGGATATAGAAAGCCCAGGAGATGGAGAAGGCTTTTGCTACTGGAAACAGATGTGCACTATATCAACTGATACGACCGACTTGCCCTGGGGAAACAAAGCTTAGTGAAACGATAAGCGAAAAGGACGGTTCATAAAGTCACTTGCAAAAAGGCCGACTGGAAAGGTGAAATGATCACTTATAAGGAGGGTCTGTGTGGCCTCCTGCAGCAGAGTCCATGGGGACGTTCATACGGGTGAATGGAATATAAACCTTAACCCCCCAATCTGAAGAAATAAAATACGAGAAATTCACACTTAAACATGAGAAGGCACCAAAATCTTACGGTCTGTATTCTGCCATTTTCAAAGAAGGCAGGGAATCGCATTTGATTAATCTAACTGATGCAATGTGGAGTGCAGAATAAGTGCCTGTGGAATAGGGCAGTTAGACAGTCACTCTTTTCAAAAAGAGTACGCAGACGCTGTGTATCAGCCTGGTAGCTGTGGCATCAAAGGTACTCTCTGGCCTTATTATTCGAAGGTTGACTGAACTCAAAGAGAGACGGACCCATGAAAACCGAACTATGTCGCGCACTGAATCCTCAGCCATATTTTCACCATCCCCCAGATTCTGGAACAGCGACACTGTTTCCAGCAACCAACATTGTTTGTCTTTCTTGGCTTGGAAGCTGCCTGTTGAATCCAACTTAACCTCATGATAATCCCTCCATTCATTTGCTTACTCCGCCTATGTACTTTTGATCTCCAGTTGTTTTGCCTATTCGTACCCGCCACTCACCTTGCCGCAGAGGCCGTCTCGTCCGACACTTGTGTAGTGGCATGTGTGTCTGTGTGTCTCTGCGCTGCTGACCTACTTACCCATGCGCGTTCATGTCCCGTTTGCTGAGCCTGCCTTGACTTGTTTCCTCATGAGTTCCGTGTGATCGCACGTCCAATGAGAATCACGAGAATTTGGTCGGAAGGGACGACCGCAACGCTACTGAGCCATCATTCCGCACGCCGTTGTTTGGTGTGCGGACATAGACACTGCAGTGTGCCGGTCAGTGACAGATCTGCGAACTTGTTGACGCTACGAGTGTGAACAATTGAGGTTTGTTGTACACGTTTGCTTACCCTTATGTAAATAGTACCGTAGAGTTACGAACCCAATTCTTCCTTTTGATATTCGGGATTGTCGAAACTACGCGTCACTCAAAGTTCCGTAACGAAAACCTCAACACTGCCTTTGATTGCGTGAGGTGTCAGGCACTATGACGGAGTCTGTGTTTCCCATAAATTCTTGACCCTCCTGAAGGCACTGTAGGCCAACTCCACTGGACATGTGTAGGTCTAGATAAAGCTTTCGCCTGAGTTCACCACATCAAGTGGTGTTAACAAAAGCTGTCCTCTTTCAATTTTTTACTTCAACTTCGTTATTGACACGATAATGGAAGATCCACTACCAGCCTCTAAGGCCTGTGGAGTCCAAATGCGCGTGTGCTTACAGATATCGAGCACGTAGACGACATACCTTTCCTTGGATCTGACGCTTTCTTAATGCAAAAAATATCATAGGATGTAGATAATTCTGCCTCACTGTTAGACAAGCGCTTCACACTTACAAAATGCTAAATGCTGATGCTGGGTGAGCTCAAACCCTAACCTCATGCATGGAGATGAGCTGCTTGATGTATTAGACAAATTTTTCTACCTGGGTGGCTCTATCATTCCCGTTAGTCTAACTAAAATTGATACTTTCATCCCTATTGGGGAGGCCAGAGCGAATTCCGTGAACCTTCATCACCTGTGAGGTAGGCGTGACATCAGTTCATCCGTCAATGGTCAAGTTTACATTACTGCGCTGAACTCCATATTGCTTTATGGGTCACAAACCTGGTCCCTGCGCTAGTAAGACGTCAAAAGGCTTTCAGTGTTGGACCTTCGATGTCTTCGGAGCATTGCCGAGTCTGGTGGGGACAGCGGATGAGTAATAGCTTCCGGAAGGAATAACCCGCCCACGATAGATTAACTGATCACACTCCATGGGTTGCGCTGGCTTGGTTACCTGCTCCGTATACCAGTCCGCCGAATTCCTCGAAGGACTGTTTTCGCACAACCACGTGAAACGTGAAACACAAGCCAGGGGAGGTCAAACAATGACTTGGCATCGAAGTATAAACCAGCAAAGTCAGTTGCGCTGGTTATTGTCATCTCTTTATATTTGGATCCGGAGATGAGACATATCAATGGTTGGATACATCGTCAAACATCGGCCAGTCGCGCCCTTAATGTCGCTCTTGCATCTAAGCTGTTGTCTACAACGCGTAGCTCCCTTCGCGGCTTCCCCAATGAAAAGACTAGAGACACCCTCGTATTTATATATTTATTTTATTTACTTATATCGTCTACCGCTTCCAGTAGGTAGCTATCTGTCTCATCTGCTCGAATCATCGGCAAAGAAAACTCTGGCAGCTATAACCACTGTATATCAGGTAAGCTGAATGGTAGTTGTTCTTGAAGTGAAGTTCATCTGTGCCAACTATCCGAGAAACACAGCACAACTGTTCACTCCTTATTATGAACGCACTTTTCAGGAAATTGCAGAGGTTTGAACTCACAATATCCTAGCTAACAGTTGAACGTAACCGTTTGGCCATGAGAAGTTGGACAGCAGTTTGAATAACTTGCACGTAGAGATGGTGTATGCCACTCATTCTTCAATCACGAAATCCGCATCACATGTTCACTCGGGTAACGAATTCTCCTGCTCAAACTTCGTTTATCTTGTGAATTACTGTTCCTATGAGCAACTAAGCACTCATTGACTTTCGGAATAGATTTACTCCGGTTACAGAACAGAATCTTCATTGGTAATTTGCTTCTAACAGGAGACTCAAACAAAACCCGCTTGAAACTCTCATATTAATATGCTGCATAAAATCCCCTCAGTTAAGATTTTAAAGGTACGGAAAGCTCGGGGCCCAGGATCATTTGATGAGTCTTTAAAAGGGCGAAGAGAGTAGCGTCCCGTCAACAAAAGACTTGACGTTTCAAATTCCATGTAGTGACGTTTGAAGTGTCTCAATTTGCATCTTCTCCAAATACATCCAGAAAGTATCTATTTTCAGTCAGTCTACCTTCCGAGCAAATTTTTTTCCGGCTTCGTCTTGAAGCCAGCTCACCAAATTCCACTTGATTTGACTGAAGAGATGCTTCAGGATTACTCATGTAAACTATTGTTTTCGTAAAAATTAGTTTCTCCTGTTCAGGCAAATATCCCAACCAAATGCTTTGATGAAATGTGATTTCTTAAAGAGGAACCACCAAAAAGTACCTGCTGAAACAGTATCCTAGCGTGATAATTTCATTTTAAAGGAAATGTACTGTTTATGACCGTGAATATATTTGCAACACTTAAAAATACATTCAAGGATTGTTAATTAATTAGTTTGTCATTAGTGACCGTTGCTAATCCGTTTTGGCTTTCTCATACCTTGACAAAACAATATTTCCAATATTCCGTTCAAAACATTTATTGGATCATATTTCTTGTCTGGTAGGTCAGGCGGGTGTTAGTTATTTGGCTTACGTCACTTAACGTGACTCAACACAATAGAAGAAAGCATATTCCCGCGAAAAACACTCATTTGCAAACAAATTAGGTTTTGCGAGAGACTCACTTGGAACCCAGCTGAGTCCCTCGTTTATGATGCTTCTAAGCAATTGAATGTGCTGCAGTCTGGGTTCAAGTAGAACATAAGGTTGACGGAAACTCGGGGACTGCGCCTAACTGATGAGGCGAAACCTGTTGTGGGCTGTCGAATTATTTTCGACAACCTTATGAGTGGTGTATAAAGCATATTCCAGTTTGTTGATTGTGGAGCATTGCTGAACCTAAGGATATTCAGTTGACACTAACAGTTCAATCCCAGTTCATAATAACCATGATGGGTTTTTTCAAGGATAGGTTACAAATAGTAGTGCTCTCAATTGCTAGCGAACTTCACTGTCGCTCAAGTTAGCATGGGTTGAGATGATCACACCAGGACAGCTACGGTTGTCCTATTTACTCAGTGTTTCCTGGCGGGTGGAAACCTCAGCCGACCGATAGGTTGTGTATTTTACCATGCCCATGTAACCAGTTAAACAATGAATTTGGTTTGTCTTGGTCCGACTATATTGTTTACGCATGAACAATGCAGGCGAGTGAAACAAACCTATGGTAGGCTTTACTCGCATAATTTTATCATCGCTTGAACATGCTCTCGCGTGGAATACACCCGCTAGAATATCCAGCGTTAAGAAATCGAGGCTGAAGAAAACTTCTCCAGTGTCTGAGGACTTTGTTCCGAAGGATTTTCAGTTGTCTGATGTTGAGCAGAAATGATCACATCACTAAGGCGAAAAGTGCTAAATAAAAAGCGACTGCGTGCATTATCATCGAATTTCCTTTTTAACCAAACTGTTGGAAGTTAAACAAAAATGTGCAAAGATAGTTGATAATTAGAATGAAATAACTGAATAAGTTGTATTACGTCCTTTGCAACCAAATCACGGGTAACAAAGAGAGGCACCATACGTATATCAATGATAGTATGAGTGCACAGTGGTTTGAAATAAATAGACCTAGAAAAACCCGGTCTAGAGTATAAGTGATATTTGTACTAGTTGATCATTAGATGTTCGGTATCCGTGTTTATTCAGTGGATGTATTTGTTTGGTAACACTAGACTGAAACTTGTTTGTAATATGGAAAAGGGTAAGATCCAAGCAGCATTACGTGTATTATCCTGTCAAGTCGGATTAATCCATAGTAATCTAATTAAGGCAATGAAACGTTGACCCAGTTACTGATTTAAACACGATAAACTTATATGATACGTAAATAAAATGTTTACTAAATACAATACTGCAATCAGAGTCCTACAGCTCCGTAGTAGTAAAGTACAATATTCATGTAAATAAGCTCTGTTTGATTCAGAAGCATAGGACTTGATCTAAGTCCAAGTCGTACACTGCTGTAGGAATAATGGCCTAGGCCAAATGTAGGCCAGTGTCTATCTACTGACAACATTTCGCAGTCAGGGTGCGCAGTAAAGAATAACAACAGATTCATTTTAAAATGTTGAATCGGACCTTTTCGTTGGTGAGCGATTATCATCTAAGAGTGAAATATTCGAATTCCATAGGGCATGTCAGTACTTCAGAAAAATACTCACGTCATTCAGACCCAGCAATGGAGAAGTAAGAGCATCCAGAAGGGGAGGGAGAAGTTTGCTAGCAATCGTTGGACAAGTTATGCCGAATTTTCGTTCAGAAAGCAGGTGTCTGTTGATTGCTACAATGAAAAGATGCACATGACATGGTTCAAAAAAAGAACAGCAATACTCATTGCACAAATTTGATAGTAGTTGAATAGATGGTAGTTGATGCGTCCTGTGAGCTTGGCAATCAGTTTGCAAACATCTTACGACAAGATATGGTGAGAGCGCCCTGGGGTTCGGGTTGAAACATTTGTTAGCCAGCTGTTAACCCCAGCGACACTCCGTAAAGCAACGTAAAACGTTTCCAAATTGAGAAATGAATCACTCTACTACTTACCCAAAATACAACTCAGCATTGATGAATCTGTCGTGCGCACAGCACTGAGGAATGCAACAATTTCTTGAGCAACTCCTGGACTGCTTAGCGAAGGTAGTAGTCGTTCGATACATTCAAGAACACATAACTGTAACTGAAATCAAGCGGTTAGAGTATTTTCGTAAGAATGCATGCAAAAAAATTCATGATCGGATGGCATTATAAATTTTGCGAAAGAGCACCTGAAGCGGGAAATTCTGCATCGTGCGTTTGAAAATATATTGAAATGATTAAGGTCGCTGGTTCCGTCATTTTAGAGCGCTTGCATGGATTCGACACAAATATCACCAGCGGCGGTTGAACGTGCAACATTTTTTGCACTACCCCAAAAACGGGTTAGGATTAGTTGGAAAAAAGTCCATCGAATGTATTGTTAGATACACTTCAAGTGCATTCATTTGCACACATATTTGGTTTTAACGGGTGACTCAGTCTGGTCCCGGCCGAACCTCCCCTTCAAGAAAGTGTCCAGATACTGTCTATCCTTACAGTGACCAAAACTTTCGGCCCATTTCATCTCAGGCTACTGGTGAGTAGCCAGAATGTTTCGTTATCTTCTGCTTATCGCTGTTAGTGTCCTCCCCATGCAGACTCCGATCGAAGAATAACCGTCAGATCCTTGCGCCTCGGATTTTTTGCCGTCGTTTCTGCTCACACCTTTATTTCTGACTGTCGTGGCTTAGTGTTTCCGTGGTGAAGTGTGTGTGAACGAAAGTGCACAGTCTGGAGGTTATTCTGACGACTACATATGTGCCTGCGAGTCGCTTAGTTACTGTAGTTCCGATGAGATTGTGATTCTTTGTTGGCCCATACGTCTTGTGCGTGCGTGCTACATTGAGCAGTTCCTGCACCTTTGAAAGTGTAACAGTACGCGAAGTTGGCCTCAGGCAGCGGGACCACGCGTATCCCTTACCATCGCCATAGATTATACTGTCGCACTTTCCGGGAGGCGCGAATGGTTCTACTATGGAACACGTGGGTCAGCAAAATTGATAACAAAGAATCAGGTCAGTACATATCCAATGGTTAAAATAGGAGCCGAAAATGAAATACTCAGCGAAGATTGGTTAGTGAAATGCAAAACGTGTAGACACGAACGATTGATTGTCTGCGTCTCCCCCATCTCGCATCTAGTTGGATGCTGCGAGACAGTCTAAAAGGCCGTTAAGTGACTTGGCCGGTTGATTCGTGGCACACGACCAAGGCAGACCAAGCGTTCGTACGAAACGTTTTTGACAGCACAGTACCGGCTTTCGCAGGGGTATAGCGACTGCCTCAGCTGTAGTCAAGTTCCGCCGTTGGATAGATACTGGCAGTCTATTTGGTACACGGTAAATGACGTGAAATGACTCATTTGGAGTGACTATGTGCCCGGACGCAATTGAGCTTCTGGCTGAATTGTAGAGGCTAATGGTAATCCGGTAAGATAGGTGATCGCGTATTCTCTTAGAAAGTTGCCGTGTCGCGCTGAACACTAGTAGGAGAAAGAATACACAAACATATTCTGGGTGAGGACTGGCATCTTGTCTTTGAGGTTTGAACTGAGCAACGGGTTGATTGCAAACCAAGACCGGAAACATGCTTTATAGGGATTGAAACAAGCGGCGGTTAACTATGTTCGCAAACAGATCGCCTTTATACAGTAAACTCAAGTGTATTGGCTTCTTTCCAGCGGTCGTGACAGGCGGTTGGATAGGGCGATCGGACATGTTCTTGGTTACAAATCTCTCCGGGTAACGATTGGCTCGGAGCACATTAGCAATGTGCCGCAGTTCAGAGCTGTGTGTCAGCTCGGTTCGTTGAAGTGTGAATCAGGGTTCGTTTCAACCTCCGTAGCACAAAACTCAGGAACTTTGTGTACTGTCCCCTCCACGTGGGCTTTCTGTAGACAGACCTCTGAATTGAACCCGTTGAAAGTCTGACTAACTTGACGTTCAGGAAGTGGAAAGCGTTGTCACTTTCAGTTTCAAAAGTGAACTGAATTGAGTGATGTGCTCGGTTGAAGTTGGTCAGGAGAGCATCCATTTCGGAACCGTTTGATACTAGCATAAAAACATCATCTACGTACCTTCGATAAAAGTGCGTACGTTTGATCTCCCTATTCAATCGACCAAGCTCCAGTTTGCCCATAAAAATGTCACTCAACAGGGGATCAAGAAGAGAACCCATGGCGACTCCATCGATTTGTCAGCAAAGTGTGGAACTAAAGCAATTGAGGTAAAACTAACTTACTGTTTGAAGCAACCGAATAATGAAGGTTTAATTTCTGAAGTCTTCTTCCAACGCCTGAAACCTGCCGGTACCACAATCCCGCGACTTTATGGTTTGCCTAAGGTTCATAAGAAAGATGTTTCATTGAGGCCGATTTTAGATATGTGTAATTTCCCATATCACGCAACTGCCCAATGGTTGTTCGAGATTTTAGAACCCGTACACCGACATTAATGCCGGTATGGTCTTCGTGACACTTTTGAGTTTGTGGAGCTGATAAAAGATGTTGATATTGGTTCCAAATTTATGTGCTCTTTTGACGTACCTTCCCTTTCTACCAACGTCCCACTGTTGTAGACCATAGATTTTATCTGCGATTACATTGACTGATAAGTTTTGACATCCCAATCTCCACCACCTCCTTAAAGGAACTACTCCTTCGCCGTACTTTCAACGTACAATTCCAATTCAATTCCACACTTTATCGACAAATCGATGGAGTCGCCATGGACTGGACTGTCTCACAGCATCCAGATGGATGCGACATGGGGGGGGGGGTCGCAGACAATCAATCGTTCGTTTTTCCACGTTTTGCATTTCACTAACCAATCTTCGCTGAGTATTTCATTTTTGGCTCCTATTTTAAAGTGTCATTCAGGATCTGAATCATGTTTCTGACCTAGTCATCCCGGTTCATAAGTACTATTCCAGCTCCCTTGTCAGGCTTTATTAGAAGTATATCATTCCTCGTTCGTAAAGCTTTTAGTGCGTCTAGATGTTTCTTAGTGAGAAGATTGTTGTGGACCAATCTGTCGTGATTATACTGATAGCTGCAGTTGGCCAAATCGGATTCCAGGCGGTCTAAGTTGGCCGTTGAGATCGGGAACAAGTCAGAAGTCTGATCAATTAGGTTCTCAAATTGCGCCTCAATTGCTAATTTATAGTATCTACGGCGTGGGCAGCAGAATTTTGGCCCTAGCGATAAGACCTCCAATAGCGCTTCATCGAGAACAAATTTGGGACAGTTGTATACATACCTCTCGGGGTTTTCGGGGAATTTCGCTCGCGGCTTTTCCTCACTCAAGGTTTTGTTCAATTTCAGTTTTTCCTTATCAGCTTGTTTCCTACTCCTACCGTAAGATGTAAACTCCTAACGTTCATCATCTGAAAGATCCTGTACAATGTGTAATCTTTGATTGGCCAGTAGTTTATACTCGCTCGCTTGTGCGTACAGTGTATAAAGCTGACTGCCTGTATGTCGTCTCAGTGAGACGTTATTGGGTCGGATACGGTTTCTACGTAATTTGTTCTAGTAGGTTTTTGGGTATTGACCAAGTTCAATGCATCCCTCGAGGAATTGGGTAGAAGCGGTCGTCTCTGCAAGCCTGGTGTTGAAGCCCAAATATCGATTTAGCTCTTTAATCACCAGTGGATCTTTGCGTTTCCGTAACTGCTTAAATATCGCCATGGTTTGAAAAAGAATCACACATCAGCAGAACAGCGGCTAAGGCACTGATGGACGTGCGTTGAGCGGTTGAACCGAAGACCTGAGCGCATTTTCAAAGTGGTGCAAAATAACCCTTATGTTTTGAACGATTTTGTAAATATTTTTTTGACAATGAAATTGATGAATGGGTATAGTGAGCGACGGGATGGAGTGTTTTTCACAAATAGTGCGGAAGGCATGCACAACTCTACGTGAACCATTCGTTAATTTAAGAAAGTGTGCTGAAAGATGGTTTCCAGTTCCGGAATCAATAACCATGATATGGTGATTCATTTTGGAAAAAACAAAGGAGAAAGGAAAACGTACTTGGTAACATCAACCAGTGTTATAAATCAAACTAAAGGCAAAAGCTGAAACTAATGTGAGAAGTCTTTGATTAACCCGCTAAATTGTGAGTCAAAGTACTTTTGGAATGTGGTTGATGACGGCTTTATTCTCGACATGTTTACATTTTAAACAACGTTTCATTACTCCTAAGAGCCTAACAATTGCCTCCGATTTTTTTGGTTCTAAGCTCCCCCTTTAGACCATTTTGCTTGTAGAATCTTTATAGTTCCTAAAACAGTTGACTCTGTTCACCCGCAGAGACCACAGCGTGGACTGCAATAATTGTTCTACGTAACTTTCGAACAAGTACAGATTCGTAATACCAATCACTCAGGTTCTGGGAATGAACTGACCTGTTTTAGTATCAGACCTGAGGTTCAAATTGCTGCTCCGCTATTATTCTATAATCGTGTTATATGCTTGAGTCTAACAGTCACAATGAGTGATTTTTGCGCTCTTGTTTTTTGTCCATCCAGGTGGCAGTCTAACCGCTGGTTAGCGGGAGGGTGAATGGAAGCTCTGTGAAGTCCATCGTACCTCCCCGAATATTAAAGAAACTCGAAATATTTTTTGAGTTCAGCCGAATTTCAGTTCAATGCATTTGAAGAAGAGTATTCATAACTAAGATTCCGTATGCGCTCGAGTTGAATCCCAGTTTATGAAAGGATTTTCAAAACTGGTATATTGTTTTCTAGAACCAAGTTGTACCCACTGGTCCAGGGTAATCAGATCTTGTTGTTGGTTGGTTACAAATATGTTCCTTGGGTTTTTTGTAGAATCTTTTGAATTAGATATGAGATATATGAGATATTTATTTTTTGAGCTTATTCATATTCAATCTGCTGAACCAGTATTACTGTTGTGGGGCTTTTCTTTCTAGGTCCCTACAAACAGTTTTGCTTTGCAACGTTCTTGGGTCCACTTGGTTGATCTTAGTTAGGTCTAGCCAAGAATGAGCTGTTGGTGGTTTAATTTAGCAACCGCGCTTTTGTACCAAAGAGTCTAGAAGCAAAGCTGACAAGCAAATCTTCCATTGCTCTGTTTCCGTTTACGGGAAGCCAGTCACTTTAGAGAACACTAAGAATTCTCTTTGCTTTCATGGAATTTGTATCCATGAATTGGAATCCATGCGAAAGCTATTTCCTCGTCGGGCGCGTCTCGCTTTGTAGCCGATGCGAAACTTTAATCTGCTTCCAGCCATAGTCTGACGCAGCTGGTTAATAAAAATAAATAATAATATCAATACTGCCGCAGGAAATGCCCCTTAACTTTTGTGTACATAGGCGTGCACAAATCTTGGGCGTCTAGTATATAGCCATACATGAGTATTCCACCATCCATATATACACATATATAATACACATGTACGAAGTAAATTGCGTCAAATGTTTATTTCAGTGGCCCTGTCATATTGCCTTTGATGTTATTTCATAGACAGTATCTCTTTGAGGAGTGAATCAACTAATGAAGCACAAAAATCCCGAACAAAACAAATACCTTGATTTTCGCACCCCTGTATAAGTGACCTACGGGCTTCTGCCTGTAAGAAAACTTGGGCCAAATATGTCCACGTATGTGTGTCAATAGAAAAATCAGGATTTTTAGAAACGCCCGGAAAAAACTCGTATAAGCCAATCGTTACCTAAATATGCACACACCAAGTGCACGTAGGTGGGAAAAATGGATAAAATAGTTTTGTGGCGTTTCTTGATATTTTGCCTACCTTTGAACCATTCGCCGTTTGACCAAACATCTCACGCAATTTCGGAATAATGTGTCTTTGAATTTGGTCCTCTCCGAGGTAGGACGGCATGATAGACATTGCGTTTTGTACAGTTTCCTGTTTCAAGCGTTTTAACGAAAAAATGAAAAAGACAGTTAGGTATTCTTCTTCTAAACATCTATAAAACAGTTCTTATTAGCTCAATTAAAAATGCGTTTCCTACACGGTATGAAACGTCAATTTCACATTTTTACCTCAGAAGTTAGGATAAGATTTCTTCAATTGAAACGGTAAGTTGCTAGTTGTTGGCACTTTCATCCTGACTTGTATACGGGTCTGTTATATCAATTAACAAGCTCGACAAACAGATAAACAGCCACGTGATCAATTACCAATATGTGGTCTAGTTGCTAATTTATCTCTGAGAATTGTAGCTGACTCTTAGGAGCAGTGGATTCATTACAGTCGATTCTTACAGTCGATTCATTCATCATGGTAATGTTTATCCTTAAAACATCAACATTATTAGATTTTCCACCTCGCCGCATATGGTGCCTTGGAAAAATAAACAATCAAATCTTACAAAAGTAAAGCCATTTTGAGGCACTTCCCCATTCCATAAACGATTTCTACAATACAGAAATTGATTAAGGAATCTTAATGAACGGAACACAAGGTTAGCAACAGATAAAATTAGCTGTCTCCAGATCACTGTATACTTTTCATCCTGAAGAACAACACACTGTTTTATGATCTCAATGGCTGAGCTTACAGACTGAGAGCTGATTTTACTTAAGTGATGTTGACTGACGTGTCAACTGCGAATTATATGTATGCAAACATATATTGTCAGACGTTCCATCCTGACACCTATGCCTTCTTGCACCAAAATATATCTTCCACAAATGTGCCCATACCCTTCATTGATCCCAGTTTAAAGGGGATCCTCAGTAATAAAGGTAAATAATTAAGCAGACCGACCTGTAGGGAGAAAGACGTGTAGGTCAGTCTGAGCGAAATTTTACTGAATGCCGTCTGACTGCACACTTTCTTAGTAGGTAAGGTTTCAAAACTGGTCCGGCAAAATTCGACTTTTGAAAAAAATCACTGGTCGTGGCAGACTTGTGCCACAGTGTAATCAGCTAGGCTAACAACTAGCTGGTAAAGAGCAAAATTCGTTTTAAGGGAGGTAATCCTCACAGGGAGAAAGGTTCGAAAACTCCGTATAATTTTTTGCTGTTTACCAGTGTCCCAGGAGTTCCACACTAAAATTCATTGAATTTTTGCTATTGCGTTTAGCTTTAATTATTAAGAATGCAGAAGAAGGTATGATATGAGAAAGCTAGCAAGTTACATGGCGTTTTTGCATGACACGTCCTTCTAGAGGATGCCCGATGGTTACGTTTTTATTCAGTCCGGAATTCCAGACGACGAACCTCCCGCAAATTGCGGTGAGACTTGTGTTTTACTTGAAACTCTGGATGTATTTGAGACGGAATTGACAGACTATTGCAAATCCAAAAGTTCCTTAATTTTAATTACAAATTGCAGGTACACTTAGATACTAGAAAGATGGTTTGAGCTTTATCAAGATAACGTAAATCGATGATTTTATTCAAAATACATAGTCTTCAAGATTCTTTCCACACACCTTGTCGAATAAAAAAGCCAAAAGTGTATGAGTTACCAAGAAACAGACGAAACGCTGTAAATACAAAACCTTTAGAAATTTTAGAAAATCTTTTGCGCTCGGAGCCAGTAATGAGCTAAGTTGAATAAATTTCAAACTAGACGGAAATTTTTTTGAACAGTAGGGCTCAGAATATGGCAGCATTTAGGGGCGATTTTCAAAATTCTTCTACCGAGTAAGGGTAATGTGTGTTTTAACAGCGTATTTTGAGATAGCCAACATCCAAGGGAACAGTCGCTTTGGACGCACTGTTTCAAGTATTTTAAAAGGAACTGGTGATTTGTAGTCACTGTAGTTTAATTTTGGTACCATACTAATCTGTTAGTTGCTTTGCTTGGTATAATTAGGCAGTCATATTTGAATGTGAAATTCTACGGCACTGTAAATTCCTACAAATTCAGTTTGATATTGAGGTAAGTATTACAAATTTGATTCCGAAATCCGAGGTTAACGTTATGTGACCGAGTGCCCTAATTATATAACTCTCCGTGGAAAAATCCCCATGTGACAAACCGCAAAATCTCCGGTGATCAAGCCTGAATTAACTAATGACGTCGATTTTTAGGTAAATGTACAGTCTGCCAAGCGAGACCATTGTTGTGGTTTAATAACTATAGGGATATATATATAGTAGACACTTAGGTTGATATGCGTACTAGTTGCTGAATATGAAGATTACTATGCAAGTGGGTGCATCCAGTCTTGCTGTTTTAAGTGTTCATTCGCCTTTGCATATTAACTTTAAAACGAACATATACAATGCAGAAATCCTACCAACATTAGGCGATGCCTAGCGGAAGCCTGCGGAACAACCTAAAACTCTAGGGCACCCGCAGATGGAGGGCGTTTCCGAGCACGAAGAAGCTGAAAAACCTACATTCAATCGCTATATAATACACCATTTTCCTTAAATTGCTTGTGAAGCTTTGCTATGTTTACATTGGCAGAACAACAACTTACATCGTACCAAGCCGGCGCTGGCGTACAAATATAAAAAAGATAAGAGGTTTGAACCCGGGTCACCCAAACAAAAACCCATGGCAATATTTACTGGGCTTCCCCGAAAAATCTTCCTTTTGCAGGAAAGCGCTTTCAATGCACGAGGATCAAGAAGGACACAAATGCAATCTGGAAAACTTGGAGGTCTTGAAACACGTAAACACAAGACAAGAGCGGCAATTCCTAGTAGATGTAGTCCACCACAAACTCAACCGACATGCCACTACATGTAGATCACCAACTTAATTGGACAGTGGAAACAACAGATGAACAGTATGACAAGAGCGGTAGCTTTGGGACCGATATATCCAAGGTCGCATGGAATGACTCGGATAGTTCAGATTTAAAGGCCAGTTTATCGTCGACCAAACGGGAAGCTAGCCGAATATCCAACAAACGGAATAAATATTCAAAGAACACTCATCACCGGAGGCCACCCACACGTCAAAAAGTCGCATAAGCACAAGAACAGCACTACCGGACATCTACAAACAGAGGCACGAAGACGTATCCCCAACTCACTGTTACCGACGTCACCTCGGCTGTTGACGGAAGGTCGACAACCCAAATGACCAGCTCATCGCACAGAACATCCCCAAAAATGGTATGCTGTTATCTACGGGAACTCCATCCTAACTACTCGGAGAGTTGTATACATTTGGATTTAGGTTGACATCGGTCTGTGTCCATGCATTCAAAACAGTTCAGAAAGCCTGTAGAAATAGTATTTTTTGTAAATGCAGACTTTTGTAACATTCGTAGCATTGTGCTGAAGAACACTTCCTCTCAGGGCACCTGTTAGAAGCGGAATGATGAGCCTGAAGTACGCCTGAGGTTGCGCACACATTATTCATATGTATGACGTTCTTAGAACAATACCAGACCTTTGTGTTAACGAACTCAAGAAATGGAAAACAGACAAGAAAACCTTACCAATAGCCATCGTAAGAAGAAAAAGTCATACCTACACAGAAGAACAAACGGGTATGCGGAGCAAAACAATGGATATGTTAGGAGTACTACGTTACAATAGAGCTCAGTTAGGCATGCGCTTAAAAAGCAATTTTCCTTCGTTGACTATTCAACAAACCTGTGGGATAAAGATAAGACAGCATGAACTACAACAGACATGCAACTTTTCCACTCACCGTGGTTTTGTTTGTTACGGGCTCGAAACACACAAACAACTCCGGAAGTATGTGCTGTTCTATCTCAGTTTTGGTCAGACGCGAAATAAAAAATTCAATCAAATCCACGAACACAACGGAGGTCTAGATGAGAATAGAAAGTTGAGAAAGCATTTGTTATTTTCTCTCTCCCCAGAGGCTGAAACCTAAACAAAGCACTATTGTCCGCACAATAATACTCGACCACACTATAGCTATGGGGTTGAATAATGTTTTGATCATTCAGTCAAATATCTGGTGATGTGAACGTGAGGAATTTGGACAGTAACTCTTCAGTGGTCGTGGTGGCGACTAAGCATAGTGGTTGTAAACAATGAATACTTTGTTTCTAATATGTTGTTACTACTTTGGAGCAATTCTTGATAACTTTCTAAGGCACTGTCGCCAAGGTTTAGATATCGGATAGTAAAACCATCCAGATCGGTTTTCCAACGGGTTCAAATTCGGACCTACCTGTAGTGTTTTTCTTTGTGTCATAATTTTCATTAATGGCTCCCTGAGGTAAGCTTCGAAGTCATCGTTCTCCGCCACGTGAATCATGGTTAGAAGGGATGGAAGTACAAATGGAGACAGGTCTGCTGACTTCTCATACCAGTTTAGAAGCAGTGGTAAAATACGTTTGTATCGCAAGACCTGCAAAACAAAGTGACTGATGATTACAAAGGATCTCATGAAGCGTAAAAACCGAAGTCAAATTAGGTGAACAAGTTTATCAACTAGTCCATCCAGTTAGGAAGCAGTTAAGACCTAAATGTTGAAATGATGTTGTTTTGTGATCGTACTTTATTTGTATTGTACTTGTATTCTTGTTCCGAAAAACTGTGGAAACGCTCACTATGATTATTGATGGATACTGTCTCGCTTGTGATACGAAGGCTTTGCTAGGCCAGTGAAATCGGTTGAAGGATTGGATGAGTTTTCAGACGGATAATCAATCCGTGGGGTGTCTTCCTACTAGTGAGTCAAATTACTGTTAGGTTTCGGCTGGATCAGTAAGGCGAAAATTCAAACGAATTTGATCAGGTCCAATGTCTACTTTATGCGATTCCTTTCGAGGGGCTGCTTTTGTTTCACAATTTTACTGCAGCTTGTTAAGTGTGAAGATTTACGCGAATTATGGTTGAGCTTGATACTACTTCTACCAGTCCTGCCACCCCGCTGACAAGCACAAGCTGTCTCTGTTGACTGTGTTTGCCAGCCCTACGCCCTTTACACTGTAAACATAAGAACGTTTAGCGCTTTTCACCTATTTAGCCATCAGTGGCTGTTGAGTGAGTTGCGGTCCACATCTTAAAACCTTCAAATTCCCTAGGTTTATTCCAGTTCTTTTGCCTAGCGCGAACCAACCATTCCCGATCCCATGAGTAGTGCCTGCACTTCCTGGGGGTTTGTTAATGCTTACTTTGTGTTCAGCACTTCTGACCGTGACCGATTTCCATAAGCAATACATTGTGCAGCCACTGCGTTCATTTTATTGCTGATGTGAGAAGGGAAGAGCTAGGAGGTTCCTACGAATGAACAATATATAGAAACGTAATTCTGGTTGTGCGTCTTGTTATACATTAACCTCTAGTAGATAACGGAAGCCTCGAGCAATTCAAAAGCCTTCAGGTAGCCTCAATGCCCACCAAAGTTACGCATTACGAATTGAAGAAGTGGTAGGATTTTGATTAAGATTGTAGTAATCCATGTATTTGTTTGTTTCGACATAGTGTTTGAATGAAATAAATTTAGAGGCTCGGAGTATTGCCTGTTCTGTGTGGTACAAAAGCCTGCTTTTTCACGTAGAAGTTACGAAACATTGGGAAGGTCATTTTGTCAGTTACGATGAACACGGTTGTTTCAGATTCAGTATCCGTTGCTACGATACGGTGAAAATTTAGAAATAACTGCATAATCTAAACAATGAGTGACCGACCACCCAGAGGTGTCAAAATCTTCATGGAGTAGAGGCATAGGGAAAAGGTGTGCATTAAGATGAAAGCAAGTTTACCCCAAAGTTATCTGAGTGGTAAAATATACGAGACGAGGCTTCCGGTTGTGCAAAAACTGTCCATAGAATCAAAGTCTTAATGTGCCCACTACATTATAGAGCAAACAGAATAATGGAAGAATGTAATAGGCCTCAGGTGTTGAAATCAGTTGAATGAGACCTGCTTTGTGGTTACCTCTGGGAACCAAGATAAACACTAGATAATTGTCCGTTTTTCCAGCATGCACACCTTTTTTTCAAGATAAATGGTCTGCGCCTGCAAAATGAATTTTTGCTGGCATATTGAGGGGTCACAATAATTTTTTGGTGGACTGCGAATTTCAGTCCGGAAAACAATGGTGTATATCTCTGAAAGAAGTAGACAGTGTCTTGCAAATATTCCTAAAAAAAATAACCGCACAGTTTAAGAAGTACGCTACTGCTCTTTGGCGTCGTATAAATCGGCTGGAAAAATATCTTAAGTCTAACTCTCTAGGGATATCATAGGAATTAAAATTGTTTAATTGACCTGTACATTGCGATTCGTTCAAAATCCTGTTTTATATGTGACATTTTAACTTCGTTTGGAAGTTATTCTGGCAAGTTGGAGCACGTTCAAGCGTTAGTGCACTTTTAAACGGGTTCGCAACTTAAAATGATTGTGCCAACTTTCTATCATTTAGTAGTGACCTGAAATTTTTAAAGGGTGAGGATATAGACTGTCAAGAGATGAAAACACAGACGTCAATTTAGCACGCGGAGTCTAACGTACTGCATGTGAGGCGGTACCAAATTTTGGAGGTGTTAACTTTTTCAACGCATTTCTTGTCTGATTTAGATGCTAAATCAACTGAAATTTCCGATTCCCCCAAATATTAAGATCCATTTTGTAAGCCAACTCGAGCGTACATTGTACTTTTTTGTCTACATGACATGGTGTCTTCCTCGAGCTATTCATTTCTGTCACAGCTCACAGGACATGCGGTCCGTCCCTGGTTGAAAGATCATCTAATGTATAATCTTGATCATCGGCGGTTTTTCTTATCTCATTTCTCAGCGAAAGGCAAACGCTGTGATGTCATTAGGACTCATAAAGGTGAGCGCGCTCCGTACATTCTGTGGAATTTCTCGATGAAGACACCGCAGAACTAGATTATAGACTGTCATTGAAATGTCCATGCACAAAGTAGCTTAGGACTTCACTTTGAAACTTTTGGTACTTTCTAGAAGGTCCTGAAATTTAGTCGGTATGTGGGCTGCTTGTACCAATGGACGTATTGTCTTATTCTAAAACATGATCACAAATACTGATAAGAATACAGAAGCAATTTGGTTGTTCCTAGATCGTCCTTTTCAACGGAACGTTCATCAGCTTGCTAAGGTAGACAGGGAAAAATCTAAACTGTACCTATATTTTTCTGGTTTACTTGAGGTTATCCTGTTCCAGCGTAGTTACTTATTTAATGGCAGAAATAAAAACTAAGCTTTAATTTATGCCGTTACGTTAGTCCACTATTGATTCCGATTCTTGGTCGTAGATGAAAAATACCGTCACCGCTATTCAGTCTGCACATCCTGCTTTATCATGTATGGGCGAGAGCAGCGTGGTTACGCTGAACAGAACACCAACAGGACAGAGCACTAACTTCGACGTGCTGGTATAACATTTTAAATGTCGAAATTTTGAAATATCAAAACCATATGGTTTACTGTACCAACTTTCACATGCCATCGCACATGATAAGTTGCATACTCAAGCAAGCTTTAGCGAGCTGAACTAAATGTGTGTTGAACATTTTGCCATACTGAGACCTCTTAAACTTGTTTTACATTTTTGCATTATTTTAATTTACTGCTACCCCGATTGAGAGGGTTGATCATATTGACAGACAGTAGTTAAGTGGTCGGGTTATAAGCAATGTAGTTAAAAAGGTCACAGAACCTACTCCGCCTAATATCAATAGGGATAAAGGAAAATTCTGTGGCTCATGGTGGACAGACGTGCCGGAGGAACGTAATGTCTCATCCGAAGCGTTTGAAGTTATTTCGTATGGAATTATTGTACGTCACAGTAGAAAGGACTCAATGCATTTTCCGACTGGACCGCCTAAATAGTAATGGAATAACACATTGGAGGGGGCATCATATCACTCAGTGTCGCGGACACGTTATTCAGGAGGAAGGAGTCTGTGTAATTGATATTTAAAGGTCTCGTCATGTTGGTCAAGGCAAGGCATTTATATATATGAAATGGTTTTAAGGCAACCTTCTCTCTCTGAATGACTTTGCTCATTAGCCCTAACTACATAGCAGCTAATGCCTGACAACCGCTCTGGTTGTCATACAGGTCTATTTTTAAGCCAAAAATGACGCAAATTCTGCGTTCGTTAACAGGCATTTATAATTTTTTTTGATAGTGATGGGACAACACATTATGTTTCAACATTTGAGGGTAAAATTCTGTGGCTTAGTTTTTTCAAGCTTTTGTTGTAGCGAGGGATTTTGGGCGGCGAAACGTGTGACATTTTTAGTTGTCTTATGCGTACTTTCAGTTGTCTGCCACTCTGCAATGTTCACGGCGTTACAGTCCCCACAAAGGATTTGGTAAATTTTCCATTTTGATCAATCGAGATGGTGAAATCCTTGGGGATTTACAACAATATCACCAGACCGAACTGGCGTCCCAAATTGTGAACAGTTTGACTGCTGTGTTCATAGAAGAAACTACACGAGTTTGTTCAAGAAGTTTCGCGTCACATGGATTATGAGAGCCGACAAAATGCTTGTTTTAAAGGAGCTGAGTTGTTTGTGGGTTACTGAACGCCTTTTAAATAAAATTGCGGGTGCTTTTCCGCAGTAACATTTCATGTTACTGAGTGTTTTAATAAAGCTAGATGCATCACCGTAGTAAACCTACAATACTTCTTTTCCTGTTCAAAACAAGACATAAAAAATAAGTCAAAATGAGGTGATTCATATCTCTAACAAGGCAGCTTAAGAGATTCAAAGTGTAGCACGTCAAAATTCACAAACACAACAGATGTTCAGGAGTTTTGTCAGCTCACTTGAAAAATTCTGAGTGATCGCAGAACTCAATTCGAGATAACATAACAAACATGACGTTGATCTGTCATCTGCTTTATTCTAGATTTGCGACGGAACTAGTAGCCATTGTTATATGCAACTCTAGGTCGAAATAACAGTATTGCATGTTTGTACGTATCCATTTAAAGTAAATTCAGCGCAGACAAAGTTCATTTCCCCCTAAAGTTTGAGCAAGGAGTGCATCTAATTCCGATATCATTCAAACGCATTCAGATTAAGGCGCACATCCCAAACCGCCTCATTCTACCAACAAACTGAAGAATATTTGAAAAGTAGATAAACAGACCTTCCACAAGACACTCTATAAAATGCCAAAAACGAACCATGCAATCCTACGGAATGTAAAGCTTGGAAGCATTAGTAGACCATTTTTCAAGAAACCAAACTGAATGATAATTTTCACTGTTTAAAGTGACTGACTCTTTTTTACACAACACCATAAATCATCCCAACAGAACTCGCGAAATCAATCCAATTGAGGAGATAAAAAGTTTATCCATCAGTGAAGCAAGCCTTCGAAGTCCTCTAGAAGGTAATTGGATTCCGAGTTAAATAAGAGACGAAGGCCCTGAACCAACATTAAAAGTGTTTTTGTCAAATGTGAAATGCTTTTTACGATAAATATTTTGCAGCGCTTGTTCCCACAGCTTGAAAATCTGTCACAACCGTGTGCAGTGGAAAAAAGAATTGTTCGATTTTTCATATTTCAGAGGATTGTAGAGGTGTGACTTTGGATGTTAGTCACAGGGATCTTTGCACAGAGGAACAGACACAAAAATTTGGCATAGGGGGTTGAAGTCGAGATGAAATCTGATTGCCACACGTTCGTACTTTCTCCTCTATACCACAAAATACATTGTTGCCCGGAGCTAAATTCACGCACTGTGGACCACTTAACCACCAAAACGCATGGCTATTTGGTCATCGGTTGAAGTGCCTGTATGCAAGTGCGGGGTTGTGCACATATTCTCATGAGTTTTCGGACCTGAAGAGCCAAACGCAAAAGGATCGTAGTAACAAGACCTGCTGGGGGTCATCTGAACGGCTTTAAAGTTTAACGAGGTGACTCAGTTGCTGCATGAGAGGCTGGAAGAATGGCGGGCGAAATTTCCCTCCACCGGACGATGAAGCAGTTAGGGATGCTCCATCGAGTGCACCTGGTGATGTTTTATGGAGAAGGTGGACAGAACAGCGACAAAAGTGAGCGCTAGTTCATATGATTAAAAATGCTTTTTGGTTTTAAGGGTCAGTTATCTTTGGAACCTGTGGAGCTTCATCGAGAAGCGAAAGAAAATTTGGGATGAAGTGCACGGGAAATGTTGATAACTGCAGTGCAGAAGATTACGGGGAAAGTGACTAGAATAATATGCGCCGCTCATGTCAAGTGCAGTGGAACATTTTGGAAAGTTAAAGAGCTTCCTTTGGTTACACAGTACAGTGATACATTTTTCATCCTGTTTGAAGACAAGGAGAGTTTACGCGCAAACGGAACAAGTTACATAGCTGCACTCTGGGCCAGTTGCAACGTATATCGCTTCTCGTCTTCTGTTGCATATGGGGCGTTGAGGTGAGGCGAGTTTCTAAAGGTGTTCTATCAGCTTACTGTCAGAGCCATATGTCTATCACCAACGATGGTTGCACAATGGAGGGCAATGACTAAACTGCATCTTCTATGCTTTGCTCAGAAAATCCCAAAGAACGTCTACTCATGAACTATAAGCGTACGGACGTTGAACAAACACTAAGTGGAGACATTGTTTTTACAGTTTACAAAATATTTGATATATTTGGTTTGCGGTGCGAATTCAAATGCATGCCGACTGTCATTCAAAAATGTAAAATAAAATCTTTCAAAGCCTGAAGGAATTGTAGTATAAGATGCCAACTATATTAGTGGTGGAAAGTTCCAGCTCAGCAAATGAAATCAAGGATTATACTGAGGCACAAATGACTACGTCACAGTGAAATCACACATACCAAATCGTATTCCGGCACAACTTTCGCAAAACGATTGAAAAATTCTTTCTTTTGGTTTATTGACCGGCTTTCAAGGGAGAGTAGTCCTTCGTAAGATAGCACAGTTGGTTCGTTGAAAATTTTGAGCTGCGGGGCAGATAAAAGCCAAATCTTACGTGGAATTTGTAATTTTTATTTTAGTTGCGTTTGGGCGGCAGAATAATAGAAACAGTAGACCTGTCAGATTATATGACCATCAGCGAGCTCACTTTATCTCAGTGAGTTGGTTAATTTTAAATTTTTGCTACGAATTTACAGCAACTACGGCTAAAAAACGTAGATGGGATACTTTTTCCTAGTAGAAAGTTAATTTGCCGTAGAAGAGATAACTCCATGCGGAACCAGTAGTGGTCTGACAAACAAACCCTCGGCTCTGGTGTCCAAAGCAGCATCCGAACGCACTTATGTGACCTCATTCTCCCTGACATCATAACTCCTGGCACTGTACTAAAGTGAGGTAGCGCTTTGTTATTATTTGATAAAAATCACAGCCCAGGCCCACGGAAGCCTGGTTTAAGCCGTAGTTTGGTTCTTATGTTTCCTTACTAGTTTTTTTCCATTCAGCTACTTTCGCCTGACATCTTCCGAATGTCCACGATGTGGATTTATCAGATTATTTCCATGCGTGAAATGCGCACGGTTTGCGAACACCGCAATCTTAAATATACCCCAAGGGGCTAACCTCGACTAGTACTAGTTAACTTTATGTGTATATACCTTAGGGCAGTCTTATGAATGACCACCAAGCAATCGTTTGCTCACAGTGTGTCCAAAATATCCAGTTGTATCCACTTGACTCGACTATATTTGACGAGCAGTTGGGCGAACAGGTGGCTTTGGAGACATCCCCTCTTGTTGGACTTATGGTCTTATTGCTCTGATGTTACATTCGACAGGGGTAAATTTACATACTCACCCCCGCACTGACGCCCTGGTTGGTGGTGAACTGTTTGCAATCTAGCTGCCAAGCTCGGCGAAGCGAGCAACAACTAATACTGAGAAGTATTGTTTCCAGCTGCCAGAATTTCGCCGGGCTCACTCTCAGTACTCTAAAGATTTTCTTGTGGCAGCGGCGACGCATGCATGACTAAAGCTCCTCATTTCGTTTCTTTCACCATTCATTCCTACTATCCAATTTTTTCAGTTGTTGCTTCAGAAGCCAGGTACTAGAGCTTCGGGCTGATCCACCGGGCTCGATGTCTGTCCGAGTATAGACTGTTTTGACGGACGCCAGATGCACTCCGTGACTTATAGTGGGTATTTCGACAAGCATGTTTTAGTCCAGTTATATCCATAAAGGCTGATTGGGCATGTGCTCTTATTCGGCCCACTGACTTTCCGATGTGTGTCAGGTTGCCTTCCCGCCACCCTTCGTGTCAGAGCTCTGCAAAACTTCAGTGCAGTTTCATTGTTCTTTAGTTTTCGTTCATCCATCTTGAATGAGTCTCTCCCCGTCTCCAATGCTAGTGCGACGCCTACTATGGAAGGCAACAGAGTGTAATCCACGTGGCATTCAGCCCCGTGCATTACGTTTATATTAAGGGCATAACTGGAACATCACCGTCACAAAATAACGCATTTGTTTAGATGTCTCTATCCAAAATTTTTATTAGTGTGCATGTCAAGCAAAGTTCACCCGCATTAAACCATGTATTTTGCTTGAGAAGTCAATCCTTCATATTCTTCCACCGTTTTCTTTTGTCAGTCAGATTTGAGCTGAATCCGATATGTCTCAGGTTTTCCACGGATTGCCAAACAGATTATGGGTGCCGTATAACTGGTCTAGAGATTCATTTGTAAGCGCAGATTTGACCGAATCCAACATCTGCTTGTAGGATACGTCCTCCTTCTCAGTGAAGTTTGATATCAAATTTAAACAGACGCTATTAGATGCCTCAAATCCTGCCTTCGGTGGAAGAAATCAGATAATAATTTTCCAAATTATATAGTTTGGTTTGGTTATTATCCTCTAGTGCGGATGATTTACAACTGCTTATCTGACATTTCATTCACATCGGCTTTCCTACATTGTTCAAATCCCGTGAAAGATGAAATGAGAACCGTCATCCCATCGCTTGTCTTGAGCAACCAGTCGGGTCTCACGGAGTGCAGCGAGATATGTTCCGTAGCATTTAGGTTATTTCGCAAGAAAGCATTTTGTCTTTCAGCCTATAATCAGCTTATTGCAAAGCTTGTGTGGAGTTGTATGACAAAATGAGACTGTGTGATCTGGAAGAACTGTAGAAACTCAACGGAATACTCGCGACTACTTTTGTATGTTTTGCCTTGTCTTTTGTCGCCCCTTTTTCCGTCTTGGCTTTTTTGTCTTGCCTTTGTGTTTTTTGTCAAGTAACTTCACTTCATGTAAAGCTAACTTCAGTTTGTCTTCCAGAAAATGTTATTCTGGGATAGCGGGAAAGAGCCTTTAACCCTGGAGTGTGGATGTAACTGCAGGGGACCTACATACTCGAACAGTTTATCTCATACATCCATTATGGGCTTTGTTGCTCACGCCGCAGGGTTGCCCCTGTTGACGGTAGATTGGTGCTGCAATAAAAACTAATCACATGAACAGTGCGGACTATGGAACGATAAAAACTATAGTATCATTAGATTGCACTCCACTACTGGGTAAATTCCGACACTGCGTTGACAGGAAGACAAAATATTTTAAATCATAAACAACGGTCTACTTCAACCAGTAGTTTTGTGCGAAATCATGTCGATACAATTTAACGCCATCTGCTTCTTGAAAACTGTGAAGCCTCATTATCATACTTTTAACGGTCGTCGCAATTTTTATAGCTAAGATATTGTCAAACTGACTGGACATAGCTGAATTTCAGAGAGCACGATATGCGGTCGCTCTAGAAACTAAAACAGCACGTAGTGCGTCTAGATTGACGGGCGATTACGTCGGGTACAGACTATCGAAGCAATATTCGCTGAGAGGTTTGGAACTAATATTTCTCACTTGAATAATGAATAAGACGGTAGGCTATCTTGCTGTCAGAACCAGGATATTGCCTGCTGATTGATATTTATCCTGATATCAAGTAGCCGTTTCGGAGATCTCTGGCTCAGTGAGTGGCAGGAGGAATTAATCAGTCAAAAAGTAGCCAGTTTCAAAAGACCCGGCACGTAGCACACGGTTTATTCGCATTTACCAGACTTGTGATGCTTCCGAAATTCACTTTTTCTCACTTTTTTCTCTGGTTGAAATACTAACGAAACATGACGTCAGAGGTACTGACAGCTATTGGAACTTTAATCAGAGAGAAAATTAGTAGTTTTGGAATAAACGATAAATCAAACTTACTTGAGGTTAGCGCAACTGGCGTGAAGCACAAGATTAGCGTTTTTGATACTGTTTATTGATATGACCATTGAAAAAAGGAGAAATTGGCTTATCCATTTGGCATGGCGAACCTCTGTAGAAATTATCAAAAATGTCTCGAGTTCTATCCAGTATAATTCTTAGAGTCAAACTTCAGCAAAAATGCCATTTTATCCTCTCGGATTTTTAATCTTTATCGGGTGCTGTAATGCAACTACCATGAAGTATGTATACCACTTCATCTGATGTGAGACTTATAAGCACTCATGAATTTGCTTAAGATGATCATCTGGATTTAAAAGTGGATATTATTCAGGAATAATTTCACGCTTGCAATCCAACATTTTACTGATTTTGGTTTGTAAATGACTTCAAAAAGTTTGGGCTAATCCGAACAGACGTGGCAACAACAATGGCGTTAATGCCCAAAATACAATAGAACGGTAGTTCGAGAGAAGATAAATTCTGTTCACTATGTAAAAACATACCAGTGCAAACAACTGTGACGTTGGACGGTCACGGACATCTTCACTGATCATTTTCCGAACCGGCTCAACTAGTGCTTTGGGAAGATGTTTGGAAATTTTTTCGAACCGCTGAGGTAGCTGTCGTAAGAGTGTACGGGACGAGTTATTAAGTCAAAGTAGAGGTGCGCATCCTTCTGAGAATCTCAAGACTGGTTAAAAATAGGACCACAAAGTAGATGAAGCAATTTTTAACGAAGTAAAATCAAATGAGGAATAACACCACGTGGATTGCTCAGTGAAACGATGGAGTATGAAAATTCGTTTTCTACTGCGACTCCCTTATTGCGAAGTTTGCCTTGTGCAACGCAATATCGCACTGTTTTACAATTTTCCTCGTATAATAACATCCGCTGTACCAAACCATATCCCTGCAAACATGTTTCCGGAAAATCCCACGGGATTTTTTGCAGCTGCTACATGGTAAACGAAAGAAAACAAAGGATGTTGCACGTGGTGTTAGGGTGAACATTGTTTTTTTACATATCTTCTATCTCAGCGTAGGCTTTTGACATTTGAAACGAATTCGCTTGGGCTAATTCGACAGTGATTACGTATGAATTGGTGTGAGCAAATGTTCAAACCCACAGATTTATCGCAAGTTTGTGGCAGAACAAAACGCTATTATTGCCAAAACAAGGTAGATCGATACCGTGGAAGCAATTTTCCTTGAATCAGGGGATGGAAAGAACTTGTTTATAACACTGAGTCTCGAGTTTCAAGGTTGTGTGTGTCGTTCTATCCGTTGTGAACAATGATCACCAGTAGAATATGTCCCCGCCGTGAGATGATCGATGGCTCACAAGGATCGTAGGGTCGAATACGCGCATCTAAACATGCACTAGCAAAACAGTTATGGATAAGTAGTTCGTTCTCAATTTTCATATAAATTACTAGTTAGCTATGAAATCAAAGCCATGCGTGGACAGTGTTGGCATTTTCTGAATAGATATTTTCCCGTTGCCATGCCCACAGTACTCACCCGGACACAACGCATATCTTCATTTCAGCGTTTCCGCTATTGCCATTTTGTACTCGCACTGCGCTCGATCTAATAGTGCGATATATTTCTTAAAAAAATCATCCAGTGTTTGTGACAACGGTGAAGTTTATATCCCAGTTGGACAAATTTTTAAAGTAGCCTTTTTTAACCTGAGAAATTTCGGAAAAACATCTCTCAGCTGGAGATATCGCTGTGTGCTACATCATGCTTCAAAAAATTCTTAACCGCGGTCATGAAACTCTTTTGGTTTTTGGCAAGTAACTAGCTACTTATTGGTTTTGGAATGCTAATTATGCTTGCCAAATTCATTTTAGTATTCAACGCAATGCTGCTGTTCCAACCCGATTTATTCCAGCTGAATGATCGTGCACTTCAAATGCAAATTCTACTGAAGAATTTACACATTCAAGTCTATTTTAAAATCCGGTGCAACTAAATGAAAGATCAAAGAACTTTCAAGATGAACTATTTATAACAAAGATGATATACCTTTCTGAATGATTTCTGTTACCTGCAATACGACAAATTTGTTGTCTGCACCCGCAATATCACAAAATCGATAGTTTGTTGCACAGTGAGACGGTGATAAAAAAGCGTATGAAACGTTCCCAACGAGATTACGGAGATTAGCGAACTAAGCGAGCATCAAAAATAGCATACACACTACGGTAATACTATTGTTAGTTTAACTGTAACATCAAACGTTAACTGCCCCGCGTGTTATATATTAGTGACATTGTTCGTATGTTCGGCAGCTGGTCTTACAGAAACCCTGCTTACGCACCGAGTTACTTGCCAGTCACTTGCGTTTCGTGTATCAGATGCAACAACAACGGAACCGCGTCAGTCATCTGTTTGATGATGACGAACAAGTACTGTTTGTTGAATTACCTATTGGGTCTCTCGGATGTTAGAAGATGCGTGTTCCTGATGAATTTAGTCAAGAATCGAGCGAAATAGTCTTCACAAAAGTTTCACGGAACTGTACCGAAGTAAGACGAATTCTCAGCCCGCATACTATCTGAAGTAGGCCACAGGCATCCCACCAAAAATATTCTAGTAAATTTTGACTTATGCCAGAAACTGCGCCGATAATTTACTAAACGATATTTTTAGCGTTTTTTCCTATGTGGGAACATTCTATCAAGTAAGTGGTCTGGTTTCATGAGTGGTTTCACTATCAATAAAGCTATTCTATTTGAAGATCTGATCTTTTTGTGTACAGGACATGTTCTCTCCTCCCCTGAGGAAACTGCCCAATTCAACTCAGATGATCCCGCTACGGCAGTGTGTACCAATCATATCGGTCTGATTTTTGTATGTTGGAGCAGATACCTTGATAAAACGATCAACGTTTTCGTTCCTTACACCTGTTTTGTTGATGGAAAGTGAAATTTTATTTTGCACGAACGATTCGGATTGCTTACGCATACTATGTGTAGATTTGCACATGTTATATCATAGCAGTGCACGCTGTGTCAAATAATAACATGAATCAGTAACGAATATTCTATATCCTTTAATGTAGCAGTTGGTCTGCCAGTCCAGCTAGACGGCCAGCTTTCAAATGTTTTGCCAACATGCGAAGCATTTCACCGGTGCGCATACTGTTAATTGCACAGCTTCTGGAGCCATTGAAAAGTAGTGGAAATCACTGGCGTATGTTACCCATTTAGCTGATTCTCAGGCTTGCTCCGTACTATTGACCGGAAGTAGCTGGCGTGTGAAACCATGGTGAACTACCAGGATGCCCTATGCGGTCGTAACTGTCGCTTCGCCTTCGGTTGTCTTTTGCAAATGTGCATTTGTCTGATAAATACTTTATAGTTCGTGTCTACGTCCGATGTAAGTAGATAAAATTTCAACACCTAGTGGCACATACCACCTGGCCGCTTCAAAGGACTTGATAAAAGGGGAGATTTTTAATTTTCTGCAGCATCAGTCACTTTTACTTGAACACAATCAACTCACCAAACAGATGGAAGCCACCAGTAATTACGTCTCACAAATACACTCATTCACAGCATAAATGTACGTGTGAGTGCGTTTCATTAAAAGATTGCCAAACCTTGCTTATGAGTGGAAATATACGAAAAATGGTCCACTGAAAAAGGAAGTGTTTAGCAGTTTTCAAATAGTTGAAGTTCCTTATAATTCGACCGTAATTAATTATCAAACGAGCAACTGGACCGAAGCAACGTGATCTGGATCTTTGCTAAAGATTTAGAAACTAATGTGCAAATGAAATGATAATTTAGTATGAAAAACCTGCGCGAATGCAGTTTTTGTAAGAAAAGTTCCGATTTCTTACTGTGCGAAACATGTTGCTATGTTTAGCAGGACAGTTGCGAGTATATCTGTTGCGATAAACATGCTGGTGGCGTTTTGCGTTTTACTTACGATTATATTATTGGTAAATTTTTAAGCTTTTTCTTCTACCTTGGTTTATCAGCCTCAATACAGTAGATGTCAACTTGGCCTTTTTCTGCAGTCCCCGCCCGACTCTCTGAAAGGACAGCGTCAGTGGGAGCCATTTGAAAAAACCTGTAATTCCACTTCGAAAACTAATTAGCAATTAGCTCATGAGGACACTGCTTCACAGAATAAGAATTACATTTACAGGGTGCAAACGTGAATCATAAACAAACTCCTCACATGCTAATTGCACATGGCCACTCAGAGTGGCCTATCGTTCTCCAAACGAACTCGACCCTGGGTCGCCTATAATTAGTACATGACCACGATTCCACACATGCATTATTGGTTCACTAGTAGTTGAATTGAAACATTCCAAGTTGTGACAAACTGTGGGGTTCTTGGCGAATATCCAAAACTATAACAAAACGTTGCTGTGCACCGCACAACAACCGAAAACATCGTCTAATAACATCTCCCAGGCAGGTTATAGAGGCGATCTTCCCCAGGAATCCACCACATTACAGCTCGAAGTGGCTCAGTGCTTAAGGTGCAAACAGACTGAGACAAGGGTTTATATTAAAAAAAGCAACCCTCGGATCTCGACCACTCATGTCTGCGCATGAAGACCTGAGAGATTCTACGCCATCGTATCTCCTTCAATTATCAGGAAAGGATTAGAGCAGAGGGTATTTATATCGTGTCCTCACAATGTTACTTTCAGGGTAAGCAAAATCTAGTAAATGTTTAGGGACAAAGTTGATCAGAATAATGTTGACGTAAATAAGACTTGCTAAATCCATCAATCACTCATATGCGGACATAAGCATACGGGTATTATGAAGAATCTGAGAAGCTATCTTGAGGGAACCCAAATATGGTGATTCAAAGATGTGTTTCTACTGATTACTATGTTGGACGAAGGATAAAGTTCAGCAGGTGTAAACTATTCTCCCATGCCTTTTCATCCAACAAAGTGTACACAATCAAATTTTTTCTAATATTAAGCACGATGCATTTAAACAGGTTAGCCACCAAAGTACACTTTTCCCATCGTAGAAGGTGGGACTTTGTCCCCCGCCGGGACCTTGAGGAAAACTGGGTATCGGTCTTTGGTTTCACTGGGAAATCCCACCATTTCAAAGATGAACTTCGGAATTTACAGTGGTATATAAGACAAACTTGCGTAAAATATATATTCATGGACATGTCATAAACAGTTTTTATTTTTAAAAACCAAATCGTCTTATAGGCAAAAGGCTAATCTAAACTCATGAACTCACTTCAGAAATACGTTTTGCATAAACTGTTGGATTGAAATCGGATTCAATGAGAGAATGTCCTTCGTTGTAAATGGCGCAGAGAACCATTCCGAGGGAGAACATATCGGCCAATGGGGACATTGAATTGTGCATTTGTGCCTCGGGGGCAATGAAGTCAAGATTGGGTTGAGCAGCTTTGGGAAATTTTGCAGAGTAACCAGTAAACTTTGGAGAAGCCTGCAAAAAACATTTACATTGAACCATGCAAACAAACTGTGACCACGAGTGGTTTAGTTAAACCAAGTGCGGGACTCTGGGATTGAAAAAACAAATACCATGGTTTTATAACTTTAAAAAAACAACGCAATTTTTACTGATTCACCACTGAAAAAATCGCTTCTAAGTTTCTTCAATAACCAGAAGAGCCCTCGATTCACGAAAGCCAAAAAATATACACGTTTTTCATCATTATTCCGACTGGGAATGTTTTCTAGAATACCTGGGCGTAACTGACAAGCCAGTTGGTTCGGTGTTATACGAGCTGCATTTCCGGCTGCGACTTTTAAAATCAGTTCTAGAAATAGTTTCAAAATTGCAGTTATCCTAAACACAATATTGGGAGTTCCAGGAGGGGTCAACTAAAATTTGAAAAGACCTGACCCCTGGTGCTTATATCTTGAAAATATAGAGGTTTGGTATCACAAAACCTGTAAAACAAGATAGTGGCTGTGTCCGAAGATATATATTGCTTGCATCTAAATGGTGAAGGGTTGGGCAAAATAACTTACTTTGGTGGTATCAATAACTTTTTCCATGAAATTTAACCCGCCCAGTTTCCACTTGCCTTCCCCAGCCAGAAGAACTGCACCCGGATTGACATTACAGTGCATCATTTCTTGGGTACTGTGCAAAAATCGGAGGGCATCGGTCAACTGAAACCCAAAGTAGGGACGACGGAATTTGTGCAGTTAGTACTAACTGGGGTAATAGCTGTCGGAACGTGTATGTATAACAGGATTGAAAACATTGCGCTGGACTATTGGTTTGCACCGGTAAGCGATTCCTAATACAGATTCCACCATATTCCTATGGTGTAATACTAACTATATTCCAAGTTTTCTTGTGATTATCTCATTGATTACCCTCGGCACAGATCTCAGTACAAGCTCGTTTACCAAGTTGGCGATTTGGATCGGGATTCTTGCCTAAAGGCCTTAAATTTGGATTCATGCCTCGATCTTTCAATCAGGAAGGCCAAAAAATACTATCAACTCTAGGGATAATCTCTCAACCGTTACCTTGCTTGGCTACACGTATTTTCGTATTCGTTCTGAAACAGGACACATCTGAGTGCACGTATTCTGGTGCCGTACAAATGGTATATTTTTCAAACGCCCTGTGACCTGCAAACGAGATGCGACATTTAGCCAGGATTACTCATGCCACTTCAAGAACAAAACAACTTTCTGAAAGATTCTTTATCGTTGTAGTTAGTTGAAAGCACCTTGCCCTCTACCACAGAAATACCACTAAAACTTTCAAGGGGGATTCTTCCAATTATTCTTTGTTCTGTGCCGAAGAATTTCATCTAGAAAAAAGTTGTGGACTCAAATCCTAAAAAAGTTTCCTAGTGACATTGAGATTTGTCAGTAATTATGTTCACGTTTAAGCGGCCTGAAATAAGCAGTTCACTGTGAGAAAAAATACTGTCTATAATTCTCAAACTGAGCGGGCCAACTATTGAACGAACCAATGCTGTAACTTATGCACTGAGTTCAGACATGATCGCTATGCTCAGATGAGAGTCATCGTAAGATATTCCCAAAACTTTCTGCACCACATTCAATATCAAATGAAAAATAATTCTTTTCGCATCCTTTATTCAGGGCTAAGAAAAAAGTAACATATGCACAAACATACTAAAGCGTTTATACCTGATTAAACATAACCATGAGCCCCTGAACGTCTGAAATAAGGAGCACAGATTATCGATGCTTTCTGAAGCTACGCCTTCAGTGTTCTTGATCCAAAGAAACAGTGGTGACCTTAAAGTTGGCTAGATCTCTATGTATGCATTATGGGTTTACGTCGATAACGCACTATTCCAAGTGACGGGGCTCAGATGTGAGATGAACATGCTTACCTGATACACTCCAAATATGATGTCCAGTTCGGTAAAGTCCGTGACCTGCAGAGCAAAAAAGCGGCGTTTTTAAAATCCAGTGTCTAGCAGAAGTATCTAGTACTATGCAGTTGTATCTAGCAGAACAATAAACTTTGGTGATCTTTCGAAATGCTTACATGCTTATGGTTGTACGGCAATGAAGCATTAGCGTCAACACTGATGTTTCTGCCTTTGATGATGATGATGATGGCCGTAATGCAAAATGCTGAATGAACTTTGAAAACACCAAGAACGTCAGTAGAAAAAATCAGTGACCGTCGCCTCAGACAGCAGCCTATGACCAATAAAGCATAGAGATGGTTCAGGAAATTTGATTTTTGACAGGGAAATGTTAAACAAACTTCTAGCGCATGACAGATTACGCTTGGCTGGGGCTGCATCTTTCAAAAGAAATTAATATATAATATGAATTGTCAGCCAGTGAGATAATTAGTGAACAGCAAATGAATAACTATTTCCATAAACAGCTCTCTGGCTTATTGTATCACTGGAGAAAAATAAATGTAAGAGTTCTAAAAAAGGTTTCACACTGCTAGCGATACCAATCTATGACGAAGAGCGGAAACGCACTCTGCAGCTGTTTCATCCCTATTGGAAATTATCAGCAGTGCGCGTCTCACAAAACTCAGAGTTTCGAACATGTGAGGTTCCGATCAGTGGTCACACGAAATCACTTCAGTCACTAGCAACAGTGTGAGCAGCTCTCACCCAGAGAGGACGACATCTCAGTTACAAATATCAACTCTCCTCACGCTACTGCCAATCTCTAACTGGCTCAGGGGAAGAATAATTTCACAAGATGGGTGGAGCTTCCATTTTAGAAGCCTTCATTTAAAGAGCCAATCAATACGTAACCGTGGTTTCTGTGATTGAAGGATGAGTGACACCATATTCTGTCTAGATGTCAGCAAATCACACAACTGTTTAGCCGCTTTAGCGTTCAACCACTGGCCGGACCGTATTTGGTGCGGAAGTCTGTGACGTTTGTGAAATGCACATTGAATATAACTCCCAATAAGGGTGAAACCTTCTCACAGATCTTGGCTTTTCAGCACAGGTTGGATACACTGACAGGACAAGATGTCAATTGAGAATTGCCAACTCTCCGGGTTTGATATAATTCTGCCAGAATCCTTCTTTCGTTTTGCGTCAGCGGCTCGCTAATCGGGCACTAAAATGGATTCAGCACCGAGACGATGCTCCAGGACTAGCCACTCAGAAATTCGACCCAAAATGGCTGGATATGAACTTTACAAACTTACTAACTTAATAACTTAATAAATTAATAAACAATTTAATGTAGTTAGCACGGGAGCGTGTAATAGGCACGGCCCAACGTTTCAAGGAACACGGGAACTTCTTTGGAGAAAGAGATATGCGCAAGCAAGGTCAGGTCAGGATATCTAGTCAAATGTTATTACTCTGCAGCCTGGTTTTGCTCATACCTTGTCAAATAGGTTAAACCGGTTGTGTAAAAACTAACTGATATTCTTGTGAGAGCTACTAAGGCGCTTCCACAAATTTATCTCATTCTCATGAGATTACATGAAATTATATTACATCAGCATGCTGAGAGATAAACCAATGATTTCGGGCTTGATACAAGAGTTTTCTAACTGTAAATCTTTTTGTACATTAGCAGTTGGTGATTTTGTTGAAAATAATCCTGCAGTACCAATTTACCTATTTCGTGAACCTTATCATTCACTGAATAATGCAGTAACATACCAATCCAGACATCATAGCACAACGCTATGCCTCAGCTTGAAGCTGCCGTCTACTGTGAAGTCGTTGCTTAATGCTTACATGCTCTTCAGAATATCAAAAAAAATAGGCCAAGCTCGGCCTAAACCTACAACAAAGAATAAAATACTCCCTTTTTTAATGGAATAATTTGAAGCTATCTAAGGTTAGACAGAAAACGAACCATCCCGCCAACCCAAGTATGGGTTGCTATGCTAGCGAACGAACCGATCCGGCACATAAATTAGAACGCAAATCCAGTGGAGATACGAGAGCTGTGGGAGGGGCAGCTACGCTCTGTGCTGGTTCAAATGAGTCATGCTAGACACTTCCTCTTACTTATATAAAGCAGTGCTAGTGTGCCCTCCAGTACGAAACATTGGTGTCTGCGCTGAAGACTTCGATCAGGAGTACCAAAATAATTCAATGCAATATAGGTACAAATGGGCCTTCATTATTAGTATTATTATTAGCATGGAGAACAGAGGTACTTAATAGACCATTGGTTAGTAAACAACCTTATTCTCATTGGTTACAATCACGGTGAGAATCGCCTCTGTTTTGCATTTGTCCGTGTTTCTAACGCCGTAAAGCCTATCTTTAGTGATGATGGATAATATATCTTATCATGGGACGAATTTTAGTGGCAAAAACCCCCAAAACAGGCGTTGTCGAAAACGAACATATTTGCAATTAGGTGTGCTTTGACATGGGTGCCAAAAATGTATCCTTCCTGAGTTACTTGATACTTAAGTCACTCTACGACGCATGAATGATAATTCAACTTTCAAGGACAATCTGTGGGATGAAGTGCCAGCCTATCTTCTAAGTGACAGTGAATTGTGACATCAGTCTGAGTGAAGTCAATTTAACAATCTTTTATCAGACATTACACAACAAGTGCTTAACCCAGCTGAGGATGGTCTTGAGGGTAGAAAATAAATCCCTTGGTCGCCTGGTATCTGATTGAGGCTGTTCAGCTTAATTTTTGTTGTTTAGAGGCCCAGTTCATCAACTTCACTAGCAAAAATGATTGAACGATGCTTCACGCTTTCGCAGTAATCACATTTGAATTCGACTTGTCTAGACTTATTAGAGTCCTAAAGTGCACGGAAAAATTTGATGGCTCTTCCGTGTCCTCCTATACTGGTAGCAGAATTTTCGCACGGGCAAATGAATGTAGTAATACCAACTATGATCTAACACAATTTTATCCGGTAATTTAGCACCAGTATGTAGCTGAAACGCATGCTACCCATAGCTATTCAAAAAAGACCGGGGATTAACATGCATTGGCAGCAGTTCAGAGGCGAACTCCTGCATTATAACACTACTGCGGATTTTTAATTCCAGTCAACGCGCCCTCCAGCTGGCAATCAGCTGTTCAAATGTACATTGACAGGGTTGGTCAGGATGAATCAGATGTTAAACTGTTGTTATTCAGTTTATTCTTCCCATGACGCATAAAACCAGAAATCAAGTATGAACTGGATGAGATACTGTTTCTGAGTTGCCCGAAATTCACTTACGTTGGGCATTGATTTCGTGGGAAAACATTCTTACTTGGTAAAAAATTAAGAGGAAGCGAAGCCGCTCATGCCTGAATGATTCAATGTTCGACCACTGGCAGCAAAGTCACGGGTCCGAGAAGTTTCTTGAGATACTCACTGCTGCTGGTACCCGATAAGGAACAAACAACGGTATGGTGCATCTAGGCTTTTCAGTATAGTCTGTTCCAGCAACTCACCAAGATGGTGAGTTGGATATTTGAGAAAGGAAACAAACATGGTAATTAGCACTCTAGAGTTCAAATAGTTCAAATAGTACACTGCGTATTACGGAGGCAGTGTAAACCGTCACAGGTTCTCCTTGAACCGTTTTGGCCACAACGTGCAAAAGCATTATTTCACACTGAGGCTATTTTCCTTGTTGTACTGAAACTAAAAATATTTGTACAAACCAAAAGTTTTCGAATTTCCAATTTAGTTTTTTTTGTTAATTAGGACATTGGTTTTTGGGCTAGTAAGATGCGGATGCAGGAACATGGTTTAGAGTAACATTGCATCAGGTTTCTGAAATTACTGTTCCAAAATCGGACGAGGACTGGTGTTACAGTAGAGTGTTTTGACAAAAAAGTACATTCTAAAGACTCAAAAGGTAAACCTCCACTTGTTTATTCTGAAACTTTCCCAGAAAATTACCTAGAAAGTGTAACTAAAAGCCAATGGATGAAATGCTGTAATGTGTGCTTAAAAGGTACTTTATTTTTTCGCATGTTTAGAGCGGAGTCACAGTGGTAATGTAGTACGGGTAAAACACATAATGGGAAAAGCAACTCGGCATGCGTTGACCTATATCAGTGCACACAGCTGACTGTTAAGTTGCCGAGTTCCTC
This sequence comes from Clonorchis sinensis, assembly GCA_003604175.2. Lineage (NCBI taxonomy): Eukaryota > Metazoa > Platyhelminthes > Trematoda > Opisthorchiida > Opisthorchiidae > Clonorchis > Clonorchis sinensis. The sequence continues at coordinate 125,826,486 of CM030370.1, read as the reverse complement.
TGTGTAACCGATTAAATTATGAGAATGCGCCTGAGTGATCTAACCGCATACCACGTTCGGAATTTGGACTTATTAGGAGAACAAGTGAGTTTCCTCAAATTTTTCTATGAGCACAAACCGGTGACTTTATCAGGGCTGTTAGGCTTGGCCAGTAGCCATTTTGGGGGTGCTAGTGTGTGCTTTTAGAGGCACTAGGCAATCGAAGCTTGGATTGCTTTTCCTGCAACGTTCTCTTGTAGTTTTTGAATCACTTTGGTTTTCCGCTGATTGTTATCACAAATCGTTAGAAAACCTGTGCAGGACAAGATATTTAGTTAGAAATCTCACTACTCAATGGAGATTGATAAGGGTCCTTGGAATAGCTATTACAAGCAGAACGAACGATATTTTATATCTCCGGCACGTTCACTGTCCATGTTTTGTGGATTTCCTATCTGATCTAATTTAGGAAGGAGACGTTTTTTGACCAAATACTCCGATTTCCACAGGGAGCATCACAATTGCCCGATGCGAACAATGGTGAGCTGCCATGGTATTCAGAAAAAGGGTGACCGTAGAAATATGATTTAGATATCCCTAACAGGATGCAAATTAACACACCACTAGTTCCAAACACGAAGTAGAAGAGTAAACTAACACATTAGCAACATTTCCGCTCTGATTACAAATTTGATGGAACACTATTATGTGGAATATACTTAAAACACATGAAGAGAAGTATCACAAGAATAAGTAGGCACAAAGGAAAAGGCTTGTGTGAAACATGTCCGAACTTTTGAATTGCTGAGCAACATTTGTATTGACCGACATTAGTCAACCAAAATCCCGGATCAGCTGACCTGATTGAAAAGTTGCAGAGCATTCGAAAATTCATGGAAGACATGGTTCTTTTATGACTGTCTTCGCTATTTAACTCTGCGAGATCAACAAAACATAAACGTTTACCCCCTTGGAAAGTTTTTTTCCCTTGAAACCACATTAATCGTTTGATTTTATGGGGAGCAAGAGGATATATTGCAGGTTGTGTTTGGAACCATAAAAAAGTAACCCCAAATGTCATACACATTAAGCCGCACAATTAGAATTCTGCAGAAATCGGAGTTACGGTTGAGTAGCAGGCATTTTATGCAAAAAAAGGATGAAAAACGGGTTCAATATTGATGAGGTGATTGAAAAAGTTCACAAGCCATCGCGGAAAATTACATTCACATCCTGTATTTATGGTAGAAGTCGCTATAGACATATTCTAGTGGAGTTCGCCTTAACCATATACGTGATCATCATTAGAGACAGATTTTTTTACCTGGCTAATTCACATAAGGCGTGCTGCTATCCCATAAAGGCTTCTGAAGAACGAGAAACCAGGGTATTTTTTAGGGGCAAGAGCACCTGTGAGATATTTACCAAGTTCCGGGGAAATACGTTTATAAACATGCATGACACGACACAGTTCGACGTTTGTATAAGCCTTAGTGTGGTTTTACTTACTCGTTTTTCTTCAAAGGCATCCGTGAGGCAGCCGTAAATGGGCTCAGCAATAAAAGTAAGATAGTCACTAAAATGGATAACGACAAAGTCGACGTTATTGTTGGCTTGTGTGATGAGCAATAAAGTTGTCTTTTAACGATCTCCAGAATGTCCGTTGCTGCCTCGTAAGTTAAGAGGTGAAAGAGATGTCGCTGCTAGTCTAATCCCCCCTGGGGCTACACACCATTTGTTTCGTGCAGGTGATTACTGTCAGCCTGATAGCAGCGGTTGATTGATCTGCTAATCTAATTTTAACTAGACTGTGGGGAAGCCATCTTCATATATGTTTCAACCGGATACTCGACCTCCGAACGAAACTCTTCTTCTTAGGTGCAATTATCACGCACATCTCTATATCACAGTGTGTAGGATGTGCTATTACGCAAACAAGAACGAAAATTAGATGAGTATTCATAACACCTGGTTAGCTCGCTTGTTCAAAAGGCCTTGTGGAAAGGACTGACGGTGGCTTTATAAACAATGTTGACTATATCTCATAAGATATGTTTGGTTGATATAAACAGAAATGCGTGTCCAAAAAATAAAAGACTGCTAGTGTTTCGGAAGCTACGCGGTTAAGGGTTTCGAAAAACGTATTCTTACATCGCCCTATTTATCCCTTATCGATTCACTGGTTGTTAGCATCTTTTTACATACATTTTGAAAAGCAGATACGTACATAATAATAGTTGTTTTAGCCAGAACTACCTGCGGTTATCGCTGTGGAATCAAAATAGCTTTGAGGCTAATCATTTTCCCTAAAAACACGAAAGCGTCTGCTTTGCTCTCATCTGCACGGGATCTCCCTGATATGGAAGATGGGTTAAAAAGTACCCTAATCATATTCAGCCACATCCTCTGATTTTATACACCGGGTTTTACCCTCAAAATATTCGGTACAATAGATGAGGTGAGATCAGCTACGTGAGTAAACATGGAATCCGAGAAACATGAAGAATCTGTAAATGTGTGGAAGTTCTTTTATTCCAGAGTCGTTCTGGAAATCTTCCATTGCTTGTAGAATTCATTACACTTGGTGAGTCCTACAAGCAGATTACTACAAATGAAATCAACTTGTCACTTTTTCTTAAACTTCGAATGCACATTTAGGCTTTCCGTTGTTCAATTGGAGCACTACGAGATTATGAAGACATATATAGATTCCTTATGTTATGCGAACAAAATCGACGCCAATTAGACGGTGATATCAAAACAGATGACCTACTTGTTTTCGTGCATTCCAAGTTTGACTTCAAGAAACCGGTTACTCTTGAGCACTTCACAGTTGTGAAATTCATTCCGTAGTAACTCCAGAATCAAATCTCGGCGGCGGGACTTGCTGAATTTTTCGGACTTTTTGTCCAGCACAAATACTGAACATGCCTATGGATGTGGGTTAAGTGGCAAATACGACTACTATAAATATTTTTCCACCGGTAAACCGTGAAATATTCCCATATCACATGACAATATTGGAAGTTTCATTTAACTGAGTACGAGTTGCACAGCTGGGACAGTTGAACAGCCAGGTCGTTCCATAATGAGAAATAAATAATGATCCCAGCCACCTTACAATGTGCCTGCGAGTAAAGGCCTCAGAAGGCTATGTAACAGCGGGGAGATATAATCATAATTGATTTCCCAATTCTCATTGTTAAAACGTGGTTAATTTAAAGGTAAATATGCCTCCATAATGGTGAATGTGCGGACTATACACATAAGTTGAACAGTGTTAGATTCTTGAAGCAACAGGAAAAATATTTTTAGAAAATTTTAACAAGAAAACGACTCCTTGGTAACTTACGTCAGCAACTGCCATTGTGCTCGCGAAAAAAAATTTACGGCGCAGGTTGGTAGAGGCAAACTAGAGATATATGACAAAGTAAAACCTTGAATAATATTGCGATGCTGCTTGTTTTCCTTATAAATCACAATAAGTGGGCCATAAGTAAAATACATTCCCACTTTTCAGTAGGATGGACTAATCCCGCACATTTTGTGGAAACAGAATAACGCGCAGGATAGGGTGCTCACAACAGGGAGGAATTATGCGGCGTGCATGTATAGCTAAAAAACAAAATGGATTATTGTATATACGTATTGCACTACTCATAAGGTTGCTGAAAACATCAAAAACGGGAGATCCAGCTGGGTTCCAGGTGAGCTTCTCGCAAAAACCGAATTGATTTGCAAATTAGTGTATTTCTCAAAATGGATTATTGTTTGCCTGCATTTCGCACCAAATATGTTACACATTATCTGCAAAAGAATGCAATACAAAAATATATCGAGGATGCTGCGGGTACACAAGTATCTGTAAACCCTAATTTTTGCCATGTTTTTAAAGCTTTCAAGACTAATTATGAGGTCCAATGTGGTTGGCTATCTGATATGGTCCAAAATTTTGACATAACTCGGCAAAATTTAAATCAACACTGATCGTTTCAAGTTATTACTAACTTAAATGCAAATCTAGGTGAAAACACCTGTTGCAGAAGGAACATTCTAAAACCTTCAAGCGCTTACAGGTAATCAGATTCCGCCTACTAAGTGTGATAAAATTCCTGCAGGCATTTTATTTGATAGAGCTCACTATGCAAACAAGATCTGGACTTTCAACGGACAGATAAACCTATGTCATAAAGAAATCGTATCCAAAGTGCTACGTCATCTGAAGTAGACAGAGGTTATTTAATTAGTACGTTCGAGCTCATTCTGATATCAAAATATGATGATTTTTACTGTGCGCCAACACTACATGAATCCGGCCTACCAGCAAGTCTGATTCCTTGTATATTGAGATGTGCGTAGTATTCCACCTCCAAGCGGCCTGTAGGGTTACCAGAACCTATCAGAGAGGACCTATAGTATGTAGTTTCAAGGATATAATAACTTTGTTGTAAAGGTAAAATACTGTCTGATCAGCACATAATTTGTTTGAACCTAGTTTAGGCAACCACCAATAGGTGGCCGACGAGACGATCGATTACTTTCGATAACTGTTTGATCGCAGTGACAGAGGTACAAGCATTTTTGTCCAAGTACCTCAGGAATGGTACTTCTCCAAGCCTGCAATGTCCAAATCAGTTTACGAACGAGGCTTCTAGAGGAAAACTGGTGTGATAGAAGGATCTTCGTTAATTCACTTTGTTGTGACATTGTTTGCAATAACGTAAACTAGATCGCTAGGTTTGATATTCTAACACTTCATTCTATTTTATCTATGTAGAATACATTTGCGTTATCGTAGCAGATAGTACTGATTCTGCTTCTAATTTAGTGTGCTTCAAATCAGTTCACCTTATTATTTAGTTTTCCGTGCAACTTGAATATAATAGCCAAATGCCTTTCGTCTACGTTGATGTACAATGGAATGTGGGCGGAATTGCTCAGCTTAACCTATATAAAAGACGGATAAGAAGGGATCAATAAATTCATTCCATTAAATCAAGGAGGAAATTTAACTAGACGTAATAAAGACAGTCATTAGGATTTGTTTCAACAAATGTCTATAAGAAAAATTAAATTCTTGAAATAAATGTTTGTTATGAATGGTTCTTTACAATAACTTAAGTTAAAAACCTTCCGGCTTTAGCAAGTGCATATTTTTCACTACTACAAGGCAAGGAATCACAAATACCCCCGCCACCAATCTGCATTTTAGTTTCAACTGCATCCCCTACCACTAGTTTTCCACGTCTACCGCTAGATTCTCTTTGTATCCAATCGTATGCCGTTGTCGAGCATCGTATGTTGGACGTACGAGCGGAAGTTTCTCACGTGGAATACGGCAGCTCAGCCTCACAGCACTGAGGCATGGAGCGAGGAAACTGGATTCACGCGCGTCGTGTCACATCTGGCCAAGACTGACCATCTTATGAGGAATATAAATACTTCCGGTGTCATCTGAGGAGAACGTTTATGTGTAGGCTCATCGAGTTATCAGATACTCCGAGTTTTTGTTAACATTGTGTTTTACTTAAACTCAATTCCGAT